>JAAIXJ010001767.1:664285-785095 GCA_013403705.1 Heliconius hermathena | reverse complement strand
CAGTCACACCTCGTGCCGCTGCGCCACGACCGGCCTCGTCACGGCCACGATCGGCCATAGATATTTTAATTTTTTTAATTAGTTTAGTAACTCCAAATTTCAATCGTGGCCTAGAAAACAACTTTTTTGTTTGCTTTTATCTAATGGCTTTTATATATAATATAATATGATAAAATTGAACAGAAAAAAAAATTACCTGAGCTTGCAACGAAACACAAGTTTCAGTGAGCTGTCTTAATACTTCCGAGTTATCATCTGACTCTGAAACATGATTCTTGGGATCTAGAAAAAAACATATAATAAATAGAATAGATTATAAGGTAATTTTTTTAAAAAAGGTTGTTAAATAATAATTTACTGCATAATAAATTACCAATGACTAATAAAGATTTTTTTAATCTTTAAAAACACCATAACTAGTCTCAGCTCCAAGACCGTCGTGGCGCAGCCGTACAGCGTTTGATTGTAAGCGCGACGGTCGTGAGTTCTATTTTCACTCGGTTCATTAATTTCATTTCATGGCTCTAGTATAGTAACAAGACAAGATCAAGAGGTCAGTCGTAGCGCAAGGGTACAAAGTGTGTTTGTAAACGCGACTTGTGTTAATACTAAGTTTCCTCTGCCTACCCTGATGTATGCGGGATACGGTGTGAAGCTAAAAAAAAGCAATTAGATAAAGTCTTTTTTGTCTTGTTACTTCTTTTTTACTTTATATCTCTTACCAGTATTTTGTAGTGTCGACACTTTCTTCCACAGGGCATTGATCGCTTGCATTTGAAGTTGCTGTATTTTTCGTTCGCTTTCCAAAGCCGCTTTCGTGGCCTCCATGTCGCATGTAAGACGTCTACAATAAAGAAAGAAGAAATTTATTTCTTTTACTGTTTATTTAAAAATTTGTGGGGTAAGAGTATATTATGAATTGACGAACTCATTCTCATAAAGTTGTTAACACATTTTGTACTTCATAAAACAATCATGTTGACTTTTAATAATCTTGTTGTGAGACTTTCACAGATTTTTTTATATTATATTATTTATTGTTTACACCCCCAGCTGTGTGCCTCCTCTTTGCGTACTATGTACATACGAATATGCCTCAAGGTGAAAGTCAAGATGAAAGAGATCAATATCCTTCTTCTTTTGTTGCCTTTTTTATGAGCATACAATAAGAATATTATTATTAATGTTATTTCAGGTATATTTATAAGATATCTTGATCTAGGCCATCATAGGCCTAATGTTGTAGCAGGAAATCATTTACGGAATGTTCAGTCGCTCTGATACTGAAAAAATTAAATGTATATTCTGTAAGAACGTAAGATTATTTAAAATATTATATATAATATTCTTGATTGCTTAAAATGATATTCATGCATATATTATTATTTTATGTTTTATTTAACGTCGTTGGGGTAAATGGGGTACGTGCGTTTCTCAAACTTCTGTGTAATATTTTTATTTCTATTTCATTTATTTAATGTGGGATATATGCAAACCTTGGCCTGTAAAACAACCTTTTTTTGACATGCTTACCTTTATCTTATGCTTTCGTGAATAGGGCTATAATAGGCTTAGAACTAGAAATAATTATCTTGATATATAATTCCTAAGAGAGTCCAGGTATTCTTAGATTGCCTTTTGCTACACATTTAATTTAATACCTTTTTATACCTATTACAATTTTACTATTTTACAATATTTATATACAGTACTACTATTTAAAAAAAACAACTCACTGTATATGCTGCCTGGCCCTTGCCGCTTGGATCGCGTGCAAAATCCTCAATGTGTCCTTATTCAAGTTCCTACTTCTGTAACCCCTCCACATTTTCTGTATGGTCACCGCCGCCATTGTTTCAACACTCATTTTTTTCTGCCTTCTCTGATTAGACGCTAGCTTTATAACTTCTAGTTTATCCGGATCAATTTGATCTTCTACACCATTGATTTTTTTGTCATCTTTCACTTCAATTCTAGAAAGACTTCCTTTTCTTTCCATTTTGGATTTCAATTTTGGTGATGATGTAGCACTTTTAGTTAACTTAGGTGACGATTTAAGATTTTTGTTTATATTAGTTGGTCTTTTATCATCATGATAGCTGTTGCTTGATTGTGAAGAAGCACTAGAATTAATAGCTTTGGGTATTTTTTGTATATCGTATATAGGATCTTGGTAATCGGGGCTCATGAGGGATTCTGGGACAGGGACCATCTTTGAAGCAGCTTCGAGTGAATGGTTTGATGGTTTTTGTGGTTGAACTGGTGGTATTGATTGTTCTGGTGCTGAAAGGAAATGTTATCTTGTTAATAATAAAAAAGACAGATTCACGCTTATTTCTGTTTTGCAGGGTAGGCAGAAAAAACCAAGTGTTAAGACACTCCCTCCTCCCCACAGGCGCTGAGTGTCGCCCCAACATGCAATGTTTCAAAATTTAAGTGGCATCTATGAGTGTTGGAATGTCTTAACACTAGATTCCCATTGACCTTTCTGAGACCACTTAAACCTGCTTTTTAGTATAAAAATAAATGTATAGTGACGTGCCACCATGATTTCCTTAAATCACAAGAGTTTCACTCTTTATCCAGCATAGCAGGTTAAAAACCAAGTGTCACTCAACAAGAAACTCCGTACTCTACTTTACCTTCGACTTTGAGACTATGTGTAAAAACAAAGTGTGAAAATTGTAAAAACAAAAACATTAATCTATAAACATAATAACGTACAAACGTCACCCTCAACAGTTCTTACTCGAAACTCAATGTGACCCAGTGACACAGTATCTGACATGTGATTGCAAATGTGATGGTTTCGGGTTCGATTCCGGCTAGAGAGAAAGAATTACTTTTATTTCTTCATTATGGTAAGATAAAAAATAGCATAAAATAAATATACTATAGCAAAAAAATAAAAATTTCACTGCCCAAGTGCTCTGTCAACAGCCTTATGTTGTGATCAAGCTACGTCGAAATTTTTATATGCACGCTTACAACTTATTTTTGTTGTTATGTGATTGTTGTTCATTAATTATTTTTACCACTTACCCTGTCCTCTATCCCTATCCCGGTCAGATGAGTCAGTGGGCAGTTCCCCGGAGCAAGACAGCGACATTGTATGTAGAGGGGAGCTCTTCTGTACTGCTGAGTGGAAGCTGGAACTGAGACGGTCTGGCGACCTGCCCATGTGACGTTGGGAGATGCGAGCTGGGGGGATACATTATAAAATACATATGTTTATTTATTATATTCCTATAATATATGAAATATATTATAATTTAATTATGCAAAAGTTAAGTAAATTATATAAATGAATAGTAAACTCAACTAAAGTACACACCTTAATATAAAACGGTAGGTAAGTATATTTTTGCATTGTAAGTTTTTTTACAAAATACATTTCAGCTATATTAAGTATTCTTATTGTAATTTCAAATCAAAATTTGGTTTACGGTATAAAAGAATATATATAACATGCTCATGAAATGTTAATGAAATTGTTAATAGTAAATTAAAAAAAATATGTCCGTTAAATAATTATTATTGCTTTGTCATAGTAAATACAATAATTTAAACATATGTACATATTTATAAAATTTCAGCAAAGTAAATAGATGCATGATATACACTTACATTGCATTCTAGGAGACTGTATTCTAGACTTTATCGGACTATGATTTTGATCCTTAAGTTGTTGTTGATGATGCTGCGCCTGCAAGACAGTTCGAAATTATAAAATTCGGAAAATCAATACATAACTACTATATAACAAAATTTTGGTCTTTCGTGACGAGAGTCAGCCAACACGTTTTAAATTTCGAGGTAATGAGTAATAAAGTGAAACATTTAAATAGAAGATATATTTTGAACAAAGAACCTGAATGGCCTACGATTCATATGTTATAGACAAAATGTATTATTTTGTTTAAACGTCTCCACTTATTCCGACAAAAATGATGGTGTGAACCATGCACATCCTAGAAATGTTACAAAAATCCAACCTGAAAAATAAAAAACCGTTACACGAGCAGATTGGTTCAAGGCTAAAGTCGGGCACCCCCTGGAAAATATCCAGATTTCTATATACGCCCATGATTTTACTGTTCACTTACTTAATACTATATAAGTGAAAATAAAAATAACTAAGTAAATTATATGAGGCCGGTCGTGGCGCAGCGGCACAAGGTGTGACTGTAAAACCGACTGGTTGTGGGTTCGATCCCCACTCGAGGAGATGAAATATTTACTTAAATTTATATTTCCATTTCTTCGCTCTGGTGTCGAGGTTAAGCGCGGCGTTGAGTTCTGCCACTCAACACGCAATGCCTCCAGAATTCGGCAGAAAGTGGGGAACGGGAGTGTCTTAACATTAGGTTCCCTCTACCTACCCTGCTGTGTGCGGGATACAGCGTGAAGCTGATTTTATTTTTATTTAAGTAAATTATAAATATATCCAATGATACAATCCAACATCGCATCCTTTATCGGTATCCTTAATCAAAATAAACAAAAAAACCGATCAAATGCAAATTGGACTCGCCCACTGAGAGTTCTGTACCATTTGCAGGGCATTGAATAGTATTACAAACTTATAAAACAAAGTATCCCATTCTGCACGTAGCAGCGGTAGGCAGAGGGAAGCTAATATTAAGTACCTTGCTTAGAATAAGACGTAGCTTCCTCTGATCCTCCGTCTCTAGAGCATCAGCAGTGAGAGGGCAGGTGGAGGCGAGATACTCGCACAGTTCGCTCTGCTGGCCCGAGTGGAAATGCCTGCCTTTGCCCTGACTGTAGAGCCATTCTGCTTTGAGGCTGAAAACGTAATAATTTAATTAAAAAAAACAGTCAAGTGCGAGGCTAAGTCTTGATTTACTTTTTTTCACGTTGTATTGTATAGGCAGAGTGAATCTAGTGTTAAGACATTTCATTCCCCACGCACCGTCCAATTTCTAAAACGGAACTCAACGCTAAAACGGAACCCACGCTCTTGTCTTATTACTAGAACGAGAAAATGAAAATAATTGATTTTACCGAGTGGGAATCGAACCCACAACAGACAAGAGAAGATTTTATCTAAAAATATAACTATAATCGGTGGGAATTTGATTAAATACCAACAATTTTGACTTCTAATTAATTTTTTACTTTTTGCGCATGCTAAGTGGCACATCTAAGCGATATGTTTATTTTAACACATGTAGAAAGAGTATTAAAAATGTTTTTGGAAATCAGACTTTGGGGAAAAGGGGAGAATGAAATGTATTGATACTCAATTCTCAAAGAAAATATATAAATAATAAATATTTTTTACGATGATTTACCTTTCTATAGCGCTGACAATGAATCCATCAATAGATTTTACACTCATTATCCAGTTGAGAACGAACGGTCGATAATCAAAACCTCTGCATATTCGATATAAGGATATATATAGGTATGTAAATCCAATATAATTCATAAATCATAACTCGACGCAAACAATGAAATGTGGGTTGAAATCTTACTTGGGATAATATTTGTAATATAAATATTTTATCAGTCTGGTTAATACAGTGTCAGATTCTGTTATTCAACGCGAACATCAGAGACGGAAGCGAAATAATATTTTTAACATTTTTATAGTGTTAATCCACACTTAGGAAAGAAAAATACTTATTTAGAAAACCTGGAAACCGGCCAGGAGGCGTGGGTTCGAGTCCCGCTACGTTCAAAATATTCGTTTTCTAAATAAGCGAAATAATAATTATTATCTACAATTAAATACATCATAACTGAGGCACGACGATATATTATCATCAAAATATAAAAGTACATCAAAATTTAAAAGTAATTTAGCTAAGTACACAAATTTCTAAGCAACATTTCTGGGAGCTGTCATATACTTTCATGTTATCGTTTGAACTGGAGGTCAATGGTCATAAACTTTTAGGTCAAATATGTACAAGTCAGGCATAACTCATTAAGATTATGATTGAAAGGAATTATGACTAAAACAAAATATGAAATACATAGTATTAAAGTAATAATAACTATTAATTTCCTAAACTTATTTTTACATATATTTTGTTTTAAAAACGTTAAGCACTTAACGCTTTATCCCACATATTGTAGGGGAGGGAAAAAAGAAACATAATGTTGAAACTCTTTGTTCTCCATTTTTCAGACAATTTTGTATCATTGTGCATCAAGTGATATAAACTAATGCCACATTTTATTACCAAAATGTGAAATTTAAAACTTAAGTATTCATTGCCCTGGAGGAGGACCGAATCCAGAACACATGTGTTTAATCACTGACACGGTGCCTAGAGGACCCTTAAAATGTAATTTTGTATATCAAAATTTAACTTTTCAAAAGGATACAGTTTGTCCTTCCCAGCCATTGCGACACAGGGATTCCCTTGCACTGTGAAGCTGTCTAACTGACTCAAATGCACCAAATGCGATATTTCATTTAAATCTGGTATATTATTATGAGCTAGACCCAAGTGAGTCAAATGTTGTGGTAAATAACGATCGCATTGACGGAGGTCCACGATTCGATTACGTTCCAAATTAAGATGCTGCAAGTAAACAGTATTGAAAGCTTACGTTATTGTTTTTTTATTTGTTTTGATTAGGCAGAATATCTTTTATACGCGTAATAGCATAGGCAGAGGAAACCTAGTATAAAGACACTCTGTTCAACATTTTTCGCCAAATTTAGGAACTTGACCCCCTGTTTTGGGTTGTTTGTTTTGGCATTGGAGAAATTAAAATAAATATAATCATTTCCCCACAAATTCACAACAATCGCATACAATCAGATGCTTTGCCACTGAGCCACGCCAGCCACGAAAACAACAAATTGCATATGCATTTTTTATGTGAATTTATACTCTTGTTCAAGAAGTCTAAGCACTTAGCTAAATAATTTACATTATGTTAAAATCTTTCTAAAGTCTCAGTTTTCACAAAAACTTTCTCCATCTACAATTACAATTAAAAAATGTTAATTCAATTATTAAATTGTTATGATTATGAATAAATAAATAAGTTTATTTAGAATATTTTGTATGCTCTCTATATTTAGAATATTTAAATTTCTAAAACTAACCTTTAAATTCTTCATATATGAAATATCTGCTATAAATGATATTTGATTGTTGGATAGATCCAGGTGTTCCAAATGTATGTTGTGGTTCAAGTGCTCTATTGATTTTATGTTGTTACCTTGAAGTGCAACAATATAATATTCATGTAATCAATAATGTTTAGACATCACTCTAGTTCTAAGTACCAATTTATAAAAAAATAAACAATCGTATTTTCTGATGATTAATTCTGTATATTAATAATATTATAGTAATTGATGATAAGAAAACAAAATAAAAATAAGGTAAATAGGGGCCAAGTGTCATAGTATTAAAGTAAAAAACATCAACAATGTAATGTAATAAATAAATAAAGCTCTAACAAACAAAAAGTTTTATATTTTTAGTATTTCCAAAATACTATTTTATACTACGGAAACAAAAATATTTTAGAAAGCATTAAAATTTGAACTTATTAGGACTTGGACAATCACCTTTTAGAAATCATTCAAGCACTCTAAGCCATATTTTGTCAAGATAATTTTTTATACCCTTATTATTACTTATTTTAGGGAGAAACTATTAATTGGAACATAGGAGGATCATTATATATGAATCAAAAACTTTTTAACTAAAATGAAATAGGTCTAGGCTTTTGGTCCCAAAGCCTTTTAGCCCCATAATAAGCTGCCATCAACACCATATTTTGTCCTACAGCAGCAAGGAAACAAACATATTCCTATATGAAAAGAAAGAAAAATATTTTCCACGTGTTTATTACATTTTATAATATTTAATTATATTTGTTCTAACATTCTATAGTAATTGTAATTTTAAGAAATAATATAAAAGTATAATACAATTATTGTACTTCATGACAAAATTTATTTATTAATCTAAAGCAATATGAAAGAAAAACATTTAAAAAATATATCAACTATCTCTACTTACCAGCTAATTTCAACACTTTTAAATAGATCATATCCTTTAGACCCTCTATTTGAAGAATGCCATTGTTATTCAGAGCTAAGATTCGAATATTAGTTAGCCGAGAAACTCCATGCATGCGGAGTAAGAAATTGTTGCATATTGACAACTAAAACAAATAAATTTATTACTAATTTATATAAATTATATAAAATTAAAGCAAATCTAAATAAGTATAAAATTATTAATTTAACAACTTCGATATGAACATACATAAAATAATTTATTATATTAAACTATGAAGTCATTAATGGAACAGAGCAAGCCATGCGTAAAACAATAACAGTAAAATATAAGATGCATCATCCCTTTAAAGGTAACAGTTGAATAATTAGCTATCTTCCATCATTTGAATGTTGATGAGAATGTGATGTAAATTTAAATTACGTATGCGCAAAATAACAATGACTATAGTTTATATCAATAAAATAATATGTCAACATGGTCTTACATTTTCCACACGACTATAAGTGTCGATATTGTCCAAGCGTTGAAGCTCATTTTGATCAAGTACCAAATTAATTATTGTTTTTGCTTCTTCTGGAGGCGCTTTCTCTATTTTCTTCAACCCACGCCTCGATAAATCAAGTGTCTCACTTTTAGAGACGTCTGAAACCGAAGCGACTTCCTCGTAAACGCAAGAAAATTTTAAATTTTCATTTAAAGTCTATTTACTTACCCATTTTTAATAACTAACTAACATGTTTTTATTTTAAATATAACAAACGCTGCACTCCTTTCCAAAAATCAACATTTGTAAATTAACGTTCGGAATACCAAAACAAACTTCAAGTAATGTCAACGTAACATTGATTAAAAATGTTAATTATTCCAATTGGAAATTTACGGGATTTATACCATGGTGTTGAACAATTATACTACATTTATATAACTATATATTTTTTTAATACAATGATTGGTGAATATATAAAGATTTTTTTTGCCACGCCTCTGATAATAAGCCTACAAAATTACATTTTGATTAGTTTTGGAACAATTCTAAATGACATAAGTGTGGCTACATTCATTTTACAGGCAGTGCCATGCTGACGTCATGCGCGTCAAAATTTTGATCGTAAGTTCGCAACAGAAATAGGGAAACATGATCGACTCGATGTGTAGATTCGATATCGACAAATAAAAAAATATGTTAAGTTATTATTATTTAGTAAATGTGGTAGTGTAATTATAATGCATATTGTGAATTTGCGTGAACTAGCTACTTAAATATTTTATAACTTGGCAAAAAATACTTAAAGTAGATGATTTTTATTTTGTGCACTGACGAATCTATGATGCCAATTTTATACTAACGACAACACTACGCTACGCGGTGGTGTATTTGTTGGTGAGGTTAGTGTTATTTATTATTACAAAATAAGTGGTTTTGTGTACGAATAATATAAAAAAGATAAAATAAATATTGCGTAGTGTAATTATACGTAAATTATAATCTTTTATAATGCATTTTAAAGTTACCATCCATTCAGATTTACTTGTAATTAAAGGGACGCGGTTAGCGGTAGTTGACATTTTTACTAAAATTCAACTTTGAGCTTACCTGTCTTTTTACGAGATTCTTATTAGATTTTTTTAAGTAATATATATTTAAAAACTATTTTATTGTCAACATGTTCAAAAGTAATAGAACCGGGCACGTTTAAAATCTATTTATAGCTGGTATGGTGTAACCTCTTTTAGGCGGGAGAATGGCTTTGGCAAAGGGCCTGAGGCCCGCACAAATTGTAGCGGTGATATTAGTTTGGCGGATTCTTTCAATTTTTTTGGTGCAAACATGGTATGTTCCTGACGAATATTGGCAAACGTTAGAGGTGGCTCATAAACAAGCTTTTGGATATGGAGCTTTGACTTGGGAGTGGCAAAAAGGCATTAGAAACTATCTGTATCCCAGCGTCATAGCGTTCTTATACTCGGTGCTAAAACTAACGGGATTGGACTGTCCAGAAGCAGTGGTAATTTTTTTATTTAGTTTAATATATATAGAGAGATAACACAATTAAAAGGAAATATAATATAAATAAATATATTTAATTAGCATGAATATTTATATAAATTTGATCATTAAACCTGTTTTTTTCTTACTTTTAGGTAATTGTTCCTAGAATTTTGCAAGCAATTATAAGTTCAATAGCTGATTACAGTTTTTACAAATGGACTGGCAATAGAAAATGGGCTTTATTTTTAATACTTACTTCCTGGTTCTGGTACTACACAGCCAGCAGGACATTGTTGCAAACTTTGGAAACAGCATTTGTTGCAATTGCTTTATCTATATTCCCATTTAAGGATGGAAAGCTTGGTTATTATGAAAAAGGTATGTTTTATTTCTGAAATATTGAATTATTACAGTAAAATGTTAATTATCCAAACTATTTGGGGAATAAGAGTATTTTTTTTAGATAAACAAATTATTAATTTAGTCATGAATATTTATTGACAAGAAAATAAAATTCATATTTACTTACAAAATGACAAATAGGAATTACACATAAGGGTAGTCTTATAACAAGATATGCTACTAATAAATGATACTTAAAAATGTTTAATTTTCATCTATGTCAATCTATTATTATTCTTTGCACAACTTATACACTGAATGTATAAGTTGTTTAAAGAATAATAGTTGAGGCATTTTTAATCAAGATTTAATTTTTATTTGCTAAAATTTAGCTTATTCTCTAGTCTTCTATGATTTATCATACCAAATGTCACTTGTCACTTGTTATAACAGTTAAACAGTTACATTATTATTTATTTACTAATCTGAATTACTTTTGTGTTTTAATAACATTATTATTTTAAAGACTATATCTATACATTGAAAACTGAAGTTTTAGCCAATTCAATTAAGAAATTGTTGAAATTTTTTAAACTAAATACTTTAAATTAATATGACTTTTTTATTTATGAACAGATTGAAATAAAACAGACATTAATGGTTAAGGGAAGCATCCAAAATACAATATTGAAAACTGCATTTGAATTGATTAAGCCGTTTCAGACATTACCATGAACAAATGCACAGATAAACAATAAAATAATTTCAAAATCATTGGTTAGGATTCCATTATGTTAATAAATGCCCCTGATAAAAGTTTTTGGCAATTTATCTCCCATGTACTGACAGCAATCAGTTACAATTTTGTTATATGTATAGATTTCAGTTTTTTCAAACTGTATATTTTTTTCCTTTATTTATAATAGCAACTAAAAAAGTTTTGAGACATTTCTTATATTAATATTATCATACATTTATTTAGAAAACAACAATTGGCTATGGCTAGCCTCCATATCAGTGTTTGTGAGACCTACAACGGCACCTCTATGGATAGTTTTAGCAGTATACAATATAATGACCACTAACCAAGGGAAATTGAAACTGTTGTTGCAAGCTTATTTACCTATTGTGTAAGTATTTAAAAAAACTGGAAAATGTATATAATTTTATTATAATAAACTTATAAACTCGAACTCGAATCTGAGATGGGACAAATTGTGACATGGAGCCCTGTCATATAATATGCATGTTCCAAATAAAGTGGCTGTCCTGCTTCCCTGAGTGACACTAGACTTTGTTGCCTATCCTACTATGTGTGGGTATAACATGAACCAGAAAAAGAACAAGTATAAAACTTGTAATTTTTTTCCTATTTATTAAAAAAATACAATCAAATCAGCATCTTTATCCTGCACACAATGGGGTACATAGAGGGAACCCAGTGTTAAGACACTTAGCTCTCCACTTTCCGCCGAATTCTATAGGCATTGCGTGGTGGAACTCGACACCATCGAAGGCGTTCAGAGGGAAGAAATAAAAATAGAAATTTAAGTAAACATTTCATTTCCATTTTTTTTCATTTCCCCGAATGGGAATCAGACCCACAACCAGTCGCGTTTCCACTCACACTTTGTGCCCCTGCGCCTCGACTGGCCTCTTAAATGTCTATAAATATTATAATATACTTAAAAATTAAACTGTTTACTAATAATTATAAAAAAAACAATTTACTAAAGGAGAATGCCCATTTTTGTATGGGGATATGTGCCAACATTTTGTTTTATTTTTATCGCTGGGAAATGCATTTACGCAGACCTTCCACGGGTCCACAGGCAAGTGCTTTACGGGTGAGCGGTACTGTAAGACATCTCATTGTGGACAACCGTCGACCACAATGGACACATTTACAGTCAGTTCTGTTCCAATAACTTTCATTTTATAATTTTTAGCCTCATATCTGGTGGAGCTTTAGTGGCGTTGGACTCCTACTTCTACGGTAGATTAATTATAACACCTTGGGAATTCTTCAAGTTTAACGTCCTTCACAACATTGCTTCATTCTATGGGAAACACTCATGGTAAGTATTATTTAATGTGTTGTCCCACAAAAGGACTCACTAAGAGAAATAATCGCATATTAAAAAATATACATTATAATTAATTTTATCAATACATCTTATTTATTTTTAGGTTATTTTACCCTATATGCTGATATAGGGTAAAATATTTCAAACCTGTAACCTGAAAAAATTATTTATCAAGATTTGTCAATAGTTTATGACAAATCTTGATAAATTATGGGAGACGGGACGTAGGATATTTTTTTCCATTTCACGATTTTATCATTATTATATTACAGATATACAAATACAAATGGAGTTTTATTTTACAACGATAATTTTATTACTTATTCTGTTTGAAAAAAAAAACATTTCTTTTTCATTTATTAGGCTTTTATAGAGTAGTTAAAGCTGTGCTTGCATTTATTACGGTGATGACAAAACGGCAAAAGGCACTATGTATATTATTTGAGGAAATATACATTGTCTATTTATTATAATATGATGAATATACTTAAAATATATAGTAGTTGTTGTTGTTATTTGTAGTATAATATTTTTATTGCTTATTTTAAAAAGTACTATGTTTCGCCGAAGAAGCTCTACCTGGACTCTAGCTGGATCTGAACTTTTGATTTTTTAAAATAAAAGCGGTCTTTCCCTCAATGTGTATTATTATCTTATCTATAGCATGTAAAGTCTACTAAAATACTTAAAAAATAATAATAATATTATATAATCTGTAGTAAATGTTAAAAAAACTCCTTTTTTAATATTATTTTAAACTTTCAGGCACTGGTACATCACACAAGGTCTTCCAGCAGTTCTCGGCATCAATTTAATACCAGTCCTAGGAGCTGCAGTCAAAATACTGAAAAGACCAAAAGAAAACAAAGTCGGGATACTTTTACTAGTTGCTGTTATATTACATGTTGCTGTACATAGGTATGTTAAATATTTTTTTTTTTAATTTCACACTTTATAGCAGGATTGACAAAGGGAACCTATTGATAGGACAATAGGTTCCCTTTGTCAATTGAGAAATTAAACTAGTTATATATAAAAAAATTACATTAAATTAAGCATGAATTACGTAATAGCTCATTTTTCTCAAAAATGGACTTACACCACTTTCAAAATAAACGGTCCATATGTTGATTGAATCTGTATCTGTACTAGTGTTCAGAGTTCCACTCTTCTATGTCAAGTGTCGTACAGTAGAGCATTTATTTCCATTAGAAAGTAAATCTGGGTATAATCCATACCCATATTATACATTTGAAAGTAACTCTGTGTCTTTCTGTGACGCAATTAGGGCCCAACCGCTGATCCGATTGTAATAAAATTTCATATGAAGATACTACGGAGGATTACAAACGGGAGGGATACGGAGGGGGGCATAGGTTACTTTTTTTCTCATATTTATAATATTTTTGATATATACTAATATATTAAAATACCTTTCAATTTGGCATGCAATTTACATTACAACCGTCGCTAGGCAACCGTTGCTAAGCAACAAGGAATTTTATTGTTTTAAGAAAAGATCATCCAAAATAGGCTTCCTGAACTCCTACTTGGCGTGCGCAGTCTTAACTTTATGAGACACAAAAAAAAATATTTTACAAAAATATTGTCCTTTAAAAATCTATTAAAAAGTCCGCGATAGTATATGTTTATATATGAAAGTAGAGCCACAGTAACTATTTTAATATATTTAAATTTATCGGGTTATTGTTAATGTATTTTCTATGATTTGGTATTCGTATATATAATACCTTTAGCATTTCATATAGATTGAAATTATATTTTACTGTACATCATTCTAATAAATGCTTAAAGAAATATCACTGATTAAAAAATATATATATTTATGACCGACCCAAACGGGCAGACGACGTTGACGGTTTTGTAAATTTTCATACATTTTCGATCTACCTGTTAATTTTTATATGGTTATTTGCTGTTTATTATTAATTTATATTTTTCTGTGCTCTTCGCGTATTCTAGTAGTACACAGGGTAGGCAGAAGGAAACTACTGTTAAGACACTCTGTTTCCTACTTTCCGCCGAAATCTGGAGTCATTGCATGTTGAGTAGCGGAACTCATCGCCGCATTTTGCCTCGGCACCAGAGCGAAGAAATGGAAATATAAATTTAAATAAATATTTAATTTCTTCGAGTGGGAATCGAACCCACAACCAGTAGCGTTTACAGTCACACTTTGTGCCCCTGCGCCACTTATGGCCTCACGTACGTATGATGTACCGTGTACGTACTGATATTTTGTGTCTAGGTAGAGTCAGCGTTCACACGCGAACTTGTGATAATGTAATGCGTTGATTTTGTGCGGTGCGGTGTATTGAAAATACCAAAGTTGATAAGTTGTTGAAACTATTCAACTACACTCGACACTTGGGCACAACGACGTCTATACGACGGCTGATGCGACACTACATTCGTACTGTACAGTATACTGTGTATAGACAGTGTAGATTATTGTAACTTTAGTTATATTTAGTGTTTAAAATTTTTGTTTTCAGTTTCATACCGCACAAGGAATTCAGATTTGTTTTACCATTACTGCCTATTCTTCTGTACTTGGCTCAAGATATTATTGTACCGTGGAGCAGGAAGGCTAAGAAGTAAGTTACTTTCGTAATTAGTCAATATTTTTATTTAGATACATTTATTAAAGTTTTATATTTATATTATTCTAAAAAAATATATGTTATTATCTTTAATACACTTTTTTAATATTGAAATCAACTGATAAAATTTATGTAAATACTTCTATATTTCTGATAATATTTTTAGTAGTAGTAGTAGTTTAGTTTCACACACCTCCCAGGAATCCTGGGAACCCAGTGTTCAGATACTCCGATCCCATTAAGACACTTTCGTTAAACGCGCTTGCTAAAAATTTGATGTAATATCTAATGCAATATGTTTTTTAATGTTTTTACAGATGGCAGTTATACAGTGTGGCGTTATTTATTCTCCTAAGCAATCTAATACCGAGTTTGTATTTCGGAGTCGTACACCAAGCTGGTACATTGAAAGTAATGCCATTGATAAGAGACGCTACTCCCAGCAATAGTTCCTCTGTGTTGTTTATGATGCCTTGTCATTCTACGCCTTTGTATAGGTCGGTTTTGTTTTTTTTTACAACTTTGAAGGGAACTTCGTCTACACTATATAGAATAGTTTTGATAAAAAAACTGAAATATTTTAGGTTGTCTAATGCTAATAATAACTAATAGATTGTGACAGGTTCCGAGTATGCACTGCTGCAATATTAGAGTTAGAATCAGACTTTTAATTTTTTTTTTGAGTTATAAATAGTCGAGTGTTACATATACATTTATTATTGTATTATCTACAATTGGGCTTCAAAGCCACAATGATCAAACAAATAAATACATTCTTTATTTTTGAGCAATTAATAAACCCTTTATAAAAACTAAACTAACATTTGTAAGTGGCATCTAAACTTAAAAATTAAATAGTATAGTTTAATGAACCTTAAAAAAATTCCAGCCATCTCCACAAAAATATAACAACACGCTATCTCTCCTGCGACCCGCCCTCACCGGGTAGCAGCTACGAATCCGAGATATTCTACAACAACCCGCAACGATGGTACCGCAGTGAGTACAGCACGAGACAACCACCGAGCGTTGTGGTGCTCTATGATGTATTGAAAGGAAGAGTTGCAGATTTGTTGCAAGGATATGAAATATTGCATGAAATACCTCATACACAGGTTAGTTTGAATTTTTTTTGTTGTAGATCATTTTAGTCGCATATAATGAGATACGAGAGAATAATGTTTTCTTTTTTGAGACGCGTATAGAGCGGCGGAACTAAACGCGTCGATTTGTCTTGCTATTAGTGCAAGATAAATATATTTAATGTAAGACAGTGCGATATTGAGTACTGTCACTCAATATATAGTATCTCGAATTTCCACTGAAAACAAGGAGAACTCTGATTTACAGGACAAAGGTTGAAATTGAAAATCTATCTCTCATTCACACAATCATCACTCATATAGTTTTTTTGTTTGTGTTAAGTGTAAATGAAATTTGAATACAGGTAAGTGAAATTTGCAAATAGATTGAATATTCAATCTTTATTTATATTAATCTATAATAATATTACTAAACCGATAAGTTTGTATAGTTGGGCGCACTACCCTATTTCCACTGACACTGACCTATTTCCATGTAACCAGTAACATTAAGTTTTCTTGTTAAAGGAATATAACATCTTAAATGTAATAATACTAAGAATAATATTTTAATATTTTGTTTGCATGATGTTTATATTGATAATATGACATCTATTTTCTATATTAGTATAATTAATGTATTTTTTTTATACTCACCTAGAATTTGAAGCCTATCTTTGTAAGGTTTTGTTTTTTCATTTAGTGTTTTTAGTTTATTTTATTATTTTTTCAAAATATCTTAGGATGTAGTAAAAAAAATCTGTCTATGATAAATAATTTGTAAATTCTATTATCAATTAATTAATGACAGAAAATAAATTACTCTAAGACATTTTCGTGTTGTATACTAACCTGCTTAAAAATATTGTGCATAATAATGCATACAATGTAATGTAAGAATTAAGACCGTTACGGTGCAGCTGCACGGCCTCTTACTGTATACAGTTGTGGATTCCATTTTTTCTCAGTGATTCCCTTTTCCTATCCTGCTATATGTGGGATACATTGTGAAGCTGAAAAAAAGAAGTGCAAGACCGACTTTAGAAGAAACTACCACACGCTACAACAGTCATCGTTATTAAAAATATTATCCAACATATTCTTAGTAACAACGGCTTCTGTGGCGCAGTGGTATATCACTTCTCATTGAAGAATGAACACCTAATACTGAGCGCCATTTTGATCGAAATATTTATTTTACTTATTGTATGGTATATGTAGTGTAATATTGTTTTCAATATTGTAATTTGTATGTAAAACACAAAATGTAGTGTAAATGAATCATTTCATGTCATGTTTATTGAAAGTTACAAAAGTTGTATTTTTTTTCTTAATGTACGTCATCCAACTCATATAATACCTAGAATCAATTTAAATTATATACTTTTAATAGTTTTAAGTAAGATGCCGGTGAGGCCGGTCGTGGCGCAGCGGCACGAGGTGTGACTGCAAAACCGACTGGTTGTGGGTTCGATCCCCACTCGAGGAGATGAAATATTTACTTAAATTTATATTTCCATTTCTTCGCTCTGGTGTCGAGGTTAAGCGCGGTGTTGAGTTCTGCCACTCAACACGCAATGCCTCCAGAATTCGGCAGAAAGTGGGGAACGGAGTGTCTTAACACTAGGTTCCTCTGCCTACCCTGCTGTGTGCGGGATACAGCGTGAAGCTAATTTAATTTAATTTTTAAGATTTTAATATAATAATTGCGGTCAGTTATATATGTATCAAATTCACATTGACAGCACCTAAGTAAAATTAATTAATATGAGAATTATAAGTGGTATACCATCATTACCAAAATATAGTAGTAGTAGTGAAGTACACTCAATCTAGCACTAAGTACTCTTATTATTTTTATAATAATTTATCGCAAAACAATTTTACTTTTCTATGACAATATGTACCACATGCATGTAAGCTTGTAAGTTTTACTAACAAATAAAGCTTACATACACTGTTTAAGAATATTTAGGGGTTAAAAATGCATGGAATTATTACCTCTTGAATGTCATGCAGAATAGCTGCCAGTCTATATAATAATTAAATTGTACCATTTACATTGAATAGAGCAACTGTTGAGTTTCTTGCTGGCTCTTCTCAACAGAACTGCTTTCCGAGCTGGCTTGTTTATATCATAGTCTATTTGAATAAAGAATATTTCGAATTTAAGTTATAATTCTAATATAATATATTGCTTTATTTCAGTTCCCTGAAGGCGAAGTCGGTGAAAAAGTGCTAGTTTATAAAAGAAAATCGAACCAAGCGAAAGTACAAAATGATGAAATCGTGCAATGAAACACGAATTAACACTAAGTTAGTAAAATATTTGTATCGAAATCACTTTTTTATAGATAGGCCTGTTTGGCCTCTGTCCATAGAGTATAGTTTTCGATGATATTAGGATTTTAACAAAATGTGGAAAGAAAAAGTTTTTTAAAATTTCATTTTGCTGTATATGACGTTTTCAGCTTTTTTTCCTTTTAATTTTCATAGTGGATAAATAATGCAAAAAATAATGTTTATTAAAAGTCTATGATTATTAATTAATAATTTGCTGATTTTGCCATGCTTTTTGATTTTATTATTTTATTATCCTGACTTGTACTACTAACACAGTACATCATCATTGTCTTTTATTACATTATTTTCAATAAAAATATTAGGTATACAAACATACATTGACATTTATTTATGCATTTTATTATAGCCTGGAGTCTATAGTTTAGACAAATGGGAATTTTGCCCCATACCTTTTTAAAATATCTTTATATTTAAACATATATTTATATTTTGTGTCGAAACCAGTGTTTTGTAATCTTAAGTATATTTTTTTTATAAGTGAGCTCCAGAAACAACAAATGACAAAATGTGATGTTTGGTTTTGGTTATATTAATGAAATATATTATATTATAATAAGAATATATCTATAATATTTGAAAATAATATTCAATTATACATTATTTTTCAAATTTGTTTACAATTTTTTTCTATTTGGCATTGGTAGTGTTTTAGTTACATTAACAAAACTCATGTAATAACAACAATATGCATTATTACGTGGGATTACTTAATTAATATTGAATTAATATATGTCCATTCATTATTTAACATGAATAGTTTATTATTTGAAACGATCTATAAACATTTTAATATTGCAACTTTTATACTTCTATAATATCTACATTAAACCCATGACGATGATTACAGGACTTTTCATATTTTTAATGAACTGACTTGCCAAAGCTAAACATTTAATATTAATACCATAGGGATCCATTCATAGAGCAAAAAAGAAATAAACAAAAATATGTTTTATTCACATTTACTTTAGTTATCAATCCTAATTGTCGAAATATCAATACTAATAACTGATATTTACGAAGAACATGCACTAGAAATTCTTTCTTTCTTTATTGCTCTATGTATAACTTCTCTATAAACTTAATAAAGTAATAATATTTAAAACATAATTACAATTTTTCATTGCTACCACCGAAAAGTTCACAATAGAATAGATACGCCATTTTGAATCTTAAATAATATTAAGATTTTATTAAACCATATGTATTAGGCGCTTTATTATGCTTAGAAAAAATAATATTTAGTTTCATTTCGGCTTTTGGTTAGTGCTTTTTTAATTCGATTTAGTTTTATTTTTTTGAAATCTTTATTATATTTGCAATTTTAGGTGATTTTAGTTAAATGAGGTCTAATAGTCTGGCCAGGATGTATTATTTACACGTGAGATATTTATATTAGCTAAAAAAATAAATGAAACTAAGATGCCAAATATAAAAATAGTGTATAAGAAATAAAGATATTTACAATATTTCAATATAATTATCAATATTATCAAGTGTTTTATCATTGACACTATCATTTTGTTATGTATCTACCATATAATACATTTTAATAAAAAAAGGATGGCATGTTCCCATCTTCATCTTATTTTATATTTGGAAATATATCTGACAGAAAAGTTAAAGTTAACTTTAAAGTACTAGATAGATATTAACATATTACTTGAAAATATTGTTATTTTAATTATGATTGATCTCATGTGTCTATATCGCCTGGCTCCAGTCCTCAGGGTATTAAGGCAATGCCTAGCTCAATATGAAAGACGATTTATATTAAGATCTTAAATTTTTGTCTTTAATATAACAACTTGACTAATAGGTATTTACATTTTTTATAATATGTAGGTATAGGTATAATATTTATGCCTGCCAGGATCGTGTTCGTTCTATAAAGTAATTTGTTTACGTATTTGTTGTTTTATTATTATAATTGAATTGTATGTAATAAAAAAATATATGTTAATGTAATTTGTCTATAATATTGATTTCTTTATTATGTCATTTTTTATGACAAATATAGCAACACTGAATTGCAATATAGGCAATTAATACGTAAAACGAATTTAGATGAAAGCAATTTTGAACGATTTTACTTGATAGGTTGTTTTTTTGTGTAAGTCAAATATGTCTTCTAAGTGTGAATTTTAATAAAGATTTTATTTTTAAGCTTGTGTTTTATTTACAATTCCTATACAGCTCATGATTAGTTGTTTTTTAGTTATTATTTTATATTTATGAACAGTGATAACTGTTATTATCGTGCAGATAATTCAACTCAACTATGTCAACTAAAACCATAAAATATATTGAATCCACAATTATTAATTACATGTATAGTTTAATAATAATTTAATATTAATATAAAATTACATTAAAACAACTTAAGATAGGTAACACATTGCGAAGGTGCGAAGTCGGATAACCTCCACGTGTGTGCGCTTACTGTTGGCCCTTTCCGAATGCTCGTCATTCGGGGATGACGAGCAGTATAGCGTACCGGTGCACCCTGGGCGACGAGTAGTTATTACCCACAGGATCCGTCCTTGGGTAATGATTGCTCGTCGGCGAATAATCCGACGCGACGGTGTTCTTCCGCGTGTTTCTCTGATTAGCATAGGACACAGTGCGAGGAACTGGGAGGGCGCGCGAGGTGTGTACTCACACTACCGCCACGCAGGCGCAGTGATATGTGCCAACGCCGATCATATCGGGACTCCACTCGTGGTTGCGGTCATGTCTGGTAATCAGGAGTGGAACCGAAGGTCTTGCCTTAACTGGCCGGGTTGCGAGGAAGAAAACCTCTATAAAAAATTACCCCAACCCAAGCGGCGAAGCAGCGTGAGGGGTGCGTGGCTGATGGGATGATCAGTCGCTACTGCTGGTCCCGCCAGGGTACCGGCCGACACCCGTGGCGTATTAGGTTTATCCAAGGACAGGGGGCACTGCTTGGATGGACCGTTTTTCCCCCATACTCGTGGGATCAGATATGGAGAAAAATTTAAACTTAAACTTGAATAAAAAACATGATGAGGGGTTTGTTGTGCCCGTAGCGGGCGGGAGCGCAAACGAAAGGAGAGTTATGGAACGGGTGAACCTGGAGGAGATCACCTCCGCTATCGGCGGGAAGCCCAGGTCGTGTTCCACGTCTTCACGAGGTCGTCTCCGGGCGGCCTCTGAATCCGAGGCGGAAAGCTGTGTCTCGATAGAGTCACAGAACTCAGCGTTGCAAACGGAGAGAGGTAAATATCGGAAGAGAACGAGGAGCAAAAACACCAACTCCGGCTCTTCCGATGTCGAGGAGAAGGAGAAGCCAAAAAAGTTGACCACCGCCAAAAGAAGGGAGCTTCGGCTTCAAGCGGAGGAGGAAGTATTAAGTTTGGCTGAGACGGTCCAACTGAGAGCAAACTCCAGGCTCTCAGATTTGGAGATACCTAAGGTGGATGGCCCCCTGGTGCAAGATCTGCAGCTCCAGGTCACGGACAGCTTGGCCATAATAAACAAAGTCGCCTGCAGATCCGGCAACCTTAAGGGCACCTTTACAAAAGCCCTTAAGGAGGCCGCTGGTGCCATCAATACGGCCGTGGCGATATTGGTGAACAAAACGGCCACCGAGGAGGTTACGCAGTTGCAGGAGGCCAATAACCGCTTGTCACAGGAGTTGTCGGAGCTGCGCAAGGAGATGTCGGCGATGAGGGCCGAACTCGAGCAATCCCGGGTCGCGCGACAAACTCCTCAGCAAAAAGGAAAAGAGGACGACGTGGCGCGGTCAGTAATGGTGCAGGTGGGCACATTACTGAACACGCGACTGGCAGCGCTGGAGGACAGGCTCCTTCCAGCAAAACCAGTTCGTCCTCCTTTGGCGGCGGACAAAAGGCGCCAGGCGGCTGTCCCAAGGGTCGACCAAGAGTCTCCCGTGACGAGCCTAGTAGCGCCTGCCAACCCAGGCCCGTCTCGAAAGCAGGGCACCAAGAAGGCTAAAGGACAGAAAGCCCTTCAAGCTGCATCAGCGGAGCCTCGTCCGCTGCCTCCAGCTCCGGCATCCGTAACCGAAGGCTGGAACGTGGTAGTGCGCAAGGGGAAAAAGAAGGCGGAAGCAGCCCAGGCTAAACAGCCAACGCAGAAGGCGAAGGCGAAGCCAAAGGCTGCTAAACAGCCGATTCTTCGTCCTCCTCGATCGGCGGCGGTGACGCTGACTCTGCAGCCGGCCGCAGCTAGCAAGGAGCTAACGTACCGCGATGTGATGACACAAATAAAGGAGGCAGTCAAGCTGGAGGATCTGGGTATCACCGACTTGCGTCTCAGAGTCGCCTCTACTGGTGCCAGGGTTCTGGAGTTACCTGGTGCCGGTAGCGGCGAAAAGGCGGATGTCCTTGCGCAGCGGCTGCGCGGAGTCCTGGATGCTAGCGAGGTCTTGGTTGCAAGACCGGTGAAGTGTGCCGAGTTACGGGTGAGTGGCTTGGATGACTCGGCCACTTCGGAGGAGGTGGCGCAGGCCATTAGCAAAGTTGGTGGCTGTGATGTCGGGTCGATCAAGGTGGGAGTGATCCGGCAGGACAGCAGCGGACTGGGCACTGCGTGGGTACGCTGCCCTATTATGGCAGCGAAAAAGGTAAGTGGTTCGCGGCTTCTGGTCGGCTTCGTCTCAGCGCGAGTGCAACTGCTGCGACAACGAGCCCTACAATGTTTCCGCTGCCACGACATGGGCCACGTGGCAGCAAAGTGCAGCAGCACACTGGACAGGAGCATGCAGTGCTTCAGGTGCGGCCAAGACGGGCACAAACAACACCAGTGCTCGGCCGCACCTCACTGCCCGGTCTGCGAGGCGGCAGGTCAGCCTGCAGACCACTCGGTAGGTAGCACTGTATGCGCCAGAGCCGGATCCTCCAGCAAGAGGAGGAGCGGCCGAAAAGGAGGGAGCAGGCCGACCGAGGTCCAAATAAATGCCCCAGCCGGGCGGGAGGAGGTGCAACACATGGAGGTCAAATAATGGCTCTCCGTGTGTTGCAGGCGAACATAAACCACTGCGCCAGGGCTCAGGACTTATTGGTCCAGAGCCTGGCGCAGTGGTCTGTTCAGGTGGCGGTTGTTGCGGAGCCTTACAGCGTTCCCGACAGAGACAACTGGGTCGCCGACAACACCGGGGTGGTAGCATTGATCACTCAGGTCGCTGCGGGCTCTCCGCCTTTCTCACGAGTAGAGAAAGGTGCGGGATGCGTCGCGGCACTTGTCGGCGACGTCGTTGTCGTCGGGGTCTACTTTTCCCCCAATCGAATTCTCGCGGAGTTCGAGGAGTTTCTCATTCGATTGGGGGAAATGGTAGAACGAGCTCGTCCGGCGGAGGTGTTGGTCGCGGGCGATCTCAACGCGAAGTCCAGCGTGTGGGGCTCCGCAACGACGGATGCACGTGGTGAGACATTGTCGGAGTGGGTAATTGACACCGGTTTGTCTGTCCTCAACCAGGGGACGAAGAACACGTGTGTGCGAAGGCTGGGCGGATCCGTCGTGGACATTACGTTCGCGAGTCCGGCCCTAGCGCGTCGTGTTCGGGGTTGGCGAGTGCTGGATGATGTGGAGACTCTCTCGGATCACCTCTACATCTTGTACGAGATCTCCACTCATTCAGCGGTGCAACCAACCCCCAGTTCGTCCTCGCGAGAGTACGGACCGCGGTGGCAATTGGGTCGTCTCGACAGGGAGTTGTTGGAGGAGGCCGCGATAGTGGAATCCTGGCTGCCCCAGAGCTTGGCGTCTGCAGAAGACGCCGCATCCTGGGCGCAGAGGGCGTTGACGCGTATCTGTGACGCGTCAATGCCCCGTTCCAGGCGCCGCCCTCAGCGGCGGCAAGTGTACTGGTGGTCGTGGGAGATCGCGCAACTGCGTTCCATCTGCGTTGACGCGAGACGCCAGTACAGCCACTATCGCAGACGGGTACAGAAGGTGCAGGAGGAGGAAGACCGTCTGTACCACGTCTATGTCGAGGCGAGAACGCGGCTGCAGGAGGAAATCGGTCGTGCGAGAGGCGAGTCGCACGACCAGATGATTGCGGGGATAGACCAAGACCCGTACGGCACACCTTACCGAATGGTGCTCGGTAGGTTACGGGCTTGGTCACCACCACTGACGCAGACACTCCAACCGGATGTCCTCCGAGGGGTTCTGTCGTCGCTATTCCCGCAGCGGGCCAACTTTACACCACCCAATATGGCCCGCCCTGCAGCGCGTGAAGAGGAGGAAGACAATGTCGCACCACCGGTGGAGGAGGAGGAGCTCGAGGAGGCTGTACGCCGATCTCGGCTCAAGAGCACTGCCCCGGGCCTGGATGGCATCCCCGGCCGGGCGCTAACTCTGGCCCTGAACACCCTGGGGCCCAGAGTGCGAGGACTATTCTCTGCCTGTCTGGCTCAAGCCATAATTCCACAGCGGTGGAAGACAGGCAGGTTAGTCCTCATCAAGAAGGAGGGTCGCCCGGCGGATTCAGCCTCCGCCTACAGGCCCATCGTGCTCTTGAGCGAGATCGCCAAGCTCTTCGAGCGTGTTGTAGCCAGGCGGCTGCAACACCATCTGGAGGGGACAGGTCCGGACCTCTCGGACCAACAGTATGGCTTCCGCAGGGGGCGTTCGACGGTGGATGCCATACTGGAGGTGAAGTCCCATGCGCAGGATGCGGTGGCCCGGGGCGAAGGAGTCTTGGCGGTGTCTTTGGACATCGCCAACGCCTTCAACTCCCTGCCCTGGCCCTGCATTAAGGAGGCACTCATATACCACCGGGTGCCTCCATACCTGCGCCGCGTCATCGGGGCTTACCTGTCCGGGAGGTCTGTGATCTTTCCGGCTCCAGGAGGAGGATGGCAGGAGTTTGGGGTGTCGGCCGGTGTTCCACAAGGATCGGTGCTGGGTCCGATCCTCTGGAACATCGGGTACGACTGGGTACTGCGGGGTGGTACCATGGCTGGGATCAAGGTCCTCTGCTACGCCGACGATACGCTGGTCTTGGCGCAGCAGAGGACCTACCAGGAGGCGGCAGTCCTAGCGACGGCTGGGGTAGCAGAGGTCGTCAGCCGCATTAGGCGGCTAGGGCTGGAAGTCGCCCTAAACAAGTCCGAGGCATTATACTTCCATGCTCCTCGAAAGGGCCCACCACCAGATGCCCATATCATCGTCGGTGGCGTCAATATCGACGTCAGCAGGAGCATGAAGTACCTCGGACTTGTTCTGGACGGCAGGTGGAGTTTTCGGGGCCACTTCACATCTTTGGCCCCGAAACTGTTGAAGACGGCGGCGGCCTTGGCGCGCCTTTTGCCCAACGTGGGTGGGCCGAGCGCCTCGAGCCGTCGTCTGTACACCGGAGTGGTCAGGTCGATGGCCCTCTACGGTGCTCCCGTATGGGCGGACGCCCTGGATCGGCACAACGTCACCCTGCTGCGACGTGCGCAGAGGGTGATGGCCATCCGGGCGATACGGGGGTATCGGACCATCTCCGGTGAGGTGGCGTGCGTGCTGGCTGGAGTCATGCCGTGGGACCTAGACGCGCTTTCTCTGGCGTCGGTATATTGCCGGCGTCGGGGCCTAGCGTCTAGGGATCCGGCTAGCCAAGCACGCGCCGAGGAGGAGCGGGAAGCCGCTATGGAAGTGTGGGAATCCCGGCTGGCGACACCATCTGCCGGCCGGTTGACGATCGAGGCTGTTCGTCCAGTGTTCCGCCAGTGGTTAGCGCGGCGTCACGGCGTCCTAACCTTCCGCACGACACAGGTGCTCACGGGGCATGGCTGCTTCGGGGGTTACCTGTGTCGGATCGCTGGGAGGGAGCCCGACGCTCGCTGTCACCACTGCGACGACTGCCTCGATGAGACGGCCCAGCACACGTTGCGTTGCAGGCTCCCGCCGCCGCGTTTCGCGGACGACTAATGTCCCCGCGTCTCGCGACCAGTGGCGGTCGAGGAGGAGCAACGTGAGGTTTTAGTGGGTATTCGGACGGCCTACCATCTGTCAGTCCGCGAGCCCCACATAACCCGCTCGAGTCCCCACTCGGGCTGGTATCCGTAAAGGGACTTCCTCACGAAAAAAAAAAAAAAAAAAAAAAAAAAAGTTACACATTGTCCACTGTTAGTCAGAAAAGAACCCGATTGTTTATATTAAACAATATTTACATAAGATTATCTCATATATAATAATATACGACCAATAACAGCTTATTAATTTTTTGTTACACACATATATAGTTTAAATAAAATTAACTTCCTTTAGCCTACATTGATTGCACAGTCAAAGGTCAAAGATAACTCCATTGGCAAAAGATTAGTGCTCACTGTAACTCTAATAAGAATTGACATGCCTAATTATGTTCTAAATTTGAAAATGTGCGCGAACTTTCTATTTTCATTGGTTTATTTTTTAATTTGTGTCGCTTTCACGCAACAGATTAATGTTATAGAGACGAGAAATTCGTCGAAATTAAAAATTGATAAAGATGACAGTAAAGGTAGCTTGGTGTTTGTTTTCGATACAACAGGATCTATGTTCAATGATTTGAGCCAACTTAGAGAAGGCGCCGAAATGATTTTGAAGACGGCGCTAGAGGACAGTAATGTCATTGCCGATTTTGTGTTTGTTCCCTTTCATGATCCTTGTAAGTATGCATTTAAAGTTATTAAATATGAATAATTTTTCAAACGATCCAGATTTGAGATAAATTATGTAGGTATTTAGATATTTTGTAATTAATATTTTTATCCAAATTGGATGCGTATAGATTTATCCTTTTTTTCTAATAAATAGAAAAAAAATATCGTGGCGATTTAAAATAAGCAAACTAGACTATACCTATTATTATGTAAGTGATCGGTGTCTGTATACGGAAGATATGAGAAAAAATATTATTGACTATTTTCTAAATTGCTGTTAAATAATAGTTTTATTGAATTGGCTGAAACTGATCAGTACTGTAATGTATAAATATTGTCTTTAAAATGATAGTGTTATTAGAATTTAGAACACGTAAATAATCCAAGTTAGTAAATAAATAAGCAGTTAATTCAAGTGGGCGAAGCCGCCAGTGGGTCGGTAGTAATATAATAAATATATAAATATTCATAATGATTTATAATAGCGATTGACACTAACAGTACGTACGTACCTATTATCCTCAACATTATACAATAGAAATAAAATATTATATAATAGTATGTGTTTTACTTAAATTTTTTATACATCGACATGAACAAACACAAAAAAAAAAAACGAAAAGCACTATTTTGGTGTAAGGTACACCCCTACTATAGAAAAGATCAAAATACACACAAATTTAGGTCGGTGTACAAATATTAGCTAGTTACTCTATAATAAATTATGTATTATTTTTTTAGCCGTGGGTCCACCAACAGTAACGAGGAACAAACAAGTATTTAAATCAGCTCTTAACATAGTACACGTGTACGGAGGAGGAGACTGTCCGGAGAAATCTTTAACGGGAATACAACTAGCTTTGAACGTTAGTCGCCCACAATCATTTATTTACGTGTTCACTGATGCAACGGCGTCCGATCACAGACTAGTTGGCAAAGTGTTGGATTCAATTCAGAGGAAACAAAGTCAGGTAAGATTTTAAAATTCTATACACATCATTGTATATGGGTAGAGAGTGCCGCTACAAAATCTAAAGATACTTTTATATATACTATATATATAATATGCTTTTTATATAGAAACGTACCGTAACGTATGTACGTACCTCGTTTAGCTACCATCCAGTCTGTAATATAAAGTAATTCACATTTACTTCGCCTTAAAATAACCATAAACAGTATTTTAATTTATAGTTACATTTAGAGTTAATAATTACATTTCAAAATTCCTACTGGGTAACTTGTTGTTTATATAATATTTTTTAATAAATTAATGAAAACACAAATTTAATGATTAGCGAAAGAAATTCCTATTATAAATCAATCGAAATTCAGAAAAACAGTCGTAATCACAAACATAATGTTCTTATATACGTTTATATTCGATTATTCGTATTCAGGTGGTGTTTGTCCTGACGGGTCACTGTAATGACTTAGACAAGCCCCATTACAAAGTGTACCAACAGATAGCATCCGCCAGCTCCGGGCAAGTGTTCAATTTGAACAAAACCAGCGTGCATAAGGTGACTTTTTATTATACTATAATTAAGCATTTTATTATTATTCAAACGCGACAGTTTGTGGATTCGATTCCCGAAATGATATATTTAATATTTTCATTCAATACACAATGGCTTCTGAATTCGGCGGAAAGTGGGGAGCCGAGTATCTTAACATTAGGCTCCTTCTGCCTACTCTGCTACATGCGGTTTATTCTGTTAATAACAGTCCATTGCCGTCAACAAAATTTGTTCAATGGGTTAGTGTTAGTTAGTATCTAGTAAAAAACAGATCTCTCAAACTAAACAGGGCTTTAATATTATTCGTTAATAGAGACCGTCGTGGCGCAGGGGCATAAGCGTGCAACTGTAAAGACGACTAGCGTTGAGTTCCACTACTCGACATGCAATACCTCTAGAATTCGGCGAAAAGCAGAGAACGGAATTATGTTAATGGAACGGAGTGTTTTAACACTAGGTTATGTTCCCAGGTTCTCTTCGCCTACTTTGCGATTTATACTACGACTGGTGCTAATTTCCGCCACTCAACACGCAATGCTTCAAGAATTCGGCGGAAAGTAGAGAATAGAGTCTTAACGCTAGGTTCCCTTTGCCTACTCTGATATGTGTGAGACACAGCATGAAACTAAAAATATTCATATTTTGCAAGCTTGTGTGACAAAGATGCTATCTATATACGTTATATTTTTTCCTAAAGGTATTGGAATTTGTGCGAACGTCTATAAAGGGCAGAACTGTTAATTTGGCTTCTGCGGTGAATCCCGCAGGATATAATTATACACAAGAGGTAATTATTATAAATTGCTTTGATTTAATGTTAACAGTAGTTATCTTCTTGCCAACTTATATTATGTAAAGTCTGCAGAAAAGTCTACTGAATTATAAAATCTGAACAAGATCAAAACTCCATATCTAAGTAAGTACCTATAAAAATAGGCCTACAGTGTAGGTATTGTATATATAACAAAATAAAATATTATTATAGTAGAAAAATCCAATTTTATTCCGATACACAAGCCATACAGCAGCTTATATGATTATTTTTATTTAAAACACGTTCTTTTTATTATTACATAATAATTCTAGATACCCGTGGATAAGAGTGTAAATGAAGTAACAGTGTCAGTGTCTGGAGCCAAACCTCGTATAAAAGTGGTCAACCCAGGCGGCGAGGAGCTGACGGGGCCGCCGCAACTTGTCACCACATTGGATTTATCAGAAATTATGGTAAATTCTTTGTGTTAAGTCACTTGCAAAGGAAAATATAAAAAAAAATATGCTTATAAATTTTGTAATATATAAGATATTTTTTATGTTATTTTATTGCAATATTGCAAATTTACCATAACTTTACAGACATTTGCCATAAAATATTCTACTATATTTTATATACAACATAAAAAATATATCTATATCCTGTATATATATCCTGTATATATGTGGAAGTGTCAGCACCACTTTTAATGAAACTACATTTTTACTCTATAAGAGCCTAATACAATTAAAAAAAATTATTCCCAAAAAATAAAAAGTTATTTTTTCAAACAAAATAAATAATAAAATTATTTTTGTAATATAAAACGCCACATGTTAAGAACGACGCACGCACACATATACCTGTCAAAGGGAAACCGCCGCCGCCAAACCGTAGGTATTGGCGGCAAAGTTCAAAGTTGATTAACCTTTAGTAGTATTTTTGTAGTAGATGTGTTTACGTTATTGGTATCTTTGCGTAACTGCGTCATACGAAATAAGGATATGGATAAACATCGCGAAATGAAAAAAAAAATTCTACGTCTAAACTGTTGAGGTATCTTGATTCATTTCTTTAGGTATGGGTTATTATATGTATAAATATTGGGGTTAAATATATGAATATTTTTTTTAACTACTCTTTCCATCGTCACCTTTAATTTAATTTCTTAAATTCCTAGATAGTAAAAGTGTTACAACCGGAACCAGGTAACTGGAGTATAACAGTAGGGAGCGAAGAGGAGCATTCTGTAAAAGTGGTCGGGATGTCGAATTTGACGTTTAAACATGGGTTTTCCGTACAGCCTCCCAGATCTATGGATGAAACTAGTTATCGGCCTTTACAAGGTAATGTATAAATAAATAAAATTACATAATATTATTTATATATAATAATATATTTTGTTTCTTGAGAAAACTAAAATAAGTATATTCTCGTTTATTCTCTTTGTACTTAGTTGTGTGTTACAGCTATTTTACCATGTACGAGTAATAACTATAATAAAAGTTTTTAAAAATAAACATTATATGAATAGCTTCCTGCTTTATTCTCCATTTAGCAGAGTAGGTAAAGAAATCCTAGTGTTATGACACTGTGCTCCGCTTTCCACCGGACATTGAGTGACGGAACTCTACGCCATATTTTATTGTATCAGAGCAGAGAGATGATAAATAATAATACATTCCCTCATGGGAATTGAACCCACATCCACGATGGTAAAATTTGTAACAACTATTTATTTCTTACATATCCAGGTACATACAACCACATGCTAATAGCATTAAGTGAAATCAATGCGTCCTTACAAATGGACCACGTACAATTACTAAGCTTGAATGGAACGCCGCTATACGAAATACCTATGAAGGAAATGGATAATAAAACTAATACTTATGTTGTTAACGCTTTTATACCGCCCGATGATTTCTTTAATATAGCTGTAAGTTGCTTTTTTATTGTTGAAGTAAAACTTGACTTGCGGAGTAAGCTGGTAAAGGTGTCCTCGCATAAAGCCGGGTAGATAAAAAGAATGTAGTGCTAGACACTCCGGTCTTCGCAGTTCTACTAATTTCGAGACTATCCTTGTGGACTAGCCGAACTCAATGCCGCCCTTGTCTAGCAGGGCAGAGAAAATATATACCCTGGACTGAGGATCAAACACAACTATAGCGTTTGCAGAGACGCTGTCTCATTATTATATTAAATAAATACATACATACATACACAGCTTCACGCTGTTTTCCTAGCGTGGTAGTCAGAGAGAACGGAGCTCCAAATGCTACGGTCTCTACATACCTCTTCCGCCTCGTCCATTGTCATCACTGTTCGATGTGCCCAAACCAGCTGAGCACGTTCTTCTTCACTTATTTGTCATTCACCGTAACATCCTTGCTAGTACCTGCCATTCTATCTCTTCATTACGGATTCGCCCAGCTAAGCTGACTCCACATATCCTACAAAAATATCGCATTTCCACAGCATTCATCTTTCTTTCATTCTTCTTCTGTAATACCCACGTACTGCTACCGTATAACAGCGTCGGTACCAATATACACACACGGTACTGACCTTTTGCCGACTCATCAATGCAGCTGAACCTGTTACCGGCAGTTTCTGCGTCCATCTCGTATCTTCCATGTATTACTAGTACTATTTAATAAAAAAATAGGGTAATGTAATTTTATAGTAACGAAACTTGTTGAGTGCAATGCTGTTGATATGTAATCCTTACGCATTCCTCGCATTAAATAATTATTAGCTTAGAAGACCTTGTTTTAATACACTGTTTTCCATTTTTTTCTGCCCACTAAGAAGAAAACAGCGGCGAAACAGGACTCCTAGCTACACCTACTACACCGTCAAACATTATAATTATTAAGCAAAAATATCCCCTAAATAAGGATCGAACTCGCAGTCATCGCGTGTACATTTAGTAAACGATATAATTTTCTTTTTCAGATAATTGGACGTGATGAATATGGACAAGAAGTACGTAGAATCGGTCCTACGGCAGTGCAAGCAAAACCACCTGGTACTTTATTATCATTTTATAATAATTAATTATTAATTAATAATATGTAAAAGGAGAAATTCCCATTGATTGAGGTATAGACGCACGCACAGCCATAAGCGCTGAAGGTAGAAACGTGAAATTTGGACAGATGTTTATTTTTATAATGTGAACACCCACTAAGAGATTTTGAAAGTTTGTATGGAAAAATGAAATCGGCACCGATTTTTATAAAGTTTAAATTCAGACTCTTAAATTTTAACTTTATAAACATATGTTTTATAGTTTGTTCTAATTCACCCCCTAAACTGAAAATAATTTTATAAATATTCGTATAGTATATATTCGTAATATTCAAGCGGGCGAAGCCGCCCGAGTCCGCTAGTCTTTTATAATTAAATGTAATTAAATAGAACATTTTTCAACCTATATGTTTTTTTTTCAGATGCACCTTATTTGATAGTGCCTAAAAGGGTAAGAAAATTGTTTAAAAAATCCATTGTACATCATTTTGGCGCCCATTGTGGAACAAGAGAAAAAAAAATTAAAAAATGTTTTTCCTTTCTACATAACGTTAAAAATAACTTTGATTACAAAATCTTAAAATATTTAAGGTGATATTATTTACTACTTTTTACTTTTTTTAACTATTAATTAATTAAATTAAAATAAAAAAACTTAACTTCTACTAAACTTTTAAATAGAAAAAAATATATTGAGCTGTCAAATATTACTTGCAATTTACGTAAAGTTATATAATAAATTGACATAACAAATACTAAAAACAAAAAAATACAGATAGAAGTCCGCAGTCACGAGCGTGTGTCGCTAACGTGCCACGTTGAGAGCTTGGTGCCTGTCTCCGCGACTTGGACGAGGCAATACACGAAATTAGTACCCGCTGCCACTAGTTTGTATGCATTTATTTATTTATTAGGACCCAAACGCGGCATCATCCGCTTAAACTTACTGTTATATTATATGGCTATAATACAATATTTTTATATAAATTGTAGCCTATATTATAATTAATATTAATACACTTTTGTCTTTTTATAAGAATTTGCTTAATCTTTGTATTTTTTTTTTGAGTGTTGAGTTCTCCAAGTTCTCAATATTTCATTTTGCGACTTTTGATGTCATTTTTGTATGCAACGATTCATTTAAGTACACACTTCTGTTTTTCATACTCGCATATACGCATTATAGTGCCCATATTTTATTATTTTTAAATTGCATCTCATCGCTCTAACCTATCCTAGATTTGATATACTTTTAAATTCTTCACAACAATATTAGACCAATGTTAGCAAATGGTGCAGTATCGATCACCAATTAGTGATTATTTCTTAATTCTTCCTTTCTCTATCCACCCTGCTTTGCCAGATAATAGATGAAGATGAAAAAGTCTACAATTGAAGTATTTACATGTTTCTTTTACCGTTTAAAGGCAAAGTACATCTATAGAACACGTAATACAGGACATGAGCGAGGGCGACGTGGGCATGTACCGCTGCGTCGCCAGGAACAGCGCGGGCATCACCAGAGCCGGTACACTTGTTGATTTGATTGGTGAGTAGTCATTTTATTTATTTATCTATATTAATTAATATGTTCTCATTATTATACACGGTGTTTATTTTGTGCACTAGCTAGTGTCTATGGTATGAAATTTAAAAATATTTTTTTATTATATGTATATCTTTTATTTTAATAATTCAAAAAAATTGCAATAGATAATTGTTTTGGTTAGGCAAGACGGTTGTGAGCGCACATTCGACGCATTGAAAGTTAAAATGATAGAATTTAGACTTCTCTATTCCATTAATAATCATAAAGTTGAAAATGAAAAGATATAATATATAATAAATTATTTCGTGATAAACAAAAAAAGCAAGTAGATTTATTTAAAAAAATCTTCTGATAAAGTACCGTTAAAAAATAAATATTAAAGAGTTTTATATATTTTTCTAGTCGATCCACCGCGTGTAACAATATCGCCTACAAATATAACAGTGACTGAGGGAGAACAAATAGTTATTTCATGTTCTGTGTTTAGTGAAGCTTTACTAAAAAGATCTACCATTAATTTTTATGGGACCAAACAAAATTATTGTAAGTTTATATTTTATTAATATCCATTTAGCAATAATTTTGTTATAACATATTTATAATATGAGCATGCGAAGCTAGTTTCCCAAAGAAAATCGCAAGAGGGCTGTAGTGACATTATTTTCAGTTATTGTTTTGTGGCGTATAAATACTACATCTAATATATAATAAAAGAGGTGAATATTCAGTATCGTCTTATTCACATCGTCACTTTGCCCCAGCCCCCATATATTATAATATTTTGGCACCCAATGTGGGCTTAGTATAAACTGAATTAAAAAAAAAATGCAGCTAGATGTAAAAAAAAAAGATAAAAAAATATATTTTTCTAAAAATAAGTTAACCAATATATATTTAAAAAAAAGACATTACTTTATATAGCAATTGATGTTCATTTGGAGCCAACGAGAGACGGATATTATACTTTCAACAAAACTATACTACTACTGAACGAAAGCGATAGTGGAGTGTACACCTGTGAAGCTGCCAATAGAGGTAACGTTATTATTGGTTGATATATTTTTATTGTTTAAATTATTGATACATTTTTATATTTATTTTCTTATGTTTTCACTTAAAGCTTACTTTACCATGTGCGGGATATAGCGTGAAGCTATTTTTTTGTTCTCTTACAAGTTAATGTTTCGCGTAATAATACTTTACACAATTCATTTGCTTTTCTTTATGTTTACCTTTTGGATAACGTCGGGGAAATATTAAATATAGCTTTTTATAGAAGTATGCTCTGTGAGGAGTAAGTTAAGCTTTACGTTTGTGTGAGTGATCACCAAAAGTAGAGCCGGAAAAAACAAAAAACTTATTATTATTATAACAAAATATAAAACTTATTAATAGTAATCGTTGACATTGACGCCGTGTGACGTTGTGGGTTTGACGGTGATGAATTATTATTTATTTTTATTTCCTCGCTCTGATACCGAGGCTCGCTGTTGAGTTTCACCAATCAACACGCAGTGCCTCAAACGTTGAACCAAGCAAACTGTCGTCACACCTACATTATGTGGGTACACTCACATAAATGCAAAGCTCAACTTATTATACGTCTCGCGGAAAGTTTTTTTTTTATCGAAAAGGACAAGGCAAACGAGCGTGCGGGTCACCTGATGGTAAGTGATCACCGCCGCCCACGACCTCGTGCAGCACCAGAGGAGCTGCAGGTGCGTGGCACCTTACAGGCATAAGGTGTGTTGGGCGCCGGAGCCCGGCGTTACCTGATGCGAAACGTAGTGGCATAAAGCCACTACTTCACGCCGGATTTAAATGCCGGGGATGATAATGATCCGGTCGAGTCTGCCCATGCGTGTTGCCATTGCTGGCGACGTTATTCTACCACACGTACAAAATTGATTGTATATGGGTTTTGAATCCACACTATTATATACGTTTTGGGTACATCTGAAATCTATCCAAACCATAGATAAACTTCCAAAAGCAACAAACATATTAAAATATATACGAGTATATATATATATATATATATATATAAAAACTTTAATTTTATAAAATTTTTCTTATTTATTATGGGATATTTCTTATTTCTTATATTCCAGCTGGTAAATCCATCCACTCTACGTACATAAATGTCCAATCAAAACCGACAGCTCAAATCATTGGGCCGCACTCTCTAACAATAAGTATACACACAGACACACAATTCGTCTGTCAAATAGAAAACGCTTTATCCGTACAATGGTTGAATAAGAACAAGCAAATTATAGAGAAATACAATGTAAATGGTAGTTTTACATCTGCTTTGGATATTAAGAATGTGAGTGAAGATGGCGTTTGGACTTGTATGGCTATACAGAGTGATTATAATGGTAGTTATTTTATTTTATTTTAATATACGTTTTTTATAATTTTTTCCGCATCTTGGGGTGGATTTTTGGTAATTGTTAGATACTCTCTGTATTTTTTTCTATTGGAAAATAGTCGTGTATATTTGTACAGTCGATATTTGTAGGTTTGCATCACACTCAAAGAAATGTATTTATTTGTATATTTTTCGTTGGTTAGACAATAGCTTCCTTACCTTAAAAATGGCCAGTAAGTAGTTTTCAATAATTCAATAAATATTTACAGTATCCAGAGATCGAATGTCCTGATTAGTTGAGTTCCACCGCTTAGCCCACGATGTCTCTAAAATTGGGTGGTGTTGAGGAATGGAATGTCTTAACATTAAGTCCCTTTTAAAACAGGGGAAACCTAGTATTATGTTGCTCTTTTTTAACTTCACGTTGTATATGAAGTCAACATAAACATTTTACGTCAGAAATATTTACACAAGTTTAAAATTAATATTGTTTTAGCCTCAGACAGTATACAGGTAACAGTTCTAATAAAACCGCAAGTGCATATAGAGGGTACTCACAATGTGACAGTATTAAGTGATATTCAGTATCAAATATTCTGTACTATTGTTGCCAAACCCGAGCCTAGGATTATATGGCATATGGAGACGGAGAGGTTCCTGCCTTGTGATGTGAGAAAATTATAATTATAAATTATTAGTATATAAATTTAAGTTATTTATCGATAATGAGTTCTCGGCTTCTCAATTCAAGATTGTGTGTTGAGTGGCGGAAACACGCCGTATCTCGCACACGCAGGGTATACTTCCGTTTCCCAATTTTCGCTGAATTCCCAAGGCGAGGAGTAGCGGAACTCAACACTGCGCTTTGCCATGTTACCAGAGCGAGAAAATGACAATATTAAATATTTCATTCTCCCGAGTGGAAATCGAACCCACAACCGCCACGTTTTTTCCGCATTTCAGAGTCGGCAGAGAGGACTAGACTAGACCTATAGTAGTTTCTTCACTTTCAAAATACTTCACGTTTCTCCCGAATTAGAGTGTTAAGTAGCTGAACTCAACTCCACGCCGGTTTGATCAGAGTGGAAAATCAACCCACGATCCCACATCCATCGCGGATTACAGATAATATTACACTCTCATCTAAATGAAAATTACTAACATTTCACAGACATTAAATCCTGAACCAAATGTATATAAAAGTATGCTCACTTTGGACAGTGAGAAATATCCTCTAAACGGTACTTACTTTTGTATTGGCGAGAACTCTGAGGGCATCGGCGAAGATAGCATTACGATTAATGTTAGAGATAAAATGAAATTATTGGAGGGGTTTACTGGTAAATATTTTTTATCAAACTGTTTTTTTTATCTCTGTATGTATAATCTGCGTAAGTACTTAAAAGTAGTTATATAAAATGTATTAAAATCCGCCGTTTTTCTCAATAACTTACTAAAACGGCTGGCGCTGGATAAATTTCAATTGCTAATCAGTAATTTAGAAAATATAAGCAAATAGATCAAGATCATTTTTGCTCTGTTCAATTGCTTGTTGACATGCGGAACTCTATGCCGCTTTTTTTCTACCACAGCGCAGAAATGAAAATAATCTAAATATATTAATATTCCTTATAATAAAAATTCCATAAATTATAATATTTTTACACTCATTTATTAAACACAGTTAAAGGGGCGTAATTATATAAGATGAATTTCTAGCTTAATAGTTAAGAAAACTTACTTTTTTGTTTACAGATACATCAGTAGAATTGTACTCTCAAATTAGTTTCCATTGCAATATAACCTCTTTTCCTATACCAACAATAAAATGGTTTCACAACAATACAATAATTTTTAACGACAATGAAAATAACACTAACATAAATATGTCTGAAGATAAAACTATACTTAAGATACAAAAAGTGGATTTTAGAGATTTGGGCGAATATAAATGTATTGCGGATAATTTATTTGAAAATATAACTGTGAAAGGCAATTTGACTGTACATGGATTAAGTAAGTTTTTTATTGTTTTCAAATGTAATAGGATTTGTAAATGTATATTTTTGTATTATTAGCTAAGTACACTATTTTCCGAAAGGAGCTTTATGTGTTATTTGAGGTACGCGCGGACGCTCCCACTACCCCGCGAGTTTTACTCGTGCCTGTCTGTCTATAATATACAGCACTCATAAACTTCTTGACGGGTTATACATTATTTATTTGTGTCTGTCAACGCCGGAACTTGTTCAAAATAAATATCATAATTAAAGATTTAAAATAATTATTTAAAACATTTTAACATTTACATTTCTTGAACCAAGAATCTCGATGTGGGCATTCTAGGATGTGCAGGAATACCTAAGGCCTGCACAATACCTTTTAAATTTGGTTTCATATGATTTTAAATGTCGTTACAAAATGAAAAAAAAAAATAATAAAAATATATTTAAGGTAAACCAATTATACTAAAGCGGATGCCAAAAATTATATCAAAAACTGGAGAATCAGCGAATATTACATGTAGGTAAGATTTTGTATCTTAAATAAATATTGAAATTAAAAGAAACAATTGTTTGTTTCTTATTGCCATTTACTTATTTGAAGATGAAATAATGTTTTTGTGAATTATTAGCTATATAATATATATAAATAACTCTAATGAAAATGAATATTATTAAGATTTCATTTAAATAGAATAGAATAGATTTTATATAGAGGCCAGTCATGGCGCAGCGGCACAAAGTCTCACTGTAAAAGCGGCTGGTTGGGGGTTCGATTACCAGTCGAGGAAAAGAAATATTTATTTTAATTTATATTTTCATTTGTTCGCTCTGGTGTCGAGGCAAACCGCGGTTCTACCACTCAACACGAAATGCTTTCAGAATTCGGCGGAAAGTGGGGAACGGAGTGGCTTAACACTAGAGTCCCTCCGCCTACCTTGCTGTGTGCGGGCCATACAGTGTGAAGCTGAAAAAAAAATATAAAGGTTAAGACTAAAACTAAAAAAAAACTTTTTTACAGAATTTTAAAAAGTAGTCCAAAGCCAATCATTACTTGGCAGTTTAAGCCAAATTTGTCAAATAATTATACGACTTTACCTAAAACTGTTAATATAGATAATGATATAATAACAATTGAATATATAAGAAAGGAGCATACAGGCACGTACCGTTGTATAGCAGACAATGTGATGGGACAAGATGAATATAATGTCGAATTAGTTGTGCAATGTAAGTTTGTTATTATAAAATGTAATAAATTTATTCTCAACAAAAACTCAAATTAAGCAATTTTATAAATTGTGATCTACATTTGTGCAAAGTATATTAACGGGAAATTTATAATTCTGTTCTTTCCTCCACTATTCTTAAAAAAAAATCTTTCGGTTTCGGTTTCTATTTTCTATTATATTATATATACCTAGCAGTGTAAGATCATGAATATCAGATATGAGATATCACTTTTGTAAGTGCTAAAAAAACACGTGTCAATTAAAGTAAGTGGGGTTGGTTATTTATAATTGCTTAGTAAAAACTAATTGGAGTATATTCCTTGATTTTTTATATTTACCAATTTTGGTTCTTATAATTCTAATATTACAGATCCTCCAGAACTAAAAGAAAGTTCCAATCGATCTCGCATAGAAGGTCCCATACAAGTAAAAGCCGGTGGCAGTGTGAAGTTAAATTGTGACGTAACGGGGATCCCTCCACCCATTGTTACTTGGACTAAAGATGACTTACCTATCGCTTTTGCTAATAATGTGTGAGTATTTGTTGCTAATATAACAAATATATATTATATATAAACTATATAAACAATCCGTAGAGTTGTATTCCGTAACTTAATATAAAATAATGGACAGTTTCACATGTGGGAATTGAACTCACAATCCTTCTGTTCACACAAACACAATCATTCTGTTTACTCAAAACACTCCATTGACCACAACGTCGCAATTTCCCTACCAAAATAGAAAAAAATTAAAACGTTTAAAAATGAATGAATGAAAATGAATGAATAAGTTTAAAAATAACTATTAAGTTATTTTCTAGTTACATCGCAAATGACAGTAGCTTAGTGATAGAAAACGCGACAAAGTTTGATTCTGGAGTATTCACTTGTAACGCGAGTAGCATCGTAGGGTTTGTTACGAAGAACTTCAGTATTGCCGTATTCTGTAAGTATTGATACGTATTTAAAACTTTTGCTTAAACTATTACTTTTTTTATCACAGTCCATTCTACATTCTCCTCCTACATAGACTATTTACTTTTACTAATTTAAACAAGGCATTCCTTACATTGAAATATAAACAATATTTTAATATAAGGCATACCTAGTTTAAATTACTATTTTAGTCAAAGTATATTGAATTTTACATAGTATAACGCAAAAATGAATTTTATATACATTCGAATTGGTTATGATAGAAGAATTACTTCCACGAACAATTCCAATCACAAAAGTGTCCACAATTAAAAACTGAGGATATTAGCTATGCCATCATAGCACACTGGGACAGCGTCTAACGCGGTGGTTGTGGATTCCATCAAACTTGGAGACTTAATTATTTTCATTCCCTCGCTTTGGATCAAAAATATGTTGAAAATTACACGGTGCGTGGGAAGTGTTCTTACTCTTAGTGGAGGGTACTGCGTACCCTTCTATTGGAGATACAGAGTATAATAAAATACAAAAAAAGTATAATATTTCCCTTACAGCACCACCGATAATAACAGTATACGGTGAAAAAGAAATAGAAGTACTAGAAGGGCAGCTCGTGCAGCTCCCGTGCAGCGCGGCGGGCGAGCCGGCGCCGCGCCTCGCGTGGGCGCGCGGCGGACGACCTCTGCCTATGCATCGGAAGTTTATTGATGAATATGGACTTAGGTAGGGCATTTGTTGTTCTAATTGAGCAGGCGGAACTGCGAAGGGGACGTGAAACGCTTAACATTAGATATTAGGTATCAATAAAGAATTTTGTCTTGTTGCCGGTACGAAGAAATAAAAATAATTGATAGTAATAAATTAGTAGTAACAGATTTTATAGATATTTCATTAGTTTTCCGGTCCGTAGTATTGAGGTCCGGTAGTATTGAGGCCGGTCGTGGCGCAGCGGCACGAGGTGTGACTGCAAAACCAACTGGTTGTGGGTTCGATCCCCACTCGAGGAGATGAAATATTTATTTAAATTTATATTTCCATTTTTTCACTCTGGTGTCGAGGTTAAGCGCGGCGTTGAGTTCTCCCACTCAACAAGCAACGCCTCCAGAATTCGGCAGAAAGTGGGGAACGGAGTGTCTTAACACTAGGTTCCCTCTGCCTACCCTGCTGTGTGCGGGATACAGCGTGAAGCTAATTTAATTTTTTATTTTTTATTTTAATTCATTAGTTTTCATTTGCCCGCTCTAGTAGATTAAGCGCGGCGTTAAGTTCCGTCACTCAACTTTACACGCAATGATTGATTCCTTTTGCCTATTTTGCCCTACGAAAAACAGCGTGAAGATACAGAAAACAAGATGACGATTTTCCTGAAGTTTTTTAAATCATACTCAATGTATTTTCAGATTTGTAGCAAATTTAACCGATTTCGGCGAATATACTTGCCTCGCCAGCAACGAGTATGGAAATGCTTCTAAAAACTACACCGTATATGTTTGGGGTAATTACTTACCTAATTTTAAACCCTTATTGAATAACAAAATTTAAGTAAACATAATTTCATTTCACTATTTTTTAAAGAGTTATTCACACATTAATTGAAATATTTTGCACCGTATAAACATTTTGCCGTAGGGGGACCCGCGCCTCTTGTTCACTATGTAATTAGTTGTAGAGCTATTTGAGTTCAATTTTGGATATATTCTAAATATAGTTTTCATTTCAATATATTAAATTAAGAGTCTTCTATGATGTAGAATTTATATTAAATTCACGCATTATACCTAGGCCTGTGTAAATGTTAGGAATTTTATAAAAAAATATTTATGGTTTATATTGTAGTGCCACCTCGTTTGGTCCCACCTTTAGAAGATTTAAAAGAAGTTCTGATTGGTGCCAACGTACACTTACAATGTGACGCCATTGGATTTCCAATACCAACTATTATTTGGGAGTTTAAAGATGAAATTTTAATTAATAATACAATGGATGTAAGGTATATAATATTTCAGTTTTTAGCATGTTGGTGCAGTGCAGCAGCGTCTTACTCTAAACGCGTGGATTGTGGGTTCAATGCTCGTGAGGGAAAATTTATAATTTTCAATTCAACTCTGGCGAGCTTTAAATATAAAATGGAAACGGAAGACAATTAAAAATAAAATCGAATATATTACCTACCTATTAAATATATCACTAGTGACTAGTGCCCGCCCTGAAGTTAGCCATAGATAATGGCTGCACAGATTTTATTTTATATTTCTTTATTCTTTATTACTTTTGATTATTTTCTTCCTGAATAAATTCAGAAAGCTTAAGTTCAGGGTGGTCATGACTCGTCAATCTTACTGCACGTGAATTACTTTTTCAAATTAAGTTTGTATATTTAATATATTGTTTTATATTGGTTTTTGGTTTCAGTTATGACAAATTTGGCAATTTGCATATAACAAATAGTTCTTCAATACATGAGGGCCTGTTTGTTTGTATCGCGCAAAATGTCGCCGGCGAGTCGAGAAAAAGTTTCTACATTACTGTAAATGGTATAATTTTTATTTATTTATTAGCTTTCATTTATTATTAAACTAGCGACTTAAACGTTGCTGCACGCGGTTAAATTTATTATTATATTATTATATAACCAAAATATTCCAAATGCTTACATGAATTGTAGCCTTATTTAAATCTGTTCTGTATTTATTCCATGAAAGAGGAATAAATATCAATCAATCCTTACAGGCTGTCGAATTTATAAAATTAGTAGGATTATTTTCATTTTGGATGAGTGTAACATTATAATTCAAATACATATGTCGAATCTTTTATAAATATATTACTAATATTTATAACATTTTACTAGCTATATAATACATTTTCTGGTAATACTTTTATTTTAGAAGCAGCAAAAATTCAAAACGATAACTATACGGGTCCCTACATAGCGTCTAATTTAGATGTAGCATTAACAATCAGCTGTAGAGCGACAGGAAAACCTGAACCTTATGTCACTTGGATTAAAGACGGATTTTATCTGGATAATGGTAATTTTATTTTACTTTTACTTATATGTAATTCAAGATTTTTTACATTCTATGTAAATTTTGGAAATTCAAAAAAATTAAGTAAATATAAGAGAGGCCAGTCGTGGCGCAGGGGCATGAGTGTGTGAATGTAAACGCGACTGCTTGTGGAGTCGATCCCCACTCGAGGAAATGAAATATTTATTTTAATTTATATTTTCATTTCTTCGCTCTGGTGATGTGGCAAAGCGCAGCGTTGAATTCTGCCACTCAGCACCCAATGCCTCCTAAATTCAGCGGAAAGTGGGGAACGCAATGTCTTAACACTAGGTTCCCTTTGCCTACCCTGTGGGTGCAGGACACAGCGTCAAGCTGATTTATTTTATTTTTAAAGTAAATACAAAAAAATATATATTATCCATTTCAGATCCACGTTATATAATAGAAAGAGATGGTACATTAACAATAAAGTTCCCTTCAGAAGACCTAAGTGGTGTTTACATGTGCGAGGCGCGGAATGCCTTTGCAACTGATAGAAGGAATGTACCCGTTGAAATATATTGTAAGTCATGTTTTATAGTTTAATAATTTAACAACTCAAAAAGTAAATATATGTAGCCGTGAGTTACTAGTTTACTTTTTTATGTTAGTAAAGATTGCGTTTGTGTTATTCATTTTAAATGGACTTGACTTAAAAGCTAAATCAGTATTTACCGCTTTAAAATTATAGTTAATATGCATGAATACATTAGTTATCTATACCATAATATTACCTTAGTACCAAAATATAAAAAATCTTTTATATTATTTTTTGCTACACTATATTAATGAAAAAACATTTTAAATTAAATAAATATATCCATTCGGCTATATATTCTGGTATAATGTATAGACAAAGGGCGACTTTGATTTCCGCTACTCAACACGCGTCTCGAGATTTTGCTGAAACGGAGTGTCTTAACACTGAGGTCCCTCTGCATACATAAAATAAAATTACTTAACTGGCTATTACATATACACAAATGTCTTGTATTAAAGTAACTTAATCCACTTTTCCCCTCAGCACTACCAACATTACAAGAAGAAGGTACTGCCACTACTAAAACTGTAGTAGAAGGCAGCAGTGTAGAAGTGCAATGCCCCGTCCGCAACGGATACACTGTCAAATGGTACAAGGTTAACATTGCTTTTGTACAATATTAATATAAGATTACTTAGTATTTTTTATTAGTATTTTTAGACGTACGGTAAGCAAGAAACGAATTTTAGAAAAATTAATTAAAAATTAATAATGAGATTCAAACCCGCGCTTCTTGTTTATCATCCATACGTTCGGTTTCCAAAGTCACAATATATTATTTATTATCAATATACCAAGATACGTCGATATTCTTATGCGCTTACAATTTGTTTAATGGTCAAAGCGCTTGGATAGTGTTCAAGAGGCACGAGTTCAAGCTACATTAAATGTTTAATGCGTTTTCTAAAATATACCCAAAAGTTAAACGTCATTAAAGATTTTAAGTTAAAACTTTTACCTTAAGAGCCTTTTTAAGCCTCATCCCTTAAATAGGGGGGATTTAATACTACTACACCATACCTTTATATTTTTATATTTTATTTTTACTTTTTCCTTTTTTTGCTTTATTAAAAGAAACAAAAAATATAAGAACATTAATATTATATAATTTGTGGGTATTAATATTATATAATTACTAAAGGAATAACTTATCGGAGTATTTTTTTCAGACGATTTTTTTTTAACAAATAATTCTCTCTTTACTCATGAAAAGTATTTAAATTTATTTATTTTTAAATCTGTTCATCGTATAATACGTTCCTTTTTCTTCTAAACAGGATGCTGCTCTAATTTCTAACGGATCTCTAACAATATCCAATATATCGCGTCACAATGAATCTCAGTATGCGTGCGTCGCAAGCAACACTTTGGGTTCTATTCATACAAACATTTTTTTAAAAGTTGTATGGCCACCCAAATTTTTGGAAAATGTATACGGTAGCACAAATATGGCGGTGGTTAAAGGAGAGGATGTTTATTTTGATTGTAAAACTGATGGGAAACCGCGTGGTGAGGTTAGTTTTGTTTTGAAAGAATTCTGTTTGTTGTGTTTTTTTGTGTGCACATTGCTTTATAGACAAAGAGTCCTTTGCTCTGCGAAAAGTTCAGTATTATTACGTATGGAGGATACCATGATGCGTACAGTGTGTCACTGAAAACGCTTAAACTTTGAGTGCAATCGCCAATCAAAAGAATTGTATTCTCATAGGCAAAGTGTGGCGTTGAGTGTCAGAATTAACGAATTTTAATTAACATTAGGTTCTCTCTGCCTAACCTTGCTATTCACAGAAGAAATCGTGAAGCTATAGATGCATGTTGGGAAAAAATAATTTTAAAATAGAAAGAACCAGAGAAATATTTTAACCCATAACCATAACGTGCCAGTCGACTGTGCTTTTGTTTATTAATTTAACTTAAGATGAAATAAAGAAATGAAACGTTGAATTCCGCCACTGGACGCATGCCTCCGGAATTCGGCCTAAAATGGGGGACAGAGTGGTCTTTACACTAGGTTCTCTCTTACCCTGCTATGTGTGGTATACAGCGTGAAGCTAAAAAAATTACATTTTCTTTCAGATAAAGTGGTATTTTAATTCAAAATTCCTATTCGGAGAAGATAAAGAAATTTTGAAATTAATGAATGTGCAGTTAAAACATAATGGCGTGTACAAATGTGTTGTTAAGAATGAATACGGCACTGTGTATAAGGAGATTAATTTAGACGTATTAGGTAATCATGTTTTTTATAATATAAACTTAATTTAAAATATAATCTCACTAAGGGCGCTTTACTGTGACCGCTTATATTTTAAGACTTGCAACCCAAGCATCAAATGTATGAAAAAAATAATATTTTAAGAAGTTTAAAATAGTATTCTAATCTATAAAATATACTTGGCAGTTTAAAAATAGTAGTAAACATTTTTTTCTATTAATTTCCAGAACGTCCATTTATATATGATTTTGATCTATTGGATGTAGAACTGAAGTCAGGCGCCAACGCTACTCTTGAATGTAACGCGCGTGGAACTCCCAAACCTAATAGTACATGGATTTTCAAGTAAGTACCTATATATATCTTAACTTGACTTGATGCATCCCAGCGATGTCACTGCGACTTCGTATTATAACATATAATAACATTTAACAATCATAACTGATATTTTTCCATATAGTAACACAAATTGGATCATTCAAAATACAACAATAACAACAATTAATGTAACACAACAATCTGAAGGTCTGTTCCAATGTATGGCGTCGAATAAAGCTGGGAAATCGTATATAACTTATAGAGTAATTGTTGTATCTGGTGCTAAAATACAAGAAATATTGTTGTTTGTTAATGGAACTGGGTACAATGTGGATAATAGTACTGATTTAATTGTAAGTAATGATTTCCATTAAATTAACAACCCCCAAAACGTTTGACTGTAAATGCGATCATGTCATGGACTCAATCAAATAAATTATTTTCATTTCCTAGCTCAAGCAGGCAAAACGCTGCGTTTTTGCCACTCTAATCTGAATTTCTGAATAGAACTTATAATGTTAGATTTTAATTAATAATAAACATTTATTCGAAATATGTCTTACAATATTTTTAAAATATATCTCAATTATAATATATATATTTTTTTCATTCATATATAATTGAGAGATATTACTTACTTATATTCTTATTATTTTTTATACTTTTATGTATTCTTAAATAAATATTTCAGCTAAATACATCAGTCAGAATAGCGTGTAAAGCAACAGGCAACCCTTCACCAAATATACAATGGATAAGATATGGCAACATTATTAGCGAGAATGACAAAGGCATTGGTTATGTTGACTTAGTGTTGCCAGATGTAAAAGCTTATGATTCTGGGGAATACATTTGTGTTACTTCCAATGAAGGCGGAATTGATGATAGAACTATGAAAGTTAATGTTTTAGGTATAGTATAATTAATTGTTATTTTTAGTTGTGGCGCAGGGGCATAGGTGTGTGAATGTAAACGCGACAGGTTATTGGCGTTGTCGTTCCTGGAATCCTAGTGTTAAAACACAAATACTACTACTAAAATAGTTGAAAATGTATAAAAATATATATATTGAGCACGTGAACGCACTTGAACTCCTGCTTCTTGAAGCATCGTCCAAACGCTAGTTTCTATACGTTTTTTCTTAGACAATTCAATCTTTTATGTTTCTGCAATATTTTCCTTTTTTGGGGTGGTAATGTCAAGTCAAGTAGGGAACGACCTAAATTGTATATGAGGATTTATAAAAAAATTATATATTATATATAGATTTATTTTTAATATTTCATTTTATCGAAGTGGACAAAACCTGTCGCGTAAGAGTCGCACGCTTGTGCGCCTGCGTCACGATTGGTTTTATACGCACTATGACTGACGAAAATAGATACGTTTCTTATTTAGAAATTGTATAAAAATTTGAACGTAGCGGGACTCGAACCCGCGCCTCCTAGAAACCGACCAGGAAGCGCGGGCTTGATACATTTTCTAAATATTTTTTTTCTTTCCTAAGTGTGGAATATCACTTCAAAAATGTTAAAATAATAAATACAATATTAATAAATACATTTCAATAATAATAAAAAAAACCATTTAAATAAAAAAAATCTATTTATTTACAGAACCACCAAGAATATTTCAAACGTTACTACAAAATGATAACACGTCTGAAAACCTCGTAAATGTAGAAGTAATATCCGGTCAAGCGTTCTACTTACACTGCCATCCATATGGGAACCCACTGCCCGAGATCTACTGGTTCAAAGACGGCTTACCACTAAGGTTGTATGATGATAGCATGATTACTTCAGATTTTGGAGAAATTGTCCATTCGAAAAGCGCAATGTATGAGCAAATTGGAAATTATACATGTGTTGCCAGAAATAAAGTTGGGGAAGAGAGCGTTGTTTATTTGGTTGATGTCTTAGGTAAGACTCCTCGTATGTAAAATAAGAAAAAAAAATATCTAAATTTCTTATGAAATTTTAAAATTGCTTAATTGAATTATTTGAATATACTCGTGATGGTCGTGAGTTTGATTTATCCTCTATTCTTATTAATCTTGGCCTGTTAAATAACGTATAATGCTGGGATCCCCAATGAACGTATTTAAAAGTTAACTCGGATTAATTAAAAAAATAGCAAATTTAATTGGTTTACTAATAGTTATCCCATTTGATATTTCTCTCTGAAGTACAGACTGAAAAAAAAAAACAATTATTTATTATAACTAATAATATAAAATTTCAGTGGCTCCCCCATCTTTAAAAGACAACACCAAGCAAGTGACCGTCCTACAATATTCACCACTAACCATGTCATGCGGGATACATCCCTTACACCCTGTACCTCTTGAAGACCACTTGAACCCCTTGTTACAAAATAACGTTTTGAACTCCCATACCCAAGTGAACCCCGTGTTTTCCGCACACCCCTCACCTGCCATGTTGTGGCTACGACACCCTTATACAGAGATAGCTGAAAGTCCTCGGGTGAAGTTGCAAGATGATAATTATACTTTAGTAAGATATACAAATTTAACTATATTTATAATTTGTAATGAGTCAATAATTACAATATACAGGGTGGAAGTGTCAGCGCTCCTTTAACGGGAACAGCATATAGGGTAAAATATTTTAAACCTATACCTAAAGAAATTAATCAAGACACCTCAAAAGTTTAAAGACGTAGGATTTTTTTTCATTTCAAGATGTTTATCCATACCTGTAGTTCGTGTGACGCAGTTACGCATAGATACCAATAACGTAAACACATACTACTACAAAAATACTACTAAAGATTAATCAACTTTTAGGTTTGCCGCCACTACTTACGACTCGATTTCGGAATGAGGCGTATGCGGCGGTTTCCCTTTGATAGGTTTATGTGTGTGTGCGTCGTTTTTGAGCAATGGCGTTTTATATTATAAGAATAATTTTATTATTTATTTTGGTTGAAAAAAAAAAACTTTTTCATTTTTGGGGTTTTTTTTTAATTATATCAGGCTTTTCTAGAGTAGTTAAAACTATGCTGACACTTCCATATACAGGTATATGATATTGTCATTATTAAAAAATCGACCAAGATTTACTCGTGTAATATTATAATAATTTCTTTCTACCGTAGATTATAACAAATACAGAAGTGGCAGACAGCGGCAAGTACTCTTGCATTATGACTAACAAAGTGGGTACAACTGAGCTTATTTATGAAGTAATAATTCAAAAGCCACCAGAAATAAAGAATAATAAAGAAAATGAAACAATTGAAGAACACATAGTAACATTTAGAAGGAGTGTTGTATTGAAGTGTGAGGTAGATGGCAATCCTCCGCCAAAAATAACCTGGTTTAAGGTAAATATAAAATACTAATTATATTAAACAGTAATATAAGGTCGGGGCAAAGGTATTTTCGTATTGTTCATACAAAGGAAAATATTGTTTTAAGTAGAATTTCTTATTTGTTTATATGTATGTGCGGTTTTGATCGATGACTTGTTGCCATCTTATGGGTAGTGTCGTGATCCCATTCCTGTAAAAAAATTGAAATTTTTGATTAAAAAAATCTGACAGTGTTCACAGTGTTCTTTTGAGGTTAGCTTTATGCTTCCTAAAGAGTTCTGCAATGACCGAAACAGGTGGAAATCTGATGGAGCAAGGTCAAGGCTATACGGAGGATGCATCAACCCATCCCAGCCTAGCTGCTTCAATTTTTGCTGCATCACTATAAATGAGTGTGGTTTGGCGTTGTCATGGTGGAACACCACGCCCTTCCTATTCAGCAGTTCCGGCCGGTTTTTCTCAACAGCTTTTTTTAATCTCAGTTGCTGACAGTAGGTCAGTAACTGATGAGGTGACCCGGAGGCAAAAGCTCATAGTGGACGATTCCTTTCCAATTCCACCATACACATAGCATCGGTTTGTTCCGAGTCAGGCCGGGCTTTGCCATCTGTGGGTCTTGTCCATGCTTCCACCATGATCTTTTTCGCACATTGTTATCGTAAGTCACCCATTTTTCGTCACCCATAATCAACTGTTCAAGAAATGGTTCGGAATTGTTACGTTTCAACAAAGAATCGCAAATAGGCAAACGTTGCATTAGGTTTCTCTCAGTGAGATCATATGGTACCCAAATGACAAGTTTTTTCTTGTACCCAGACTTTCGTAAATGATGTAAAACTGGTTTATGATCAACATCTTCAGCAATGTTTAAGTTTTAATACTAGTATGTTGATCTTGCTCCACTTTCTCAAAGATGGCACTGATTTTATCTATCGTCCAGAGCGAATCTCATCTTTCACACTAAAATTTCTAGACTTGAAACGCTGGAACCACATTTGTGGTACTCCCATTGATACCGCATTAGGTCCGTAAACCGCACAAATTTTATTCGCGGCGTTAAAATATACCGAATTTATTCGTCATATATGTTCATTTTGCTTGCTTGAAAAACAATTGAAAAATGGCGGGAACTGGTTCTTTTTTATTTATTGCATCTTCATAATGTCACATTTAATGGTATTAAAACCAGCCAGTTACATTCAGTTCAGCCAAAGAGGTTTGATTACTAATAATACATTCAAAATACGGAAATACTTTACCCCAACCTATTATATTTTTTTTGGATAACAAATCAAAAAATTACTTAAACTTTTTTTTTTTATTTTAAAGCATATAGAAATTTGTAATTTTAATATTTAAGTATCTATGTAAATTTAAATAACAATAAAGCGATTTAATGTAAATAACATTAAAGCGAAAAAATTCTGCACAAAATTTTCAGGATATACAAAAACTGAATGACGACCATCCAAACATACAAAACGTGCAATCCACAAGTGTGGTCGCGTTGTGGGACGCGCGCGCGGCGCACGCGGCGCAGTACATCTGCGTGGCGGAGAACAACGCCGGAACCGCGCTGAGGCGGTACAATGTGCGTGTTAAAGGTGGGCTTAACTTGTAGAGACGTTTATTTTTGTGTATCTATAAGAATATATTTTTCTCATCTTCTCGCTGTATTCTGCGCATAACAGGGTAGGACAAGATTTTTATAGCACAAGAATATGAATAATAACTTATTTTTATGAATAAGTGACTAATGAATAAAGAAAGCGAATAATGAACAAAAAATGCTGTTTTTGTTGTAATAATTTATAACGTATAATTTAAAGTGAGACAAAAGTAAACATTGATTGATTATTCAGAAATCTAATGAGGCCAGTCGCGGCGCAGGGGCATAAAGTGTGACTGTAAAATCGACTGGTTGTGGACTCGATCCCCGAGGAAATAAAATATTTACTTACATTTATATTTTCGTTTATTCGTTCTGGTGTCGAGGCTAATCGTGGCGTTGAGTTCCGCCACTCAACACACAATGCCTCCAAAACTCGGCGGAAAGTGGGAAACGGTGTGTCTTAACACTAGATACCCTCTGACTACCCTGCTGTTTGCGGGATACAGCGTGAAGCTGATTTTATCTAATAAAACACAAAGGGCGGCGTTGCCAATGCCATTCATCGCGCAATGTCTCGGAAATTGGGTCGCCGATGTGTATGAAATAGAGTGTTTTAACATTACTTTTGTCCACCCCGTTATATGCGGGATATAGCGTAAACATAAAATAAAATTTAACATATTCCTTTTCTCGTCAGTGCCAGGCAAATGGAGTTCCTGGTCGTCCTGGTCATACTGCAACGTAACGTGCGGCCTCGGCTACCAGCGCCGGGAACGACGTTGTCAGTATGTCGACGATGATAACAATATTTTTGGTATGTAATGTTTGTTATTTGAAAAAAAAAGTCTTTACTAAAGCGTAGAAATTAAAGTTATAGTCTTGTTAAACAAAATGATACAGTGGTAGCCAATATGCATTTAAAATGGTTTTAATTTCGCACATTTTGAAATTTTTTGTAGATTACTTTTTATAGTAGCAAACTTAAAATAGATGCGGAATTTTAATACACAGACTCATAAAAGATTTATTTTTGCAGTATAAAAAATATTTAAATATAATTTTGTTTTTAAAAAATAATAATGTTCTCACATCTTACTTGCCACACATCTACTTACCTATAGTATATATGATTTTTTTAATACTCGTGTAATTTACACTTAAAGTATGATAATTTCTTATTTAATTCTTACAGATGCAATGAGTCGTCCTGATAAGATTATTTTAGACGAAACAGAGTGTAAAGGCACAACAAATGATAGAAGAAAATGTCGCATGCCGCCGTGTGAGGTAATACATTTTTGCTTTAATTTAGAAACGAAAATAGTATATATATATAGATAAAAATACTTCTATTAAAACTTTGGTATTTAAAATGTACCGCGTAAATTCTTTCTCGTTTATTGGTCCATTTTTGCGAAAACTTGTTAAAACTCGCAATGTTTCTTAAGCAAAAAGCAAATAAAATATATTTACCATTACTAACTTTTCTTCCTTAATTAAAAAACTTACAGAAAAATATGAAAAGGTGTAAATAAAAAAAATAATAATTACTGTATATAAAATTAAAAGGAGACGATAGATGTCACATATTTTAAAATGTTTTTACAACATCACGCCTTACTCGCATATAGCTGAGTAAGTAGCTAGTATTAAAATTTTATATTATGTGCTTTTTGTCCAAATTTAAAACATGGAGAGAAATGGAAAATGGGAAAATGAAAATAATATTATTATCATCATTACCACTGCCTTTTACAGTCAAATGTCAATGCCTCATTTTTAAATGTACAAATATATATAACTTTTTTTACCTGTATTCCTAATATAGTGGGGTATGCCAAGGGAACCTAGTGTTACGACCCTTCATTCCCCACGCACCGCCGAGGCATCGGATAAATGTTGAGAAGCGGGACTCAACGCCGCGCTGTCTTGTTGCCAGAGCGAAGAAATGAAAATATTAAATAATTCATTCCCCCAAATGGGAACCATACTCACAACCATCGCGTTTACAGTCACAGGCTTATTACAGGCAACGACGACCTCGCAAAACTGTAACTATGTAATAATTTTATTAATTACAATTAAAAGGAAGAAACATCCCGCTGGTCTCCATGGTCCAGGTGGAGCTCTTGTTCCGCCTCGTGCGGAGTCGCCACGCAGGCGCGCTCGCGGACATGTCGCGGCGACACGTGCCAAGGTGACAATATACAGGTCAATATATCTATCATATGTATAATACATATTTAGGTTTAATGTAAACTTTGTACATGTTTGTATTACAGTACTCCCTTTAGTATTTGTTTTAAATTTACTTATGTTTTTCCTGATTTTAGCAAAGATAACTTACGCCCAATATTAATAACCTATCTCCAACGTCAATCTTAGATTGTTTCATATATCTATCCAATCTAGAGATTGGATAGATGTATGAAACAATCTAAGATTGACGTTGGAAATAGGTTATTAATACTGGGCGTTAGTGATAACACTATCTGTTCTTTATTTCCTGTAAAGTAAGTATTGTAACATTGTTTATTGCTAGGCTAAATAAATCGGTAATTCAAAACAAATTATAGTTAAAAAATTGTAAATGTATTATTAATATTATAAAGTGTTTACTGCTACTATATTTAGCATTCACCGGGATATGAACTAACAATATTCTTATTTTTTCAGCTTTTCACTGTGTCCCACAGATAGTAGGGTAGGCAGAAGGAACCTGGGTACTCAGTGTTAAGTCACTCCGTTTCCATTAAAACACTTCCGATCCACTTTGCATCGAATTCTCGAGGCGTTGCGTGTTGAGTGGCGAAACTCAATGCCGCGCTCTGCCTCTTCGCTTTGCTTTGTTACCAAAATGAGGAATTGAAAATATTTAATATTTTATTCCTCCAAGTGGGAATCGAACCTACAACCGTTACGGTTACAATAGCAGGCTCGCGCAGGGGCGCAGCGGCTTATACAGAGTGTTTTTATCAGTACCACTTTAAATGAAACCACAGTTTTAACTACTTTATAAAAGCCTAATACAATTAAATGTAAATAAAAATGTATATAATACTTAAAAGCAATACTTTGTATTATTTTAGATAAGAAAATGCTCAGGTACGCCTCCATGCAGATTCCAGCGGACACAAACCAACGCCGACGTTTACAATAACGGCGACGTTGATGAAGTTGAAAAAAACATAATGACGCATACTGTAAATATGACTTTTAATAATTATTATAAAATAGTATGTAATAATATTTTAGTAAACCATTGACATTTCATATAAACATGTTTAATATTAACCAATTGAAGTATAGTGTAAATATGTTTTATAATATTTATTTTTATTTTCTTGCAAAGAGAGGCACTTGTGGTAAAATGTTTAGCTTAATTGTCTGAAGTCATATCTTATAATATCTCTTTGATGTTCTAATTTGAATACAGTTTTTTTTATAAGTATTTATAATGTTAAGTATAAATTATAGTTAAAAGATAAATATTACTATCGTTATATTAAATATTAATATCGTTCCATAGAATTCAGATTATTTACCTGAAGCAACATTTGAAATGAATCCCGAAGCCATTCCAGAACAACCTGACGACGACTATAGTGATTTCTACATTCCTCAAGGTATCCATCCACTTTTTAGATTTTTTTTAACATCTACTTATATTAAAAAAACCGGTTAAGTGCAAGTCAGACTCGCCCACCGAAGGTGAAAGACTGATGTTTGCGAGCGTATGCATTAATTTCATATGTAATGAACTACAAATAAAAGCTTGTAATGATTTTTTTTATGAAATTCTATATGAAATATAAATAAAAAACCTATAGAACACCTGTCATATAAAATGAAATATTATTCGTATGGTAAGTTCTCAGCTCGTGGCAATTTATAATTGTAGGTTTTGATTACGCGACGAACTAAATACAAAATACCGGGAAAACGATGTATAAATGTTCGTATCTTTTAATTGTGTTGATTTAGAATCTTTTATTTTTTTTGTGCGCATTTTAATAAAATATTTTGCTCCATAGAAACTATAGAAGGAGTATACTACGATGTGAACGTGACAAGTAATTTAGATGGCAGCGAGCAGGGACCTTGTGAGCCGGGATACACGTACAGTAATAATAGTTGTCACGGTAAGATTCATATAATACAATAAATTTTAGTACTCATTGTTATTAGTACGTAGTAAAAAAACGTTATTAAGTGTTATTAGTACTTGTACTGGTGGTTTTAAAAACAGATGTTGAGCTGCTGCGTCGTGACGGCTTACAATATGTTTAATCTTACAATACCGTCGATGAGTCGTAGTCTCCTTAAACATTCAGACTTCCTGAACTTGCACATTGTGCATTGGGTATAAAAATAATCAAAAGTAAAAATAATCATAAAATGAATCTGGGCAGCGATTTGCAGCTAGCTTCAAGGCCGCCACGACTCGTCGACTGTACTGTATTATTTAATTTTGAATGTATAATAAGTTATATGTATGTACAGACATAGACGAATGCACCGTGGACACGAACGCGTGCCACGCGACGCAGCAGTGCGCCAACGTGCGCGGCGCGTACCGCTGCGCCTGCGCGCGCGGGTACGCCGCGCTCGGCGCCGGCGCGCGCTGTCTGGGTGAGGCGCTGTTACTCTTTGCTACAAGTTCGGGGGATTTCGTGCTAGATACCCTCAGTTATTTAATTGATAAATGTTGCCAAAGCACGAAATAATGCTACCATTGGTACGCGACATGTCTGGGGTGGTAAAATAGGCTAGCTAGGGCTAGCCTATTTTACTAACAATTGCCTTGAAAAATTCTGTTCAAATTCTGAAAATTCTGTTATTGAACAGATCTATTCAAAGCTCAAGTCCAGCTCCGCTCTCTTGAAAATTTCTAGATACGCCAATGGTAAGGTAGGTTTCATACTACAATGCCAGTCACGCTTAATTCTCAGTTCGACCTCAGTATGTTAAAAAAAATCTTATAACAGAAACAATGAGAGCATTCATACTATCGTTCCGGTCTAATAACGCATATAAAAGTATTTCTCATTCAAGAATATAAGATTGAACCGAAAACGTACCGTGAACATAAGCGTAGGAAGAGAGGAAAAAGAATAGTCTGGTGCCCACTCATTTTACTTACAATAAAATTTTGCTAAAAAAATAAAAAAAAACAACATTTACACAAACATATCGATTCAAAGCTAAAGACCAGGCTCCCTAGAAAATATCTCTAGATACGCTAATGACCGTGACCGGCACAATAGTATGAATCCTCTCTAATTTATTAAAAATACCAGATTTTCGGGGTTACCTGAATGCTCCTTAGAGTAAAATAAGCAATACAATACAGATATAAACGAGTGCCAGCAAGGCACGCACGGGTGCTCGTACGCGTGCGTCAACGTGGCGGGCGGGCACGTGTGCGCGTGCCCCGCGCACTTGCGCCTGCACACTGATCGGCGCCATTGTGTTGCACGTTAGTATTATTCACAATTCACTACTACTATTACAACTACTACAAGTATCCTTTTTTAGCTTTAGTGTCCCAGTGTTAAGACACTCCTATCCTCACGTACCTCACAATTTTTGAGATATTGTTTGGCGGACATTTTTTGAGACATTGCTTTGAGTGGCGAAACTATACACCGCAGTTTGTCTTGATACAAAAATAACTGATAGTGTGATAATGTAATTCATTCCCTCGAGTGGGAATGAAACCCACAACCGTCCGCTAATAATCAGATGCTGTGCCGCTGCACCACGATTCCCTGTTCAATAATTACCACCGGAATAATTATTAAATAATACTCCTAACTATACTTTTCTAATAGAATGAAATTAAAGTACAAATTATTGAGCTAATTGTATAATAGTTATTAACTCATTACTTTATTCCAGCGTCATCGTACAAAAAACCTATTTCATATGAAGATATAGGAGACGAAGATTATCCAGAGAGAAAAAAGAGACATTAGTACGAAATAAAAAAGAAAATAAATTGTCATTCTAAATATTATTGGTTATTTATTAAACAAATTAAACTATTTTTAATAATCGTTTTATAGGATACTAGCGACCCGCTCGCAACTTTTGTTTCTTTTCTTCTTTCATCTTTTTTTCTTTATTTGTTTAATAAGTACATGGAATTATGTATTTGTTTTAATACATAACGTGTTTGTAGCGCACTTGATACTTCTAAAGTGAAAATTAACAAAACCTTATGGTTCTTTTTTCGTACTTCCGATAAGGATATTAAATCGTTTAAAAAATCTATATGTACATTTATTGCAAAAAAAGAAATGCTACACATAAAAGAAATATTAAATGTTTTAAGTGTACTAAAATGGGTCATTGATAATGACTGAATGTAATGTGGACATAAAATGTAATAATTTTGTTAACAAAAGTGAGAAAAAATGCTAATAATTTTGTAAACATGTTAAAAATGAGTGTTGGTTTAACAAGAGAAAAGTAAAAAATGCGTTTGTAGTGCCACAAAAATAAAACAGTCAAAATAGTTAGTGAATACAGATGCGCACAGTGAGCACATGTGTTATGACAAAAACTTATTTTCAACTTTTACACCAGTATCAAATAAATCAGTAATTTTAGGTGTTGGTAGTGAAATCAGTGTCATTAGTTGTGGACAGGTGTTGTTAGAAGTATTATAGCACACTGTTTGCCCTTTAATAGCAGTGATACAAAATCAATTAAAACTTGTGAGTTAATACATGCCGTCTGTCACAACAAATCACATCTGTGAGCCAATGAAGGAAGTATCTATTGGAGGCTCAAGTTATTTTTTAATATTAAAAGATGATGATTCACACTGTAGAACAGTATACTTTATTAAAAAGTAGGATGAAGTTATAAGATGCATTAGAGATTTTATTAACAAGGCGGAAAATGGTACAGGAAATAAAATAATAAATTTTAGAAGTGACAGTGGCTTAAAATTTATTAATAAAGATGTGTTAAATTCATTCTTAGAACATGGTATAGTACACCAAACCTCTGTACCATACACATCACAACGGAATGGCAAAGCGGAAAGGGATATAAGAACTCTAACAGATGCAGCAAGGTTCATGCTGTGTGCCAAGAATCTCTCTAAAAAGTTATGGGCTGAAGCAGTGAATACAGCAGCATATGTATTAAACAAATAAATAAAAATATTGTTTATTATTTATTTTTTATTTTATTTTTTGTTTATAATATTTAATAAAAATTATTATTCATAGCTATTATGTGAAAAAAGACAATAAAAAAATACTGACTTGACTTGTAATTGTTAATTTTTAAGTAATGAGTAGTGCCAAAAGAGTCCAAATGAATATTTTATTATTTTTTCTTTTATTAATTGTTACTATAAACAATTATTAAAACATAAATCTTAAATGAAAACTAGTATTTAGATTTTGAGGTAAAATAATATTTTTTTTAAAGAAAATAAATTAGTTTTTGATTTAATCAAATAGTAATTGATATATCTAAGCATTTACATGTTTTACCCTTAGCGGAAATAGTAATGAGAATTTTATAACTTATGTCAAGAAATTGACAGTTTTAGTAAGTGGTACTTGTAGTTTCATGATTTTACGGACACGGTATCGAATAGAAAGTATCGATACTGTACTCATGAGAACAGTAACAGAATATGTCGACCAGATCCCCCTAGACGTATATCGTAAGATGTGGTTTCAGTTAGATGGAGCACCCGCACACTGGAGTGCTTGCTAGAAACACGCTCGCGAGCATATTTGGAGAACAATGGATCGGAAGGTATGGACTTCGGTGGTGGCCTGCCCGTTCCCCGGACCTCACGCCGCTTGATTTTTTTTTGTGGGGGCAAGTAAAAAATGAAGTATATGCGTCAGAAGTCCATACAGAAGACGAGCTCCGGCAAAGAATTGAGCGTGCTTTTGATAAAATTAAAGAATTAGCCGCGCGGGGGGATCTACTGAATAAAGTAAGACGTAATTTGTTACGCAGATGCCATTTATGTATTTACAAGCAAGGGGGACACTTTGAAAATTTAAAAATGTAGCAAATAATAAGTGGACAGAAAGAATATGATAAAAGTGTGTGTAAAGTGTATTCCTAAGTGTTGCGTTGATTTAACATCACTTCGCCGCCGTTTGCTACATACCTACGCTAGTTGCTGCGACTCGATTTCTTGAATGAAGCGTGTGCGACGTTGCCGCTTTGACAGCTTAGTGTGCGCGTATGTGTGCGTGTTTATAATATTCTTCACAAATGGCGTTTTATTTTAAAACGATTATTTTATTATTTATTTTGTTTGAAAAAAAAACTTTTTCATTTTTGGGAATTATTTTTTTTCTGAATTATATTAGGCTTTTATAGAGTAGTTAAAACTGTGGTTTCAATTAATGTGGTGCTGACACTTCCACCCTGTATAATAAAATTGCAACATATCGGTGTCTATACATGGAAGATATATTAGAAAAATTGTTATTTGGGGCATTTATAATGTAATAGAACCCAAAACAATGATTTTAATTTTTGTACTCTTTTTGTTGGTGTTTCTGTTTGTCTGTGCGTTTGACGTTAATCTCAGAAATGGATTAACCGATTTAAAAAGCGAATACGCGAGCGCATCGCTAGTGTTGATATAAATGATGTAACATTAAGCGTTAGTATGTAAAATCGGTTTAGTTGTTTTTATTTAACTTTAATTTTGTAACATTCGTCAATTTAAATGAATGATTTAATTTATTACTATGTAAAAAGATGTAAGACCACATTTTGGGTTACATTGTCGAAATTTTCACGCAGATCCCTATTTTTTCATTGTATTAATTTTACGTTCATCACAGATAATGTATGATTCTAATAGTAAAAGAATTTTTCAAATCGGTCCAGTAGTCTCGGAGTCTGCTCAATTTAAACAAACAAACAAAAAATAAAATCTTTTTATAATTTTAATGTAGTTTTAGTGTTTCCTCCCACTCCCACAGCGACACCAGCTACACAGCGCGGGGTTACATTATTTTATTATTGCATAATTATTTTGCATTTACATTTTTAAATTCGTTATATAATTTGAATAGAATGCCGGATTTTAATAATTTAAAAATTATTTTACAGGCATTGAAACGGTCTTTAATAAAATATTATTTAATATTATAGAATAAAGATTAATACAGAGGTATGATTGATTATTGTCGGCACTTTTATCAACTTTTAAAACGTAAAAAGTAGTTATATTGTCATAACTATAGTAGTTGGACATATGATATCGCGAACTTTTTTGTATATTGATACGTTTTATAATACTGTAGAACATTTTTTGTTCTATCATCGATAGTGTCCGCAGCACACGCGATTTTTTTATCACAATTTTTTTCACACCTTGGGTTACATTATTGCATTTTTATTAGGGATCACTATTTAAAAAAACTGTGATATAGCTTATATTACTCATATACTTTTCAAATGGTAAGTTTTTTAAATCAGATCAGTAGTTTTTGTGTGAAAACAATACAAACATACATACTAAAACACAAATGTTCTCTCTTTATAATATTAGCATAGATATTTTTTATTTGTATCAGTAAGGTGACTAATAAGAACTGACTTAAATTAAATTTTGTTTATATTTTGCCATGAAAAAATATAAAAATGATCTAAATTATACTAAATAATAAATATAAATAAAACACACATTCTTATTTAATTATTTAATTATTCCTTATATGTTATTTTTCCTTGTTAATCTAGTAACTGTGACAATAAATTAAAGCTAACGTTAATGTGTTCTTTTTACGTTCAATCCATATAATTTTCCTTACATCTAGAAATATTATATCCTACTCGAAGGACCAAGTTTGAACTAATTCTAAACTGGTGACTTAGCACTATGTGAGTTACTTTAAATAGTTACTATAATTGAACATTATTTTTTTATTTATTAATCTTATTTGTTATATAAGTTATTAAGTAACAATCGGTGGTAAGCGTTCGTTGCAAAATATTTTCCTTATAGGTCCTCGCTTTGGGTCCAAAACTCTCTCGTCGTTTTTGCGGGGAATATGTCTGGAATGTTATTAAAATAATAATTTTATTGTAAATATTTAGAAAAAATATTTAAATTAAATAATATATTTGGAAAGATGTATGGTCTCTGATTGTATACACGATGATATTACGATTAAATTTCAATTATTTATTTTTAACATAAGTACAGCATTCAATTCCGCCACATAACACGCAACATCTATAAATAAAAATGGGTGTAAAATGGAATGATATGAATAAGTTATTTATATGTGCTTAAATATTTAGAAGAAGACTATATGATGTTGTATATTAAAAACAAGAATAAAATAGTGAAAAGTGTTAGATTAAAATCACAGTTAATAAGCTCATTACATTATTTGAACTAATTAAGTAATTAAATTTTCTTACATATTGATCATACATTACCTGTTGCTTATTTACTTAATACTTACTGCCAATACGATCCGTTCTTTTGAAGACGCATTATATTATTTTGACAAATCATCAATTCATTTTGTAAATAAGTACGTTGATCGTTTACTCTTACAAATAGCTGAAATATGAAAATAATATATCATTATAATCGTCTCTCTATAGTTATAGTTGTCATCTTTACGACTGTAATACGATGGTCGCGAGTTCAATTCTTATTACCTGGAAGTGCTACTTAATATCTACAATATACCTTAGATTCTGAATCGAGTCTCCATTCTCTGCTACGTAAAGTGCTTATCAAGTCGGTTTTTAATCTCTCGAATCGTTTCACCGTTCGTAATAATTCAGCCTAAAATAAAAATATATATTATAATATATATATTATATGATAAATACAATGCACTAATAAATGTAATACAGTAGTCTATACTCACTGGTGTAAGAATATCCAAATTGATATTTAAATCGTCGTGCTTCAGCTTGCAATCTAACAGCAAATAGCATTTTTAATATAATTATATATAAGTACCTAATATTACATATTTTTAAGATTTCGTTGTGGAGACCAGTCGTTGCGCAGGACTCCAGTGCGTAACTAAAAGCGCGACAAGTTGTGGATTTCTGAATTCCCACTCAAAGAAATGATTTGATATGAATGAATATTTAATATTTTCTTTCCTTCGCTCTGGTGGGGCGGCGTTGCATTCTGTTACTTAACACACAATGCCTCCTGAATTCGGCGGAAAGTGTAAAACGGAAGTGTCTTTAGGAAAAAAGTGTCTTAACGCTAGGTTCCCTCTGCCTACCCGATTATGAACGAGATACAGCGTCAAGCTAAAAAAAATATGATTAACGATGTACATTAAGCATAATAATAAAATCACTATATTTTAAAACGTAAATCCCAATCTAGAAAATATTTAGTAAAGCATTGCATTCCAATACATTTTTTTTTTCATATAAGCGAAAAGTAAATAATGAAGTTGATACATGAGTATTAAAAGTAGTATGAGTAGTGTACACCCTACCAGGTCCACAAACTTTAGCTCCTTTGATTTTCTCTTTTAATATAGGCAATTGTTGCTTCAACGTATCAATAGCTTCTAGTAACTGTTTGTGTTTTAAACTTTCTTTTTGTAAATCAAGGTCTAAGTCCCAGGGATAGTCTGCCTTACGCAATTCTTCTTGTATGCAAACTATTTGTTTTTCTATTTCACCGTTTTGCCACGCTGCAGATTCCCTGCATTTTTTAAGAAAAATCTTAGTGTATAGTTTACTAGCCATTTTTTTGTTTATGATTTATTTAAATAATACATTTACAAAAAAAAAAACTTATAAATTATATTATTACTTATTTACCTGCATGTCTTTTCATGTTCTAATTCAGTTTTTAAGTTTTCGATTTCATGATCATTCATTTTAACTCAATTTTAAATTATTGTTTAAAGTGATGAAACTTATTTAAAAGGCTCGGAAATAGGTGAAGGTCTCAACTCTTTACTGGTAAATAGTTGAATCAATTGGATCTTGGCAACCAAATAACATCATGTTAAAGGTTTATCAAACTGTACTTTATTGATAATAAAAGCTTACGCATTAAAGTGATTGTGATAAAAAGTAAAACAAAAGGTACGAATTAACTAACTCCGTCAAAGCTAAAATAGATTTAAGTATACCAAATTTGATCTTTGAATATCTTAATAGTACGCATAGCTACTTTAACTATAATCTGTTAAAATGATCTGTCAAAAGAATTAATCTCTAGTATATGTGTATTATCTATGGCATTAAGTAAGTTGAAATTTGAAAATTCGAATGTACAACCGGTAGAAAATAGAAGAAATTAGTTAATTACGTTTTAATTTGATTTATGTTTGTGTAAATTGTTAAAGATATAATTTGTTATTAATTATTATTGAATCTTGTATATACAGAAACCATGAGTTTACTCAGTGCAGTTTTACACGAAGCGGACAAAGTTACTACAAACGAACTGAAAAAGTGTCGTGATGAATTACTGCCTCTTTTAAAAGACCTGTCTGAGAGAGTACAAATGTTATCATGGTCTTTGCAACAAAATTTTATCGATACTTATTTTCATTTTTCGCCTACGAAAAGCCTTGAACAGTTAAATTATAAAAATCGCAAGCAAAACATAATTACTGATTACGAAAAATTTGAGGAAGATATCAAAAATCTACAAGAGAAATTCGAAAACAAAGAGGCAATAGAGGAGTTTAATAACAGCTGTAAGAAATTACAACAGTTAATGAAAACTTTTAATGACTTGTGTGTTGTTTGTGAAGGAAAAACAATATTTTGCAAGGCTAATCGTGATTTTGGTAGAAATAATTATATGGACGCAATATTAAGTGTTAAAGAGTTCCAAAACAAGTTACGCGATCTCAAATTCGACGGTAACGGGACTAAGGCATTACACAACTTGACTGATCAGGCAGAAAATTATCTGGCACATTACACCGCACAATTAAGTATAGAATGGGAAGATATTTTTAGTTGGTCAGAAAAAAAGGGAGTTCATTTTCTTACCTTCTCTCTTTCTGTACAACAAAGTGATCCCACTCTCAAACAAAATATTTTAAAAACTCTTTATTACACAGAGAGAATAAATGCTGAGCTTGCATTGTTTTCACATTTTTTCATAGATAAATTATTACACAATATTATAAGACACAATTGTGAAATATTCACAGAAGATTATATTGGGGCATTAGTGTTTAACATTAAAATAAACTTTAATGATATGAAAAGGCCCAATTTTCAAACAGTATTTAATAATTTAACAGCAATATTTGAATTTTTACAATCAACTTTAGGGTCTCAATTTGAAGCTGAAAGAACGTTTATTGAAGTATTTTATGACAATATCAGTGAGAAATTCTTTAGTAAAATAATTGAGGATTGTATTAGAAATAATTTACCATCATGCGACAGCAGCTACCAGAACTATAAAAACATTGTCATGGAACTTGATTCCTTTAATAAATTTCTGATTGAAATAAATTTTGTTGAAACTGATAAATCACCTCTTAACAAATACATAAATGACACTGAATGTATATTGTATAATAAAAAATGTGACAAATTGCTTTCTGATGTCCGTAGCTTGCTTAGTGATAGCTTATCCTATGGCACTATAATTGTAGGAAATTCTATAGAAACTGGGAATGATTCCATTTTTACTACTTCAATTAAAGAGATCGATTATGACCTCAATAATCCTCTGTTCTTACCGAGATGTGTGATATCTCAAAATGTTAAGAGAATAATAACAATGATTGTTGAGCACTTAGAAGAGAGTATCAAGCTGCCTGAGAGATACAGAAATCAATTAGTAATGTATATAAAAGATATAGCAGTCATGTACCAGTGTATAATACCCAAGAAGTTTAAAGTTAATTTGGAGTGTTGTCCTTTTGATATTGGTAAGAACTTTAATAAAAAATTTTTAAAAACATGGTGCCAGTTATAGCACAGGGCCACAAGTTTCCGACAGTAATTGCAACAAATGGTGGATTCTACTTCCAATCGAGGAGAGTATACATATAATATTTTCATTTCTTCATTTTGGCAAATCTAAAATTCAATGCGCAATGCCTCTAGAATCTGGCGCAATATGGAGAACAGAGTATCTTAATACTAAGTTCCCTCCTCTTACCATATTCTGCGTTCCATTTATGTGCTGAAAACAGTGTGAAACTAAAACAAAGAAGCTATTATGGCACATCTGACTGTAAATGCAAAAGTTCTGTTTTAGATTCCCACCAGGGGAATTATATTTTACAAGAAAGTGTGGTGGTTGTCTATTGCCATGCGACACAATGTCTTGAAAATTGGGTGGAGCATAGAGAACTAGAGTATCTAACCATATTAGAATCCCTTTGATTATCTTCTGCTACATTTGAAATACAGCATGAAGTAAAAAAAATAACTTTAAAAGTGAAAGTATTTTTATTTATTATTCTAATCTGGTTTTCAGCATTATTTTTCAACAACTGTTTCTACTTGGCACACAGTCTCTTGGGACCTCCATGGAAGAACACCATGCCAGCTGAACTTGCAGATCTTTTAAACACAATGCTGTTGGAATGTATTCAAGACCTAAGAGTTCTTGGATTAGAGAAAATGTCACTTTATTTGCAAAACCAAAAGAATATTATTGTTGAGAAAATTCAATCTAATGGTAATTCATCATCATCAAACAGTAGTGTTTTTAAAAATTACTACTTATTTATTTTTTAAATAAGTAGTACTTATTAAAAATTATTACTATTTCTAAAGAAAATTTAGTATATTCAATATTATTGTTATTATCTAGTTAGGGAAAGTTAAATATTAAACACAATTTAGGTTAAATCAGCTTCAAGCTATATCGCACACACACAACAGTACCTTGTTGTTACACTAGGTTCCCTATGCCTACCGGCAACCTAATGTTCACACACTCCATTTGCTGTTTTCCACCAAATTCTGGTGGTATTGCATGTTGAGTGGCAGAACTCAACGCTTTGCCTTTACACCAGTTTTAGTTAAATTTAAATAAGTATTATGTATCCTCGAGTGGCGATCAAACGAACCAGTCACGTTCACTATCATACACTTGTACCCCTTTGATCATACACTTGTGCCTCTGTGCCATGACTGGTCTCGATTAACAATTTGGGTAGGAAATAGAAATTAGGAAATTGTATTGTGGGCAAGAAAATAATAAAAGTCTCATTTAATTCCTTATCATTTATTCTTGAGGTAGGCCTAATACTGATTCTAATAATACAAACACTTATAGTTGTGGTTTCAATTTCTCAGGGAAACACTATTTTAATTTTCCTGTTATGGTTAGAAGTGGGGTTGGGGTGAATGGAGTGTCTCTTCCTATGCTTATATACAGTATAATTCGTGAAGCTACTAAAAGATCCAACCAAAAAAGGTTATAATATACTGAATTTTAAATATTTTTAACAAAACTTTATTTTTACATCAAACCAACATTTCTTTCAGAACTACCCTGGACTCATGAATCCTATGAAACATTAGACAGGGCTATCAATTACTCTACTACACTCATGCAAGAACTAAAATCAACTTGGCACAACATATTACCAACAAAAATGTATGAGTTGTCCGTCTGTACACTCATTCAAGCACTATGTGAATCAATGTTGGAGAGGATATTTGCTAATACCAAACCAATTTCTGAAGATTTAGTGTATGTGATGGTTGTTAGATTTGAAGACACTATTGCTGAAATTGAGACTTTATTTGAGGTAAAGTTATGTCTGTGTTTTTATTTATATTTATGCTATCTATATTTATATTGCGGCGTTGAGTTCCGCCAACGTTCCTCAACACGCAATGCCGCCAGAATACGGCGGAAAGTGGAAAACGGAGTGTCTTAACACAAGGTTTTATCTGCCGCCCTGCTGTGTGCGGGATATAGCGTGAAGCTGATTTTTGTGGAAGTGTGGAAGAGTGGAAAGCAGAAAATGTTTTGGCAGTAGATTCTCTCTGCTTATAATTCAGTACATAAATATAAAGTTAGTTATAGTAATTATCTCAAAATCAGCTTCACGCTGTATAACCGCATCCCACCTTTCTGCCGAATTTTGAAGGTATTACGTGTTCAGAGGCGGGACCAGGGCCAGAAAATGAAAATATAAAATATGTAATTTCCTCGAGTGGGAATCGAACTATCTGTCGCGTGTAATTATTTATTATAGTTTTGTAAATATTTTGTCCTCTTAAAATGTTAGCATTGAACCACGTAATATTTTTGTATAACCAAAAGTGAACCCCTTTCTGCCTTGCGTTCAATACAGTGAGTGAGTGATGAAACTCAACGCCACGCCACTATTAGTAGTATTTTAAATTTCCCAGGAACCCATACAATTTGAAAGAAAAATCAATGTGTGGAACAAGTTTATTAAAATGCCACAACTACTTAAAGCTCAGATGCTTGAAATAGCTAATTTATGGAACAAGGATAAAGAGCTATCCCAAAGTTACACATGTGAAGAAATAAGACTTATAATCAAAATGAGATTCCCCGATGACAAATACAGATTAAAAATATTAAAGGAAATACAATAAATTACTAAAATATTCTTTTTTTTTGTTTTATTTTGTTATTGTATATTTACAGTTGCATGTAAATGCAAATGGGAAAGCATTTGAAATGAATGAAATGCACTCTAACAAATGGTAATATATAACGTTTTAACGTTGTAGACAAATGGAACCTGGACACCTAGTGTTGAGACATTTCGTTCCCATTAAGACATTTCTGTTTCCCACTTGCCGCCGGATTCCCGAGACATTGCGTGTTGAGTGGCGCCGCCCATGTTTATGAATAAATGAAGTCTAGCGAGACAGGTCGTGTATTTTGTTTCTAATTCGGTTGAATGAGTTATATTCATTTCTTTTCGTTTTGAAATTTTGTTACATACGAATTTTTATTTAAGAATTGTGTTCATTTAAGAAAAAACCGACCAGATTTGTAAATTATTCTGTATGATGATAGAAAAATCCCACCGGCGGGATTTCTATCGTCGTACAGAATAATAATTTACAAACTATATCAAACAACAACACATTGAAAACTAAAGATTAACCAATTCAATAAACCAGTTATATAAAATTAGTCTTTTAGAATATAGCAATTTTGTCGAACAACATACTTTAAATTGGTATAACTTTTTGGTCAGAAAGTTAGCCCGAATAAGCAGAAAGACAGACAGACAAAAAAATTTAAAATTGTTTATTTGTGTTTTGGTATCGTGTGATAACTATAATATGCACTTGAACAAAACAATTATGTTGAGATCACAGTCAGACACTTTCATTTTATTTGTATGTATATGATGAGATAATATAGATAAACTGTAATTTAAGTTTTTTTCAGCTTTACGCTATATCTAATATCCCACATATAGCAGAATATGCTAAGGGAATATAGTGTAAAGACACTGCTTCCCCACATTCTGCGCAATTTTTGAGGCGGAACTCAACGCTACTTTTTGCCTTGTTATCAAACCGAAGAAATGAAAATATTATTAAATTATAAATCATTTCCCGTGAAGTGAATCCACAACCGTCGCGTTTAAAGTCACACGCTTGTGCCACTGCACCACGACGGCCTCATTAAGTAATTTAAGTCTTGGGAATTTATTTGATTTTGCTTGCAAAATTTGTTGTATTTTAAGAAACATATTTAAGTAACTACACGGTATTTAGGTAGAAAGTAAGTACCTACGCGTGCACGGCAAGCGCAGTTTTTACCGTATAAACTCTGATCCCGATCCTATATTTTGAAATCTCGTTGTTTTTTTAATCATCATACAGTCTCGAGATATTTTTAAATTCATACAAATTGAAAGCTATAAATTCAATTAATTTATAATAGTAAAACAGTTGCATAAAATAGCAGTTATTTTACGGCAATAAGCAAATTTGTCGAACTAAGTACTTTAAATTGATATAACTTTTTTTATTTATGAACCGATTATAATAAAAGAAACACTATATATTAACGGAACCCAAAAGTGAAAACTGCATTTAAATCTGTTAAGCCAATTCTGAGATTAGCGTGAACAAACGCACAGACACATAAACAAAAATAGTAAAAAATCATAGTTTTCGGTTTTATTACACTAAAAAAGGCCAATAACATTTTTCTTTTATATCTTCTATGTACAGACACCGATCCGTTTCGATTTTATTATAAGTACTAGCGGTCCAGCCGCCACCTATAATACTTTTATTATGCTGCATTTGCCAACAAATATATACATTTAATCATAAATATATATACGAATATGATTCGTGGCTGTATGATCGGACGTCATCGGCGGCAAGGGCATTCCCCGCTAGACTCGAGCCTAGGCTTGCGGCCCAGTGGCGAAGCTAGGGTATTTGCTGCCTGGTGCAGCTCAGGACTTGATGCCCTTTAAAATGGTCAAAATAATTTCAGCTTTCAAAACACAGTAGAGTAGACATAATTTTTATTGCTTTAAAACTATAATAACTATAAATAAGTTATAACATTAGATTTTGGTAAAAATTATTGCAAACATGTAAAAAAGGACATTACGCGCGTTTTGACTAGCAAAGTTATTATTCACATTTTCAAAATCAATAGTACCGACTAGTTTACGTTCGATTGACATGATAGCGAGATTGTATTTTTCATTTTCATTCTCTCATTTTTCTTGTACATTTCTTGATTGAAAAAAAAATTATAAGAATTCATCGTAGACTTTGATGCCCGGTGCGGCCGCACCGCTCGCACCCCCCCGGCTACGCCACTGTTGCGGCCGTAACAGAGCGTTGAATTATTCTATAATAATTTTACATTTCATCATTCATTTTTCAAAAAGTATACGTCCAAATTACATGCTATAAAAGTCGAAGATAATTTTCATTAAATTTCCTTGATGAAATAACTTTTGCTCATAAGTTTCAATATATATGTGAAATAAAAGTCGATGAATCATTTTTTGTCACAAAATCCCTTATCATCACTTATTTATAAGAGATAGGTATATGTTGTCGCGGACTTTTTTTAGAACTAATAAAATTTTATATAATATTTTTTGTCATACAATGTACTGACATATAGTTAACTATTTTTACTGTGCGCGCGCTAAAAACAATTTGATAGTTCCTTATTATTGTTATTTCGTTATTTAAGGTTAACTAAGACTTATACCGTAATGTTACATAGCCTATTGCACTTCTAAAGAATTCTAAAAACTTCTAAAGCTTTCATACAAAACAAAAAGAAAGTAAATCGTAAAGTAGTCGCTGTTTTTTTTTTAAATTGTAATTATTAATATAGAAGTATCACACCATGCCCATACCACAGTAGGAAATGACATATTTTTTTCATTTCATCGCTCTGGTAACACGATAAAGCGTGGCGTTGAGTTCGCCGCTCAACACAGAATGTAATGCCACAAGTATCCGGCGGGAAGCTTTTAACGGAAGTGTTTTATTGGGAACGGAGTCTATTAACTTCTCTTTCTCTCTTCCCTCTGCTTAGCCTGCTATGTGCGGGATACAGCTTAAAGATAAAAAAAGTTACATAAAAAATCTTAAATATATCATCATCCAACTACTAGCGCCATCCTTGAATCAGACATTCTTTCACCGTTTTATAAATATTACACAAAATTTAACATTCGAAATGGAACAGTCTACTGCATTTCCTATTTCCGTTCTTCCGCAAATAATACCAATAAGAAAATCGTTTTATACCTACTTATATAATATCGTAAACACTCGGCACGCAAACGGCAAAATGCAAAACTTGAATATTATCCTAGAGTTTCCCCACACGAAGGCAACTAATTATATACAAATGAATGAAGGCCTCATCGTGCGCGGACGTATCTAGCTGAACACGATGGTTGGTGGTTCAAAATTGATCCGAAAAATATAGGTACCTATATATAACCAGCGGCCTCTTCGCTGCTTTGTTTACACATACATAATTCATTATTAATTTTATAATAATAATATCAATTTTAATAATAATAACAATTTTGTGAAACAACATTCTTTAAAATTGTATTTAATTTATTTATAAATAAACGTATTAAAATAAAACAAATACTAAATGTTAAGGTAATCTTGCCAAAATATAACAGTGAAAACTGCAATTAAATCGGTTAATATATTTCTGAGATATGCGTTGACAAATGTACAGACAAAGAGACAAAATGTTCATTTTCATTGTTTTCACTTCTATTACGTTAATAAATGTAACTAATAATACTTTATTTTATATATTTTCTATGTACAGATATCGATCCGTTACGATTTTAATATAGGTATCTATAGATTATTTAAGTGTATTTAGAGAAAATTTATATATTGTTGTAAAGTAGTATTTAGGAAATATAAAATCACTATTTCATTTATCCGAAAAAAATATTTTTTACTACAGTGTAAGATCTACCATGTTGTCTATAGCCTTTACATTTAGGCTAGAGACAAAAGGTAAACAAAGAGATGAAAGCTTCTCAAAGTTTAATTTCGCTTTTACTTCTATTTAATTATTGTATCGAAGGGTTCCCCATATATTTATGATTCTAGAAGCTAACTACAGGTATTGTTCTTATGTTGTATTGTCGGTCTTAACTATTAAATAAAATGTTTATCGCACCGCAAGGGAACAAACAAGAGGCAGAGGGAACCTAGTGTTAAGACACTCCGTTCTCCATTTTCCAGCGAATTCAGAAAACATTGTGTGTTGAGTGGCGGAACTCAACACCGCGCTTTACCTCGACATCAGAGCGAAATGAAAATATAAATATATTTAAATATTTCAATTCCTCGAGTGGGAATCGAATCCACAACCAGTCGCGATTACAGTCACATATTTAAGCTCCTGCACCTTGTTAGTCGTAGGGCTTTGTTAGTCGTGGGACTAACAAAGCCCCATATTAAGCCCTGCAAAGGTAGGTATAAATTTAAAGCGGCGTTTACACCATACTATTTCTAGTGCATTATGTAGGGCGTATATCAAGTAACGGATAGGTATAGGCCCCTAACATAAACGATACATAGTGACGCTGCACTAGAAATAAAGTGGTGTAATAGCCGCTTTACTTTTTGAAATGGCAACATACAGTTTTCTTTTTTCAGCCGCACGCACAAACATAGTCTTAAGACACAACGTTTACAATTTTCCGCCGAATTCTGGAGGCATTGTGTGTTGAGTGGCGGTCAACAGGTCAAGTCAACGCCGCGCTTTGCCTCGACAGTAGAGCGAAGAAATGGAAATCTATACTTATAATAAATCTGTAGAAAAGTCGTTTCTGTACATTGAAAATATAAAAAAAAAATTGCCAGGGTGTTAAAGGATAATTAACAGAATCCATTTCCAACATTTTTGGAATTTTTGTCTGTTTGTCTGTTTATCTGTTTGTCTGTTTATGTGAACATGTATCACGTAAAAAGTACACAATAAATTTAAGCAACTTTTATACATAAAAATTACAAATAAATCAAAGTAGCTTTTAGTGTTTATTTCATTGTAATCGCTTCACTCTATCAAAAGATATAAGTATTTAAGTTTTCAAGAAGTTAACATTTGAGATATTAAAAAATCGATACAAGTAACGCTATCTATTGACAAAAATAGTAGGTACTAACGAATCTTGATACTCTCTTTCATACACGTAACGCTATCACTAATTGCGATGGGATCTTAAATAGATGGCGCTGTGCATAAAAGAAAATATAGTTTGGAAAGGTTACCGCTACACTCTATCAAAAAATAATGTACTTAAAGTTTTTAAGATATTTATATTTGAAAAAAAATAGAAACATACGCAACGATATCTATTTACTACATATGGTAATGAATGTTGATAACGCATAAAACATATAATTAAGTTATTATTTGTTAAACGTTAATTACGTTGTGTTAGTGTAATCTATACTTATAATAAATTTAACATAAACATAGTAGTATTTTTCTAATGTTCGAATGTTTACAGTTCAATTGTAATTCCAATAGATGGCGCTGTGCATAAAACGTCGTTTTCTGAATCGCGCTGGTAAGATTCTGGGCAAAAGAATTACTTTAGAAACGTCTTATTTGTTTGACTGTTGATAATTTACGTATTTTTTAAGTTCAATTATTCAAAGTACTAACTACAAAGTAAACTAAATTGAATTGTTGGTGAAAATTACCTTCGTTACAGTCTAGCTTAATTCGTAATTATTTAACACAGTGATAAAAAATGATTTAATATTCAAAGAAATGTTTTGAATAGGTTCTTCAGTCCGTTCGTTCGTTTGTTATTAATATTATTTTAAAAAACGTATAAAAAATAAATATCTCAAGAAAAAAATGCTCTGACACTGTAAAAATATCCCGCAGTATTATTTCATAACTTACCTGTATGTTGCATGTATGTATGTGCCAAGGGTATTTTAGAGTACAAAAACACCTCAAAATCCTTTTAAGATAACTTTGTCGTTTGTCTGTCTGTCAAGAGTATTTTGTACAAGATCGCTTAAAGGTTAGATACCTCAATGTTCAAGTCTATATTCCCTTAGAGCACAAAAAAATCTATCTTCTAAATCATCGCAATCAAATGACGATAAACTATGAGGGTTTATGCATCGTTATTTGTCGCATTTTCTATCAAAACTATACAATTCCCGTTGATACACAATTACGAAATTTGTTAAGAAGTTAAAACTACGGTACGGCACGTATAAAGGAAAATTCCAAAATTATTTTTCAAAGATTGACAACTTTTTGTATTTGTGTCACAGAAAAAAACTATTAGGTACAAATTTTAATCTGTACTTAATTTGATAAAAAAGGACAACTTTAATAAGTTATTCTTTTGGTGTATCTACATTCTTGAAACTGGTACGAAACTCTCGGGTCATGAGTACGACTTGAACTTGACCGAAAATATTGATTATTTCATAGATTATACAAAAATGTCTAAAAACGTGCTTTCTATGTATATTCTGTCTACCAATTATATATTTACTTAAAATATGTGACTAATTTAAAAACTGTACAGGAGCTAATATAAGTTATTTTACAAAGAATATAGTGAATACTTATCCAAATAACTAAATTAATAATTAAGGCTGTTTGTAATATCTCTATTTCTTAAATGAATAATCATCTAATTCAGGCGGGCAAAGCCGCGGGCAGGCCGCTAGTATTAAATATTTCACTTTCTCAAGTGGGAATCGAACGCACAACAGTCACACTTTACTGCGCCCCTGCGCCACAACTGGCACAAATAGTTTTCTATATCCTTATAAGATGAATTCAATGCTTTTTATATTTGATACAAATCAAAATAAAAATGAGCTTTACGATTTTTTCCGCGTAGCAACAGAGATATCCTAATGCAGTGATTCCCAACGTGGGAGCAATTCAAAAATGTACTTAATACAACTTTAACCTTGCCGCTTCGGCCCATTATATATATATGCATAGGTCTAGCATCGGTGCTAAATTTAACAAAATAAGGCAAAACCTTAAATAATTGCCGTAAATAATTATTAGGTATAATTTCCTTTGACGAGATCAACATATCAACTGGGTGATTGGAGTCTTCAAGTAGACCACGGGCCCATCGCAATGTGCATAGTGTTTCACATCATTCAGTTGGTGTCAATTTGAAATAAGTGTCCGTCAAAACTGTTGTAATAGTTCGTTGATTTAATATTCGTATATTTTATGTAGGTGTAATTGATAAGTATTTGATTTCATTTTTATTTATTTTAATTTTAAAAGCATAACTTTGTCACATTGAATTAATTTCACCATATATTTTATTTTAAATTTAGAGGCCATCGTTGTGTAGGACACAAGAGAATGACTGTAACGCGATGGTTGTGGGTTCGATCTCTACTCGAACGATTGAATTATTATTTATTATTAAAATATATAAAACTCAAACCAGTTTCACGATGTATCCCGCAGCAGGGTAGGCAGTGGGAACATAGCGCTAAGACATTCCTTTCCCCACTTTCCCCCGCATTCTGGACGTATGGCATGTTGAGTGACGGAACTCAACGATATAGATGTGGAAAGGCGTAGTGCTGCCGGTAACAGGGTTAACGGAGCCTTAGCTAAATTGATGAGACGGCAAAATGTCAGCACAGCTGCGCGTTTGGCCGTACGCAATGCAGAGTTGGTATCGACGCTGTTAGACGGCAGCGAAACGTGGATATTACAGAAGAAGAATGAAAGAAAGGTGAATGCTCTGGAGATGCGATCTCTTCGTAGAATATGCGGAGTCAGCTTAGCTGATGGAATCCGCAATGAAGAGATACACAGAATGGCGGGATACTAGCGAGGATGTCACGGTGAAAATGAAGAAGAAATCAGTTTTTTATTATATGTTTTGAAATTTTACTTACTGTGTTTTATTAACAATTTTATAGTGATCTCTTCCTAGAAGCTATCATTTTGTTTCTTAAGTGGACAAATCAATTTCCAAATATAAAAAAATACATATAACATTTTTTTACACATATATTTTTAACATACATAATTATTAACATAATAACATTTTAGCATTAAACATTTTAGAAAGGTTAAGGTGGGGCATGGTACAAAAAAGATTGGGAAACACTGACCTAATGTTAAAAAACTTTGTTTTCCATTTCACCGCCCAATTTTGGAGATATTGCGCGTTGAGTGGCAGAAATGAACGCTACGCTTTGTCTTGCTACCTGAGAGTGGAAATGAAAATAATTCATTATCCCGAAGAAAAATCGAACCGACAAACACCGCAGTCAGATGCTGTGCTGCTGCGCCACGACGACCTCAGTATCAATATCGGGTTCACAGGGACCACAAAGTGTGGCTATAAGCGCGACTAGTTGTGGGTTTGATGCCCACTCGAGGAAAAGAAATATTAATTTATATTTCCATTTCTTCGCTCTGGTGTCAAGGCAAAGCGGAGAAGTGGCCTAACACTAGGTTCCCTCTTCCTACCCGGTGTGCGGGATACAGCATGAATCGTATATTTTTTCAGCGAAGGGAGGTAAGGAAGGCAAAAGGAAAGGAGAAGTACATTCATAGCCTAACGTACTGGTTGATGATTGTCTGCTACCAGTAAAAGATCTCGCATCTCTCGTGGATACGAAAATCATAGTCTTTAACTTACTAACAATAAATAGCACGCAATTTATTGTAAATATAGATTTTAATTTAAAAATTGCTTTTTTTATTCAAACACAACCTCGTGTTTATATAATATATGCTACTGTTAAAGTAGAGTTACTTTGTATTAAAATAACCATACAATTTCAATATTTTTTTTGGAGTTCTTAATAAACATCATAAAATGATGAACTTCTAAAAATAAACAAAATAGTAAAAATTAGGTCTGGACTATAAAATCATTTGATATTGGCATTGGCAGGGAAAGTTACAGGCTATATAAGCGAGAAATGCTTCCTACCTCATATCATTACGTATAAATGTCTGCTGTCCACAGCGCCACACACTATGCAACACTTATCGGTAGGTATCCTCCATTTAAAAATTTAAAAAAAATGGCGGGAAAGTGAAAAATGTTTTTTGTTAAGTGAAACAAAAGGGATATTTTAGTGACTGTGAGGTGATAAGCGAGTGCCTATAAAAATTGTTCAATGTCGAAACAGGTAAAATGTACTAAATAATTGATATGTTGAAAAATGGACTCTATATATTTTATTTTAAAGTTATTGATACATTTTAAAATTTTTATATACTTTTAGTTTATTTAAATATTATAATTTATTTATAATGTGATAGTGTACTAGATATATGAAAAAAAAAATTACAAACGCAAATGAGAGTGATTTAGAAATTGACAACACGGCTTACAATATTATAAAAACATAATAACGTTTATATTCCACATTGTGAAAAAGAGTGTGGTTTGCGTGAGAGAGAAGATTTTTACGCACTACTAGTAAAGTAAAAGTAATTAATGAAATATAAATTTGTAATTTAAAGAAATTATCCCACATCTGACATTGAAATTTTAAAGTGAACATTAAAATGAAAAAATCTAACTATTTTTTTAGTAGTTCTAAATTTTCGTCTTTCAAATATTTTAAAATATTTTTTTATATTTAGGTAGAAGTGCCTATATTGTAATATTTATTTTTCAGACGGTATTCCTGATCATAGCGATCGTCGTCAACAAACATGTCACGAACGCACAAAATGTCACCACCTCGGATCAAGTGGCCGTGGAGACTAAGAATAAAGCGGTGACAATCGTTGAAGGCCCAAAAATTGAGAAGCCATCGCAACCTATTCAACCTCCGAAAGTTAACCAAACCAATAGTCCCGAACTTCGACCACCCAGTAAACCGCCGATTCACCATACACCAGACAAAAAATATTACTATAATATGCCTCCACATTATTATAAACAAGGACAAAAAATAAAAGCACCTACTGTACATTTATATACAAAAGAACCATTGAAGCTTTCTAACTCAATGTACAAATATTCGAATGTAATTCCGGTGCAACGAGGGAACCTTTATTATAATAAGCCGATGAGACGTCCGATTATTTTTGCCGCCTCCACTGGGAAACCATCTATAGTTACCAGTCCTAAGTTCAGCTTGCCAGTTCAAACTATTAATGGTATACGGACTGAATTTGTGAGACCACCAAAAATTGAAAATTTTACAATGTCAACGACAACCACAACTACAGCACCAACAACAACGAGAGTTTTAAGAACAAAACGAATATGGCCCAAAAGAATTTTAGATAAGATGAATATAACGTCTGAAAATATCACAATACCATCCGATATAATTAAAACAAACATTACGAATAATACTGATCTGGCTACATCATCCAGTCGACTTCGTTTCAGGTATGTTACGACAGAATCAAGTGTATCTAATGTATCTCAACCAACGACTCGAAGCTATCGCAGAGTAACCAGAACATCAAAACACACATCTACTACCGGTGATTACGGCCCAATCAGACCAAACGACTGGGTTCCAATAGTACCTTCACGTTTTGTAAAAATAAGAAAACCCAGAGAAGCGCCTATTGAGAAACGGTCAGATTTATTACTTCAACCATATAGATTACTGCCAATAGGTGGAGCATTCAGAGGAGCCCCAGATGGAAGAAAGAAAATGATACTTTTTCGTAAACGAAAACGACAAATGAGTCCGTATGCAATAGGAAATGATTATGATCCCAAACTGGCTTATCCGCAACAACAAGTAAGTTATGAGGATTTACAGCCAGAAGCAAGTCTTAGCCAAGCGAAACTTGTCACAAAGATCAAGCATCACCACCATCACCATCATCACCGATACATCAAGACTGTGGAGAAACCCGTCAAGGTACCGTATAAAGTCGAGGTTGAAGTACCGAAACCATATCCCGTAGAAAAGAAGGTTCCAGTGCCAGTGCCTGTGGAAAAAATCAAAGTTGTCAATAGACCTTATCCAGTCCAAGTAGAAAAAAGGATCCCATATCCTGTAGCCGTCAAAGTCCCGCAACCAGTTCCTGTCAAAGTTGTTGAAAAAGAATATGTCCCTAAACCGTATCCAATTGTCCATCATGTTCCAATTGTAAAGCATGTAGAAGTTAAAGTACCACATCCGGTTCCAGTTGAAGTAGAAAAAAAAGTCCCATATCCTGTGCAAGTACCAGTTCCGGTAGAAAGACCAGTACCTGTACCTTACCAAGTGGAAAAAAGAGTACCATATCCAGTGCCCATTAAAGTATTCGTACCTCAACCTTATCCTGTAGAAAAGAAAATACCTTATCCCGTTGAAGTCAAAGTCAAAGAGCCCTTTGAGGTCGTAAAACATGTCCCAGTCCGGGTACCGTATCCGCAACCGTATCCTGTAAGAATACCCCACCCGGTTCCCATTACCGTTGAGAAGAAAATCCCTTATCCCGTCAGAGTAGTGAAGAAAATCCCTGTCCCTGTAGAAGTCGTGGTTCCCCGTAAAGTTGAAGTTGAGAAAAAGGTCCCAATCTATATACCAAAACCTTATCCGGTAGAAAAACGGGTGCCGTACCCCGTAAAAGTTCCATATCCCGTTAGAGTGCCCGTTAAAGTGCCGGTCCGTGTGCCTGTAGAAGTACCTGTGTATATCCACCATCCTTTTCAGATCGTAAATGACGACGACATCGGTGCTGATGGAAACCAATATTATGGGGATCCGGGACAAGGGAACCCTTATCTTACGGACGAAGATAACCAATATGAGCGTTCGGGAAAAGGAGCAGTCACAACCACGTCGCTGCCGATCGTGACAGTACATGGGAATACTGGGTTCACAGGCCTCATATCACGGTCTGATACTGAAACTACAACGGCAAAAGTGGCTACAGATTAGCAAAAGACAATAATTTATTAGTAAGTGTTGTATGTGTGTTAGTGCTACGGACAAATAGAAATGTGTGATGCTGTGATATATTTTGAATATCTTATAGCATATTTTTTCATGAAAGAACCCACCAGTTAATTTATTATTTCTTAAAAAAAATATATTAAAAACCTTTATAATTTTGGCGGTTAAAAAAGTAAGATTATTAAAAAAATGCCATTCTAATACAGTCTTTTTATAATTTTTAATTGATAGTCTAATGTTAGGGTACTCCGCTTACCATTTTCCACATGATATCAAGATCTTGCGAGTTGGATAGCGGTACTCAAGCTAATTTATCCTGTTATATGTGTATCGGTGCACACCCAAATAAATAATGTAAAAAACAATAGTAAATAAAATTAATAACGAATATTTTTTAAGTTATCGCTGAATTACTTGCCGGAACGCAGTGATAATTCTTATCTGAAATTATATTAAAAAGAACACAAATATTTTATTTTAATTTACTTTTTGATATATGTATCTATAAGAAATGGCGATAAAAACTTCGCAACATATGGACGGCTAGCGATACCGCGTGTTCATTTGGGCGTGACTTCACTTTCAATTAATGTTCTTCCTATTCCGTAGATTACTGCTTTATTGATTTTAATTGAACAGTTAAAATATACGCAAGTTATATTTGTAATTATTTTATAATATTTATTCAAAAGATGTGAAAATAAAGTTATGAAAATAAATAATTTCTCTTGTGTGTGTTTAGACACTGTTCTTCACATTGTAAGAAACTTTAAGAGAATAAGACATTAACCTTAATCGTGAACACAGTGTTTCCATGCCCTGTCTTTATAGTTGGACTCAATGCCAAAATTAAAATTATTTTTTAATTTAATCATTCCCTAGAGTGCGGATTAAACTCACAACATGTAAATTCTGACATAGCTTCATAATGACCTCATTGATTTATATTCTTTATTAATTTTATTGTAAAAAATCATCTTCATACTTTTTCCCGTATATAAGAGGGCAAACAGAGGGAATTTAGTGACACTAACCCCCATTTTCATCTAATTTTCGTCAAGGGTTGTTCCATGATGTATTCAAATTAAAAATAAAAAGAACTGAAATAAAAAACAATGTGTAACGAAAATATATAACTATATTAATATCAATACAATTTATGTTACTTATAAAAGTTATGAATGCAGAAAACATTACTTCACTTTCACAAATTGCCACTCCAGTTCATACACTCCAACTGATGTTTGATTTTTTTCGTCATATTCGACCCACTCCTTTTCCGACAAATCTACGTCATCAAACTTTTTGCCTAAAAATGAAAAAAATACATTGATAGATTTTTTTTGTTGTAGTTTATTTTTTTAGCTTTTCGCTCAATTCCATATAAAACAGGGTAGGCAGAGGGAATCTACGAGTTAAGATAAATTAGTTTTTGGCTAATTTTCATGACATTGCATAGCTGAATTCATTGCATCATCCAGTCATGTAACTAGAGCAAGGAAAAGAAATTAAATTATTCTTGGAATGAATAAGGAAACCTCGATCAGTCCCTTAATTTTAGGTGGAGTGCTACTCCATCAAAATGGCCACATTATAGTAAATTAATTGTATATGCTTCTTCCCTAATATATAAGATTTTATAATCATTTCATTTACTTTATTTGAGCTGCTTATTAGAATCTTCTTGATAGTTTATATTCTATTTTTTTACTTTCAAGTTGTATCTCGCACATAACAGGGTAGGAAGATAGAACCTGGGGACCTAGTGTTAAGACACTCTGTTACCATTAAGACACTTCCGTTCCGCATGTTGAGTGATGAGACTCAATACCAGAACAAAAAAATAAAAATATTAAATATTTCATTTTCTTGAGTGAGAATGAAAGTCACGGTGTGCTCGTATGCATGCTTGTGTTACTGCACCACAATTGGCCTCAAAACAATATTTTTACCTGTTTTATAAGATATATTTTAATTTATTGAGTAAAACTTTTAAATTTCCCAAGTAACATTTCTTATCAATTTTTTTGCTATTTATTTTAAATATTAAACTAAAAAAAATATTTACATATTTTTTATAAATATATGGGGTAAGATTTTACATATACTGTAAATTAAAAATAACAGATACCATTTTCTTCTGCTTCTGCAATCCAACCAGATTTAGGTTCAAAATCAACAGGTTCTACACCTCTGCAGTCAAATGTTACAATAGATTTGAATTTGCCTAGATCATTGTTTGTAAATGCACCTGAACAAAAACAATTTGCAATATTAGTGATTTTTTTTAGGCAATACAATTTTAAAATTTAAATAGTTTAATTAAACAAACTCTTTGGGGAATATTTATTGATAGTCTACATCATCAACTTAGAATCAAAACCTGCTAAATCTATTGTTTATTTCTTCGTTATGTATTTATTATATTTTTATACCATCCAAAAGTGCACAAAACACAAAATTGATGTATATTATCAAAAGATCTTAAAAACCTTATTGTATACTCATACTCATATATTTTTAAAAACGTTTTTTGTCTCTCTTCAGAAATTGTTTTAAGTACGCTGTTAGCAGATTTACACTCTAAGCTGACAATATGTGTAAACGTTATCTTTACATACCATTGGTTCCTTCGATAACATCGATACTATTTTCTCTGGAACACAATTTGCACTTTATAAGCAAGTTCGTTTCTGATCTATTATGCTTTTGCGGCACTTTATCTTCTTCCGTAAGGTCATGGAATTTATCGGAAACTTCACCGCAATTACCGCATTTCAACTTTAAAAACCACTGGTAGTGTGGATGGTTGGTATATAATTTCTCTATACATTCTAAATTAGCGCGTATTTGAAGTGATATTTTGACCATATTTATTGAAAAAGTACTGTTTATATTTTATCAGCTGCAATAACAATTCTGATTGTAGAAGTTGCTATTAACTGTCAACGTCAATGAAGGTTAGTCATTAGCTGTCAATTAGACAACATGGTACGTTGCCCAACATTCAAAATTTAAAAACAGCCCAAAATGATATAATCTGACAATGCCAACAAACAAAATAATAATATAAAATACAAAATAATAATAAAAAAACAGCTAGCCAAGATCAGGATTAGGGACCACTCACTGTGTGAATGTGGCCTGGACGACGGTTCTCCTCCTCGCATCTTTTCCTCCTGTTCTAAATTAATCCGTTCCTTATATGATGTCCTTCCTTAATAAGTTTCCCGCCCCCTTAATGTTCATGTTTGTTAATGTTTGTGCTTAGTCCTCTATGTAAATATATTAGATATAACAATATTAAGCTACAAACTAACATATTTGTAAAATATTATTTATTACTAACACATGTTTATGTATACATATACTATAATTATATATTTTTTTTAATTTTATAGATGAGAAGCCAGTATTTTTACTGGACCTCTTATGGACATGCATTCTCCTATTGCGTAATATAGTCTCTTTATAACCGTACTATCTCCTTCGTGTGTTCTCCATACAACGTAACATTGGCAAAGTGATTGGTTGAGTACCAATCACACATGTCACGCTCGGAGTACCATAAATTAAAAAATGAACTGAATAAAAAAACAGCGTGAAATATTCCGCTGTGGTTGTGGCGTGCTTTATGGCTGCAAAAGATTTTCAATGGTGGAAATGAATTAATTTCATTTACTTGCTCTGTGAACAATGTGAAAAAAATGGAGAATGGAATGTCTTCACTACTACTACTAGGCTTCCTCTCGATCCTGTTAATATGAGATATCCCATGAAGATAGTAAGAAATCACTTGTATTATTAATATATGAAGGAATTGTTAAAATATTCTAGCTCCATAAATTTTCTCACACATGTCACGATCAAAATTAAAAACAAAGTAATGGTGTTATATTTTATTGCATACTGTTAGGAGGAGAATAAATAGATATCTACATTGCACTTATGTTCTTAAACAACCATTTGAAGATAGATTGTATATAAATACAATATAATATGTTGACTGTATAAATTGAATTTTAATTTTGAATTGAACTGAATTTTATACAATTTAAATGGCTGTTTATGCTAATAAAAACAATTAGCATTATTTTCCTAGTGGTATGTATTGTAACTAATTGTTGTATGTAATGTAGCCTAAGAATGGAAAAAGTTTAAAATGCTAAATGAAGAGTTATTATTTTATTACATAATAAAGACTTAATTAGTACAATTGAATAAAAAAGCAGTCATACATCTGGAAGTCCTCTTACAGGGTTTATTACACAAACCAAATTCATTCTTAATATTTCAGTCCATTTTTAATTTAGACAAAATCACATGATTCACTTATGTTTAGCAGTCATTTTACTTGTCAATTAAGTGTTTAAATATTTTCTGTATAATATATATTACTTCATTGCATTAAACACATTATTGTGATAATGTTATTTTTAATTTCTTGGTAAAGGAACAATTTTGATAGAATTTCCTTGAGAATCTGTATTTAGTGTTAGCCCCATTTCTTGTAGTACTTCATTGTCTACTGGCCCTTGAAGTGTCATTTTCGAAATCACCTCCTTTGGAAACAAATGAAAATTGTTTTAATGAAAATATATTTTTAGATAATATTGCACTCATAATAACAATATCTACAATAACGTAGTAAAGATAATACACCAGCAACTTGCTCTTTGATATGACCTTGTGGGCATTAGAGGTATTCTACAATCCTATGTATGTTCTTGAAAAGTTGAGCTTTGCTTAATGAGAGCGGTCTACCATTACTTACAACTATCTATCGGTCTATATTGTTGTAAATATATCTAATATAGTGCTAGTAGACGGAGTGGCTGATGTCACAGTAATGTTACAAACTTCGTTTTACTATAATCTCTCGCGATATTGTAATTTATCGATACTTTGTAAACCGACATTGTCAAATGCAAAAAATCTACATAGAGTTCGAAAACTAATACAGTAGGCTCAATATAAATATAATTTATATACTAACGGGTTAGGTAAGGTTAGGTTAGAAACTTTAAAATTTAAAAATAATTAACATAACCGAACCTACACTTAAAAATCCGTATACAGATATACGTTACGGTACGTACGGCGTTTGTACATAAATATCAAAGTCACAGTGTATAGTTTTGGTACTTAATTGTTTATAATTTAATTTTCGAATACCTAAAAAAATAATTCTCAATATAAACATACTTTATATTAATTAATCATCTTTATATAAATAAAGTTTAATTTTGTTTACACCTTTTTTGATTCTTAGCTTTGTGGTCACAACACGTATTGGTCGATTTTGCTGTAAAAACGACCGATTCGGGCCAGCGCTTAAAAACGATGGTAATTTCGTGAAGGTAGAAAAAGAAAAATTACCTAAATACTTGGACTTAACCCACGAGATGACTGCAATGTAGGATGTCAATGAGACTATTGTTCTGCCAATAGTGTTTTCAGTTAACGGTTTAATAGCAAAGCCTCGACCAGCAACGAAAATATAATTTAAATATTTCACCACATATACAAAAGTGGCACAGCATCTGGCGGTGCCTGAAAGCTATGGTTGTGGTTTCGATTCCCACTCAAGACAATAGGGAATGAATTACTTTCAATGAATTACTTCAAGGGAATGAATTACTTTCATTTTCTCATTCAACAAGATAGCGCGTCGTTGCAAGTTACTCATTACGCGAAACTTCGAAATTTGTCCAAGTGAGAAACTTAATTTCTGCCTCCTCTCAAAGTTCCTTTTGCCTATTCTGCTATATGCGAGATAAAGTGTGAAAGAAAAAAGAAAGTAAATTGGTTAACATTACATACCTGATTCTCGGGACAATTTTCGCAAAGATTACGGACAGCAAATATTACCCACTGCATAATAACTGAATTTATTTTATAAGAAATTTTATCATTAATTTATTTATGTACTAGCGGCCCGCCTGCGGCTTCGCCCACTTAAACTACATGATTATTGATCTAATATACAAAATTCATTGACAACTAAAATAAATTCTGATATGATTTTTTATTATAATACTTTAATCTGTAATATCCTAATATGATTTTTTTACTACATTATCGTAATTTCTATAAGAATTTTTGAATGTTTTGAACTAAAAAATACGACCAATGTTGATATTTGATATTTATAAAATATACAAAAGGTTAATTATTTATTATACGTATATATTCTTGTAGCATTACGTTCTTTTTACCTATGTTATGTTTTTTTTTTAAACTCTGTTAAATGTGCTGATGTCAGTTAATAATTTAAGTTACTGCTTCAGAAACAGCCTTAAATGTTAAATTACTGATTCATAATATTCTTTAAAAAATAACTGTAATGATTGCATATTAACTCTTTTACAGTTTTTAAATTAGTTACATATTAGGAATTGAATAAGTTCTCTTTTTGTTTAAAAAAAAATAATTTAAAATATAATGCTTACAATGACATTACTCAAAGTATTGTCCATCATTAGAGACCACTTTCTCCCATCTCTCTGGTAGCAATTGAATCCCCTGTCGGAAAAACGACTCATCTTTCGAGGCAATCCAGGAATCAAGCCATTTTTCGGCTTCTTCAAAAGAATGGAAGCGCTGCTCGCTTAAACCGTGCGCCATCGACCGAAACAAGTGGTAATCGGAGGGGGCTATGTCCGGTGAATACGGCGGGTGGGGTAGAACTTCCCATTGAAGTGTTTCCAGGTAAGTTTTGACTGGTTTTGCCACATGTGGCCGAGCATTATCATGTAATAAAATCACTTTGTCGTGTCTCTGCTCGTATAGTGGCCGCTTTTCTTTCAGAGCGCGACTCAAACGCATCAACTGAAGTCGATAGCGAGCTCCCGTGATAGTTTCATTAGGTTTAAGCAGCTCATAATAAATTACGCCCTGCTGATCCCACCAAATGCAGAGAAGAAGCTTAGAACCATGGATATTTGGTTTTGGCGACGATGTTGATGCGTGACCCGGCATGCCCCACGATTTTTTTCGCTTTGGATTGTCGTAGTGAATCCACTTTTCATCCCCAGTGACGATACGGTGCAGAAAACCTTTTCTCTTTTGCCGTTGAAGCAACAATTCACACATGAGAAAACGTCGTTCTACGTCTCTCGGCTTCAACTCATACGGCACCCAATGCCCTTGCTTTTGGATCATTCCTAACGCTTTTAAACGTTTTGAAACTGTTGACGCATCTACTTGTAACGTTTTCCCGAGCTCTACTAACGTCTGACATGGATCTTCTTCAAGCAATGCCTCCAATTCTGTCTTCAAATTTTGTCGGTGCTCCAGAACGCTCTTTGTCTTCAAGGTCAAAATCATTACTTTTGAAGCGCCTAAACCAGTCTCTGCACGTTGTATTCGACAAAGCATTGTCTCAACGAGAATTCTGTGTGCTTCTGCTGCAGATTTTTTCTGAATAAAGCAGTGCAATAAAATTCCCCGCAAAAACACTTTATTTGGCACAAAAGTACACATTTTCACAAAGGGAAAATAAATATGTAGTTGACACTGTAGTAAACACTATTCTACTATAATTTGAGGTTACATATAGTACTACTTTGGTGATTCGTTACCGTACGAAGTTCCATGCACAGAGTGCCGCAACGCTATCTTTCAAAAACAGAGAACTTATTCAAGGTCCTAATATATTATTAGTTAAATGTACAATTGGTAAGTATGTAGTTATTACAGAGTATACGTAGAAAGGATGATGATTTTTAGGCATTTTTATATAGATTTATTTCAAACGAATGAACGAACNATATATTTTTATCAAGAGTCATATAACCACGACGTTTCGAATGTCATTCTTTAGCCAGGAATCTTACCAGCGCGATTGCTATATAACATTCGCAGGCAAACTAAAGCCTTGAGTTCATTTAAATGACGATATCTTTTTTTAATGAACCGATTTTGATGAAACAAACTTTAATTGTTAAGTTGAGTTAAAACAAAGCTATCAGTGAAACTTTTAAGTAAATCGGTTCAGTACTTTCAGAGAAAAATGTGACCATACATATCGACAGACAGACAAGAAATTTAAAAAAAAATGCTTGCTTTCTATTATTCTTTTTAAGTGTCTATAATTACATATATATATAAAATTACTAAATGTACAGACAAAATATTTTTACGTCTTATTATACAGGATGGAAGAGGCAGCGCTCCTGTTACGGAAATAGCATACAGGGTAAAATATTTCAAATCTATACCTAAAGAAATTAATCAAGATGCCTCAACAGTTTGGACGTAGGATTTATTTTTCATTTAACGATTTTTATCCATACCTGTATTTCGTGTGACGCGATTACGTATAGATCCCAATAACATAAACACTTACTACCACAAAAATACTACTAAAGGTTAAACAACTTTGAACTTTATCACTAATATCTACGACTCGATTTCGAAATGAGCCGTGTGCGGCGGTCTTCCTTTGATAGGATTATGTGTGCGTGCGTCGTCCTTACAAATGGCGTTTTATTTTAAAATGACAATTTTATTATTTATTTTGTTTGAAAAAATAACTTTTTCATTGTTGGATTTTTTTTTTTTCTGATTTATATTAGGCTTTTATAGAGTAGTTAAAACTGTGGTTTCATTTAAAGTGGTTCTTACACTTCCACCCCGTATATAGAGATGACATTAATAAGGTCTAAAATCTATAAAATATAATAATAATATATATTTAATGTACACCACATAGCAGAGGAAAAGAAAACAAAAGACATACATAGATAAAGATGAAATGTATATCAGGCGGTCTTATCGCTATAAGCCATCTCTACCATGCAACCTTAAGGTTTAGGAGTACTTAAATCGGTACGGGTGTACTTGTTTTACATAAATATGTATGTTACACATAATATATACTTACATACATACATACATACATAGTAGATTCCGTATAAAATTATAATAAAATAAATAAATAGAAAAGACGCAAGCATAACATTAATATAAAAATTATAATATTATATAGGCTTATATATATTTTTTTCTTAACGCCCAAATTAACTTGAATTGATACATAAACGATCTGTTATTATCTGTTATTATAAGATTGCTCGTCTGTATTGTTTGTTTACTATTCTCTTATTATTTGTCTCTCTTTCTGTATTATTTCTGCTTATATTTGAAACATGTACATATTTTTCAAGTATTTTTTTAATAAAAATATTTTAAAAAGGATACGAGGATTGCGCGCGTCGATATTGCAACAGTCAAGTAATACTGGAATCACTTCTAGTTCACGCATCTGAAATATTTAAGTAAAATAATTTAAAATATATTGTTGAGAATTCCGCGGTCATTCAATACGCAATGTCTCGCTACTTCCGTCTACTCTCCCACTTTATGTGGGACACAACGTAAAACTAAGAGAAATAAACCTAACCTGGCGTTTATTTTCTTGATTTTTCCAACACAGATTGGCTAAAGTCCTTACGAGAGATGCCTTGAAACCAAACGCAACATGCCTTTCTACTGTTTCCACACTCGTTACTGTCTTTTTGGGTGTCGACATGTCTATTGCTCCTAATCTGTAAATGTTAATTATAATGATGTAAAAATGCTACAAGTATGCAACTACTAGTGACCGACATGAAACTTCGTCAGCTTGAAATATACAATTATTATATTTACTTAATAAATTGAATTGTATTAGTACTCTATCTAATATATGAACCATTGGATGCATGGGGAACCTATCTATAATATCTTAACACTAGGTTCCCTCTATTTACCTCGTTATACGCAAAATATAGCTTGAAGCCAAAAGCAAAAAAATAAATATGTATTATATTTATAAAATAGAGGAATAAGTACAACAAATACCTAGTTTTTTGGCTTTCTGGTGAATCAATCTTTACAAATGGCACTTTGGGTGCAGTATTATCTTCCGATATCTTAACTTCTTTGACTGGTTCAGTTTTCTTTTCCACATTACTATTATCAACTCTAGCCTTTTCCGACGAAATACCCAAAATCTTTTGCAACTGTTCACTCAAATCAAAATCTGTTGACAAATTTTGACTCTTTTTGACTTCTTTTGGCGTATCTGGTGACTGTTTTTGCGATTCTGTTTCTGGTTGATTTTCTGACAATGGCGGTGATATTTCACTTGGCGATGTTTTAATTTCTTTACTATCTGATTTAGTTAAATGTATTTCTGTTGGCGGATCAGTCGGCGAACTATCTTGCGACTCGGTTCTACTCGATTCTTGCAACTCGAGTCTCGGTTGTAAAGCCACAGGGATAACTTCAGCAATAGTATTCATACACGTCGGGGACTGTGCATCGATTATTAACGGTGGTTCGTTATCATCAATATCGATTTTGTGCTCGAGACTTATTCGTCTCATTGGTAAATGTATACGTTCGTCAGTTTTTGGGACTGAACTACTTCTTTTGAATGCGACTTTCGTTAAGTCATTATCGATTTTCACATTGGAACTTCCTTCTGAGCCACTTCTCACTTGTTTATCGGGCATATCGAATTTTATTGGTTGTTGTAGATTGTCAACAATGTTGTCGAGTTTGTCCATGAATGGTATATTGTCGTTACACTCGTAAAATTGTTCACTACTTTCTGATTCTGTACACTCCGACGTTGTTTCGTTACAGGACAGCATGTTCTCTGCTGAATCATTTTTACAAAGCGGATCTGAAATAGTGTAAAAAGTTGCTAAAACTTTTGAAACTTGTCTATAAAAATAATCTATATTTTTTAAAATAACTGAAAGTAATATGTGAGCAAAATAAGAATAATGTAAAAATAATTTATTAGTAAAGATGTAAGATCTTTTAGCTTTCAATTTATGCTCCTCGTGTTGACACTCTATTACTTCACGGTATGTGGGCACTATCCAATTTTCGGGAGATTGTGTGTTGGCAGAACCAAGCACTACGCATGGTGTTACCAGAGTGAGAAAATGAAAATAATTTATTCCAATATGTAGGAATAAAACACATCCAGTGGTATGTTTGATCTTTGTCAGTCAGATGCAATGCCTCTGTGTCACAATGGCCTAAAACACCATATATCACCATGACATAATATGACCATTATCCATCCACATTGTCAAGTAATTTTGTAGACTATTAAAAAAAACAAATACAACAATAAACCTACTTTCAGATGGCACATTTATAGCAGGCATATCTTCATCATTATCAAACTGCTTTCCGGTAGCTTCATACAATTTATTTATAGATGAGAAAAAATTGTTACTCTCTTTGCCTAGTTTGTGAATAGCTCTTAGAAGAACTAAAAAAAATATGTTATTATTAAAATAAATTTATCTATATGTATATGGCTTTAGCAAAGTAATATTATTTTAATTAATTAGTTCACAATTTTTAATTATTTTAGCTTTATATTGTATCAGGGCACCACATATAGCAGGGTAGGCAGAGAGAACCTAGTGCCATCATGCTTCATACATTGCTTTCTATCTGAATTTGAGACATTGTATATTGTAAGGCAGTACTCAATACTCAAAACTCAACACTCAAACGCTATCAAATAATTTCTTGACAGGGGATTCAATTCATAAACATTTTCTTTAGGCATCCCACTGCATAGCAACATATAAATAAATTACGAAAATACTTACAAGCACAATTGATAAATAAAGAAGTGTCACTTTGCAAACAATCCATATAAGTGTCCATACTGGATGCTGTTGCTACTATTTCCAGCAAAAAAACCACTTCTTGAGGCTCAATAGTATTTATATATTTATCAACAGTTTTCAAAATACAATCTGATTTACTTTTAAACTCGTGAGCCATAAACTTCACAAAGTTGACGGAAACATTAATATCTTGAGATTCCGTTGACATCAAAATATTATAAGCAAGATTTAGTACAAGCATTCGACATTCTGCATCTAATTTTGAGTATAATTTTTCTATATATGTATTTTCTACTCCAATCAAATATTCTATTATAAGATGTGGATATTCTGTGTTTCCATTAATATACATATATGCCAGAGAATTTAACACTGCTACATCTTCAGGCAATACATTTGGTTGACCTAATAATATGTTGTATACTATCATAGCTGCAGCAGAAGCAATTTTTTCGTTATGACCAACTAAACAATTTAGTATTATAGCATCAAATTTGTTCCAAATCATAATTTGATTGAAAGGATTATTCACAACAAGGTTTCCTAGTGTTTGAATCAAAACTGTCATACATGTTTCATATTTTTTCTGTAATTCTTCGTTAATAAATTCGCCACTGGGGTGTTGATATTCTGTAGCTAAGATTAACATGGACTCTAAAATGGAAAGTTCCTTAGAAATATATGTTTGCATTTTGGTACCAGCTGCAGCACACGAGCGGACTAAACGTAGGCATTGTTCAGCTACAGCCAAAGTGCTGCGGTTATATGAAGCCTGTTCCACATCTAACCGCATTATATGTAGAACTTCTGCTATAAGACGTAATGTATACTCCGACGCTTTTTTACTAATAAAGAAAAATAACAATTGTTATTACAAAATTAAGAATAGAATAAAATTAAGTTTTAATAATTTAAAACACATGCTTACGGCCTCAATTTCCCGGTCTCTGCGTCTCTCGAGAGCTGCGCCTCTGCGCGTAGCATTTCTTCCACTGCATCCCATTCACCAGTTTCCAATTGAAAATTTATAAGTTTGGCATCTAATAGGATTTCTTCTGCAAACCACACGCTTTTATCTCGCGACATTTTTATAGAAAATATGAATAAATTTTCTACTTTTTGCAACTTGCATGTATGTTGATAATTCGCTGATACGTCAAAACTCATGTCAAATTGACTCTTTTACTCTGCAGTCAACACGCCCGACGATGTCAAAGTCAATTTTGCTTTGACGTAGATTTACTTTTCAGAAGCCCATGCGTCAAAGACAATCTTTTAATTTAATTATGTTATTGCCTTATTGGAAAAAAATTGTTATTTATAGTCAAAATATTCATATACATATAGTAAATTATCAATAGTTATTTTATGGTGGATTTTAGCAATATTTTTTTTAGCAAAAATCCTCTATATTTCTGTATAACAGTTTATATGATGGCAATTCAGAAAAAGTTAGTTTTTGCTTATTCCTTCCCCCGCTTCACCTGTCGCGACTTGTCTCGTTCGGTGAATTGGTGATCGGTCGAAGTTCGTACGAATGAAAGGAACAAACGGCGAGAATGGCATTTGTGCGTGAAATTATATTAGTTTTTATGTGAACAAGTGCATTTTTCTCACAATAATATCTTAGTCCGGCAACCCCTTGAGAATTTGTGATATAATTACGTTCCCAGTGCCGTTACTATGTTGTGTGTTGTGTAAAAGCGTTGGTGCCTTAAAATTTTGTGACTGGTTTGGGGTGGTATCCTGGTTGAGTTCCGTCCGTGCAATAATGGAGCGACTTCCCGCTAACGTTGGAATTTAAAACATCTGGTGAGTCATCAACGTTTTCGAGATGTTATCATTTCACTTTGTAGCCATTTACAACGTTAGTTATAGATCTTAAAACAACGCTAACTAGTCGACATGTCATGATGTTACCGTCAGGATTATACATCGTGTTAAAGTGTAGTCGCGTTATTTTCGAAATTTAGCCTTTTTCTCATATCCAAGATTAAGAGGAATGTAAACAACTTTTATTTTTCAAATTATCGTCTTGGCACCTGTCCAAATTTCACGTCCTCGTAATGTCTCGTCTGTGGATTTGTAACAGGTTGCTATATTGTTTTAAGTCCAAGTATATAATGAACAGTTACACGGTTTCGTTTAAATTTTAAATTAAGTAATTTTAATAATAGTTTTAATATTAATTAAATTATTTTTGTAATTGTGTACATGATATGGTATAAACTATAAATGAAACAAGAAATATATGACGACCTCTTACATTATTATTATTTTATTTGCATTTGAGAAAATTCAATAAAATTAATTATTTTGACTATTCTTTTTATGTCTACAATAATGTGATATTTGTTTTTACCAAATAAAAAATAACTGTACTGCAAATGAGACTAAAATGTTTAAATTTAAATAATATTTTACAATAAAGATATTGGGTAATATCACAAATATTTGTTGATGTCACCTTGTGATTCGATTGTGGTTTCCTTTTCAAATGTTGCTAATAATAATAACAGTATGTTCTTAATTTTTTTTATAATTTCTTTAATATAAAATATTACTATAGAAGTCACATTTATTATAAATATACTTAGTAATAAATTAAACATGAATGTGAGTATGCTATTCAGATTATTAATTAAAATTTTATTTCAGGAATAAGAATTAAAATAATATGATTAAACAAATACCTAAAATGTACAGAGTATCTTACACACACAATTTATTTTTCACAAAAATGTTCATTTAAGTGTTATTTAATATTAAATAATATTTTATAAGCAAATAATTAAAAATTGAAATAGATTTTCATTTCTCGATTCTGGTTGACAAAATGCAGTGTTGAACTCCACACCTCAACTTGTAATGTCTTGAATTTTGAAATTAGGAAACAGATTGTCTGAACTCTGTCTTATATGGGTCAAAAAAAGAAATAATCATCATGAAAACTTATAAGAAGTCAGACAAATGTTGTCCACTTATTGGTTTGTTTATTAAACTTTTTGATGAATGTAGCAAAGATAAGATCAATAATAATCAATTATTCAAAGAACAGGCATTGTTATGAGAACTTAAGTATGTAATGTTCATATAATATGAGTACATATTCATTTGTTCTTGTAAATTGTCTACCAGAAAGAGAAAATGAAAAGGATCTTTTTCCCCATGATGGTATTGAACCAACAAATATCACATTTGCAGTTAAATGCTGTACTGTAATGGTCTCAATATTGTAAAACAGCATATTTTGTTAATAGTGTTTGTTTCTAATCATAATAAGCAATTCTATTAGCAAAATATGTTTTATTTAATATATGGCAGTATTAAATTCTTTTTATCACATATTAACATGAAAGACTAAAAAATTTGGTTTATTGTGCAAATAGCAGGAACTACTGACTTTAATAGAAAAATAATGTTTTATTGTACAGTTTATTTATCAAAGAAGTTTTAACATCTAGTTAATAATTTTGATGTAGTTCACTGTGTTTGTGGTCAGACTAACCTAGGATGATGACAATGTGTTATAAATTATTTCATTAGATCACAGGTGAAGTGGTCCACAATTAAAAAGTAGTGAATTATGAAAGAAGAAATTCAATAAAACATACAGATAGATACTTAATCTTAGTTTTCAAATAATTTTCTTTGAAGTAGGTTAGATTTATGCAATTGGAATAATTTGTAGGTTTTTACATAACGACTTAAATCCACCTGTCAGCTTGTTATGACATAAAAAGGTCTCAATACAATGGAAGCATCCCATGTAAGCTCTTAAGCTTATTTTAATTATATTTAGTATTAAAGAAAATTACACAAATTAACTGAAGTATGGTAACTTCTGTTAATATTATATCAGTAAGATGAAAATGAAATTAGTCTAAATTAATGAATGTTTTAATTATTGCATATTTAGGTGATCTAATGACTTAAGTTGAGGTAATTTTTTTTTCATACAAGCTTTTACACATTACAATCCTTTAAATTGACAATATTTATTCAAAAAATATTCTATTTGTTGTATGATACTAATTTGTTATGATTATATTGATTACAGATTTAGCAACTAATTAAAGTGGATTATTTTTGGTTCTTTGAAAAATGTCTAAAAATAAATATATGTAATACATACAAATAAAAGGCTTGTATTATTGATTGACTGACATACAAGATGAAAGGGAAACTATTGACCATAGAAAGCAAAATTAAGGTATATTATAGTATCCTTGGAGAGTGAAGGAATTATGATTATATATTTTTATAGTTCAAGCAATCAAAGTAACATGTTATAACTCATGTTTTTATTTAATACTGTTGTTATTTTACAGGGAACCGGGATGGATGAGGGTCTGTTGAATGACCTTCTTGAGTGCTCCGTGTGCCTGGAGAGGCTTGACACTTCCTCCAGAGTCCTACCATGTCAGCATACATTCTGTTTGAAATGCTTAAAGGTAATTTTATTAATTATTATATTAAAAGTAATTTGTTTTTTTTTACTTTACAGCAGTAAGAGCCTTATCTAAATTATGTAATTTTTGAACAGAAAATGATAAATACTTACTACATGATCTTCTTTTATTTGTTATTTTGTCAGCAACACTAGAAAAAAGGTTATAAAAGAAGTAGGGCTTGAACCCACAACCTCTATGATGACATATATAAGAGTTTTTTATTTATTTGTTTTGAATTTATTTATACTGAAAGTAGTGATTGATTACTACGTATGAGGCCAGTCTTGGCGCAGCGGCACGAGGTGTGACTGTAAAACTGACTGGTTGTGGGTTCGATCCCCACTCGAGGAGATGAAATATTTACTTAAATTTATATTTCCATTTCTTCGCTCTGGTGTCGAGGTTAAGCGCGGCGTTGAGTTCTGCCACTCAACACGCAATGCCTCCAGAATTCGCCAGAAAGTGGGGAACGGAGTGTCTTTACACTAGGTTCCCTCTGCCTACCCTGCTGTGTGCGGGATACAGCGTGAAGCTGATTTTTGATTGATTACTTATGAAAAAATCTCATGAAAAACCCATATTAAAGAGATTTAATTAATTTTCTTTAACCTTCCGTTGTGGTAGGGGCACGGGTTGTAAGTTCGATTCCCACTCGGGAGAATGATTTCTTTTTTTAGCTTCACGCTGAACCCCGCCCACAGCGGGTTAACAGGTAGGCACAGAGAAGTAATTAACTGAAGTAAGGTAATCTTGTGTTAAAATACTTCTGTTCTCCATTTCCCGCCGAATTCTCGGGGCATTGCGTGTTGATTGGTGGAAGTCAACGCCGCGGTTTGCCTGGTTACCAGAGCGAGGACGAGAAAATATTAAATATTTTATTCTTCTAAACGAGCCCCCAACCTTCGAGTTTACCTTGCATGCTTGAGCCTCTGTGCCACGACGGTCTCAATTTTTTTTAAATAATCTATTTGTTTTTTTTTTATATTTCGATAGTAGATAAAATATAATATTATTTATATAGTGTTATGTATGTATATTCGTCTCAATGTCAACACTCCTCAAGTCTCAATGTCTTCCATATAATAATCTGTATTACGACAACGTAACTATCGGATACTGGGTTGGACTATATCCGTTGCTAGGAAATCTAGGGTACAGTTAAGCATAGATGTGCTAACATATTAAATTTTAATATGTTGGGTTGGGGTTCACGCTTCTTTTAGCTCACAACAGTACAGGCATTATTGTGTTCTTGTATAAAAACTATTTCAATATAATCGTTTCCCACTGTGGTATTCGAATACACAAGCACCGCATGTATACTAATCAGTAATCCCTATCCAAATATGCCACGGCACCCTCAATTTTGTTCAGTTATGGATATTTATATACATATTTTTTTAGCAGAGTGATTTACTACAAAACCTGTTTAACAAAAAAATTGTTAGTGAAATTGACTTCTAGATATGTTTTATTTTAGTAAACTCTATCTTTGGTCATAAGCTCGTACTGTCTCGACGGGAAACAAATAAAAATGAAGAACGTCACTATTTTTAAGCTAAATATATTCATGTATAAATTTATCTTCAAAGCTTCAAAATAGTAAGTTACTTTTGTAACAATTTCTATACAAACAACATTTTAACAAACATTGAATATTTTACTTATACTTTATTTTGGTATTAAGTAAGTTCGAGGCCAGTCGTGGTACAGGAGCACGAGCGTGTGACTGTAAACGCGATATGTTGTGAGTTCGATTCCCACTCGAGGTAAAGAAATATTAAATATATTCATTTCTTAGTTATATTTTAAAAAATACTTCTATAGTAATAATGCTTGACAATTAATATCATGAGTTAAACCATGGTAGTATATTAAGTTCTCTTTATTATAATTAAAAGGGTTCCTATATTCTCTCATTTAATGCATTTTGTGATGTACATAACATTATCTTGTTTCTTTTTTAAATTAAATCAGCTTCACGCTGTACCTCGCACACAGTAGGGTAGGCAGAGGGAACCTAATGTTAAGACACTCCGGTCCCCACTTTCCGCCGAGTTCTGGAGACATTGCGTATTGAGTGGCGGTACTTAGCCCCGCCCTTTGCCTCGACACCAGAGCGACGAAATGAAAATATAAATGTAAATAAATATTTCTCTTCCTCAAGTGGGGATCGAACCCACAACCAGTCGATTTTACAGTCACACTTTGTGTCACATTGCATAAACGCTTGTTTCTAAATATAATTTTTCTCCATATAAAGATTTCAACCAACATCTATCGAGTGCAGCAAGGCATGCTTTATAATGTGTGTGAGTGATAAATACGTAGATATCTGGCATACACACTTCAAATAGATACTTTAATTTACTCAGTCGCGGTAGAATAAAATGTGAATTTTCAATTACCTTCAAAGAAGAATATGAACTCGATGTATTTTATGAAGGCAGCTAAAAGCATAATTAACTTGTTAGAAAATATTAAAGCAGATCTCCTCAAATTGGGGCGGATAGCACAAACAATACACGGTGGTACTCTGAACGAAAAATACACATAAAAGTAAGCTACAATGGCCGGTTTATTTTTTTTGGCAACGCTCTGTTTTTGTTTTCGTTTATTTTTTTTTGGAAATTTTCATTTTTTAATAAAAACGTTGGTGCAAAACGAAGCGTTGAATGGTTTAATTGTGTTTGTTTATGTTTTTACAATGGATTCTGTATTGTATGCTGTCGTTCTCCTACTCGTCCATTTTGAATATTGGCATAAATTATATGAAGCACAAATGTTTTTATACTTGGACTAAAGCGATTCTCTCTATTGAAAATCTATACTTATTAGTATTATTTAGCATATGCAATTATTCTGAATTACTCTGCTTATACTGCCACCTATTAGTATTCCGCAAGTAAACTAACATTAAACTAATGTTAGTTCTGTATTAACACTTTAAATGACATAATTATGACTCTTCATATACAAATATCCAAGTGTTCTATTTTCATCACGATTGTACCCAACATCCTGAGTTAACAGCCCCTTCTCCCGTAAATAAACATTAGTTTATTACTCTGTCTAATTTAAACGGCATTTGCTTTGAGTCATTTGATTGACTCACGGTCGCGTACTTTGTAACGGTGTAAGACAATATGTCATTCAATGTTTGTTAGCGATTAGAACGCACTTGAAGTAATGTAAACATGACTTTGACTTTGTTGTTATTTTTTTTCCTATTATTCTATTGTTTTTTTTTATTAAAAAAAATATAAAATAAAACGTTTATAATGCCAAATAGTAGACTGTCTTTACCCCTTTACATTTCTTTGGAATAGAATATTCAATCAATCAATCAGCTTCATGCTGTATCGCGCTGCACACAGCAGGGTAGGCACAGGGAACTTAGTGTTAAGACACTCCGTTCCCCACTTTTAACTATTTTTTTTGGAATACAATGTTGTATTATAAAATCATCGTCTGCCAAATTTATTTTTATTTTGATTCTGACAACGATTATTTCTTTTTATTGATTTAATCATGAGTAATAAATATTGATTTTATATTACGTTTACACAATATTTCAAATGATAAAGTATATAATTTTGCTTATTTTATTAAACAAGCTGGAATCACTGTAATTGCAAGTACCAACGTTATGTGATAGGTATGTCAAAGACAGTTCAAATTAGCTGTGAACATTAAAGTTCACAGCTAATTTCTCCTCCTCAACCGCTTTAAAACATATTTAACTTTAATTATTCTCTTTTTTATGTAGTAAAATAGATTTTTAAATAATATTATGTAAATTCTGTGAATATTTTCATTATTTTTTTTTTCAAATTCAAGACATCTAACCACAACCATCGCTTTTTCAGTCGAACTCTGTCCCACTGCGCAATGATGGTGACTGTTTATTACGGTTATAAAATGTTATTGTTTATTTATTTTTATCTTCACACATTCTCGTTCTTCTCCACACGGTGGATGGTCATGAAAAATGTATATGTAAATTATAAACACGCCATTCTTATCTTCAATATAGGTTTATTTTAAGTAAGGACGCTTCATAAAAAAAATTAAATACCTCCTACTCACAATTTTTTCGACAGACATCAAACTTAACTACCTTGGCATAATACAGTTAAATACTCCCAAACTGTGCTACATAAGCGTAATAATGAAGTTAGGTCTTACTTAATATAATACAAGCAGTAAATATTCTCGCTATTCATCATTATATATTTTTGAACGCTTTTAACTCTCATTCATTTCAAAGCTGTCAAAGGTTAAGCGTTTTCATTATTTTAATATAATTTTATATGAAAACATACCAAGTATGAAATGAGAATGTTTTGCATTGTAAATCCAGTTTGACAAACGACCGAAATGAAGTAGTAGGGACGTGCTCAGCGCTAGATGAAAAACATTGCCCACGCATACCAACGTCCTTTCTATGGAACATAAAATTAATCTCTCTCCCGTATAAAACTTTGTAATACAAAGTGAAATAAACTGGGTTTTTTTTTGAGTGATAAGAGTTGTACACCTATAGATGAATGTGTTTTTTATACATGCAAGGGTATTCCGCATGAAACAGAGTAGGCAGAGGAAACGGAGGGTCTCAATACTAGTATCAGGATTCTCCGTTAGGGGAGGAAAATTAAGCAAAAGTATGGATTTTTAGCTTAATTTTCGAGACATTGCGTGTTGAATGGTGGAAATCAAAGCCGTGCTCTCTTGTTGCCAGCCAATGAATATAAATCACTCCCAGGAGTGGCAATCGAACCCACCTTTGACCACCGATGACCTTTCAAAAGTTCTACTCAACTGTGTTGTAGGCTCTTTTCTACTATGGCATAAATTTGAGTGACTTAGTAATGTAGTGATACTAGAACCATACGAAACAACTCATTACGGTTCTTGTCGCTCTACGTTTAAATTGTAAACGAAATTTCAATACGTTTCATGCCAATTTGATGTATATAAAAAAGCCTTACCTACTTTAGTTTGGTTATTTGCTTGGATGAAAGTAGGTCGATTTAGGCGTGTTTTTTATTGCGGTACACGCAATATTGTTGACATTGTTCGAAATATCTACTTATTTTAATAAAAACTAAAAAAATATATATTGTATTGTTATACCAATATATTTAAGAAAAAAACGATATTTTATAAAATATTGTTTTTTTTTTTAGGGATAGCCAACAAAACCCTCCTCCTCGTAAAACGGGGGGGCCCTATTACTAAAACTGCTGTATATGCTGACTAATGATATTTTTAAAAGTATGTTATGTTTAAGTATTAATTAAATTAATACTAATTAAGTATTCACGCTGTATCCCGCATATAGCAGGGTACGGAAAGGGAACCTAATGTTAGACACACCGTTCCCCACTTTCCGCCGGATTTTTCGAAGCATTGCGTGTCGAATAACGGAATTCAACTCCGTGCTTTTTGTCTTGATGTTAGAGCGAAGAAATTAAAATATTAATAAATAATGATTAATTCCGTCGAGTGGGGATCGAACTCCAACCGTCTTGTTACAGTCACACCCTTGTGCGCCATGACAGCCTCAATTAATTAAATTAATACTTAAAGTTAAAAATTAAATGTAATTAAAAAACATTTAGCTAATAAATGAACATGCGACATACCTCGGGTCAATTTTCTACACGAAACACTTGCTTTCTAAGCAAATGCCAGGCACTGTGAAACTATATGTCAAACATATGTCCAGTGACGTTCACTTCGTTAAGTAGTTGTATTATTTTTATTTACATATTTTTGATGATTATCTGTTGGATTTACTTTGGCGTAATGTAATTTGTGATGCAAATCGAGCAGCTTGCGAATTTTGTGAAACGCTACTGTAAATAGTTTCGCGGTTTCGTGCCTTCTATGGTGGTCCAGGTTTGATGTCGATGTTTTAATCGACACGTGTGCCCAAACTTACTCTCACAGTGGCGTGCGAGTAAAGATCTGATAAATTGTGTCATCGTGTGTGAATGAATTTGTTTCATCCACTATCTTCTTGGCTTCCATTCCTTCCATTCTTTATATATAAAGAAGGAATACACGGTGCTGCGGCAATGACAACAATAATAATTTTGGTCACTGCGAACGAAATTGTGAGTGTGGCTTTACGTTGTTGTGTAATATGCAAATACTAATAATATCTGGGATATTTCGATAGACAGAAAGAACCTAGCAACAAGACACTGGCGTATAAGATTTGCGGCCGCGATTTACGGTCGAGTGTTTTTTTTTATGGAAAAGGACAAGGCAAACGAGCGTTCGGGTCACCTGATGGTAAGTGACTATCGCCGCCGACGCCGTTGGACGCCGGAGCCCGACATTACCTGATGCGAAATGCAGTGGCATAAAACCACTACTTAACGCCGGTTTTAAATGCCGGGGGTGGTAATAATTCGGTCGAGTCTGCCCATGAGTGTTGCCATTGCTGGCGACTTGACTCTACCACACGTACTTTAGTCGCCTCTTACGACACCACCAGTACCAGGATGATCCTATTCTAGGCGGCATTATAATTTTAGAAATTTTGTACTTATGATTATTATTGTACTTAGTACCTACATTAAGATTCTTGGGACGGGTTCATAAGCAATTCATGACCACCTGGTTTTACTTTATCGACATTGTCGTAGATGCGCCCTAATTATTTAAATTGTTATTATGAAATGTTTAATATATAAATGAATATTGTAATATTATAGCGTCATAAAATTTCTCTGGCTGCTAAATTGATTGTACTATATCTTGACTAAGTATTACAATTTATGTAAATTTTTACATATATTTATAATTTAGAAGATGTATTTTAAAATATTAACCAGGACATCGGGGCGCAGTGGGACTCTCTGAAGCAATTAATTATTTTCATTTTCCCGCTCTGATAAGACAAAGTGCAGCGTTGAGTTCCGCCACTCAACGTAATATCTTGAATTCGCTCGAAAATTAAAGAACTGAGTGTCTAGACGCTATGTCCTCTACTGTCTTTGTACCTGTTTTATACCCGGAATACAAAAGCGCAAAACTAAAAACAATAATTTCCACAAAAGATTGTTAATCTTATGAGTTTCAAGTATATTGAAACACATCCTATATAGCTGCCACCTGCATCTAATAGTATATATTATATATGCACTTATTTTTAAAAATATCACCATCCTGCTCTTTATTTCAATCCACTTTCTTGTTCAGTGAATCGTAGACTTTGTCTACTACCTTTTACTGCATTATATTTCATAGTGTGAGGCTTGCATGCTATAAAAATCGGTAAAATTTTAAAATTATAATCAAAGAAATAAACAAGAAGTATATATATTTCTAGCTTCCAGCTGTATTTCGTATATATCAGGATAAACAGAAGAATCCCAGTGTTAAGACACTACGCTACGCACTTTCCGCCGAATTTTTGAGACGTTGCATGTTAGTAGCGGAATTCATCGCCGCGTTTTGTCTTGTTACCGAGCATGGAAATAAAAATAATTCGTTCCTCGGGAGTGGGAATCGAACACACAGTCGTCATCCTTACACGCAAACGCTGTGCCGCTGCGCCACAACGACCTCAATATTAATTCGTTCGTTGTAATTGAGTTAACAGGAAACTTTTGTTAGTAATAGTTTGATGGAATAAATGTAATGGTAGAAAGGACAATGATCGTATATTACAGGCAATTACTGTTCTACGTAATTTTGAACTAATTTTACACATGTTTATCAACTTAATGTGCAATGATTCGAAATTAGGCGGAAAGTGGAGAAAAGAAAGTCATGACACTGAATTATCTTTGCTTACTTTCCTTTACGTAAATATATTAAGATTTTATTTTATAATTTATTATTTTCTCAATATGTAGTGTAGGTACGTTGCTCGACACTACATACATTCAGTGTAAACGTCAATTGTCTCTCAGGTCTTACAGGATTAACTTTTTCTAATATATATTTGAAATTTTCAATTTTTTTTAGACAAAAGTTTATATGTATATCCATATACTTTTATACATAACTTTGGTGATTATCTATGCGTAACTTTTTTAGTCTGCCTGCTTTGCCTTTTTTTAATTCAAAAGTGTAGCCAAATACTTATGGATTTTCATCTTCTGATTTTTTTTATTACAATAGTAGCAAAGGCGGCTGTAAGATGTTTATCCATGCAGGTCTAGCATAATTGATTTGTTTATATGTGAACAGCTCTGACACGATCCGTACACTTACAAATAGACACTACTCAGATATAAAACATCCGTATAAGAGTAAACAGTACAGAGAACAGACATTAATGTCTGACATTTTTGTCGTAGTCTAAACGTACAATACTAACTAACTGATTCTATTGATTTACTTACTGATTAGGTACTAACTACAGATAATGCATAGACGTAAATACTGGACTTCGAAAGTGGAAATTGAGCATGTAGGTCGGTAAGGGAGTGTAGAGGAGCACTAAGAGGATATTCCTCGAATATCCTATAGGAGCGAGAAAAAACGGAGTTTTGAACTTTTTACCGACGACGTATATATATAGAAAATGTTCTATTTTATGAGAAGGTTGATCTTTATATAAATAATTCCCACTTTTTTCGACGAACAAATGTCTACGGAATCGTGAAAAAAAACTGCTCTTTAAAAATTTTATTTAATAAAGTCCATGCAACCGACAAAGTTGCGACCGACTACTCGTATATAAATCAATGTATTTAAATATAAACGTTTGTAATGGTTCTAGTTACAAATAAAGAGGTAAGTNTATATATATATATATATATATATATATATATATATATATATATATATAAATTATGATAACGTTAAATTTGTGGCCGTATTAAGAGTCTCTTATCAACAATGACTTAACTCTGAGTAAACAGAACCAAAGAAATTATTTGAGTTGCATTCTTGCAATTGTCTTATGTGATTTTCTTTAATTCCTTGAGTTTATAAATATATCTATGTGTTACTAGAGGGCGCGCGCGGCTTCGCCCGCTTATTAGGAGTGAATTCTAAAAAAACCACGAAACACGTGTTCAATAAAATATTTTTTAACAGTTTGAATTTAAATTTTTATAAAAATCGGTGGCAATTTAAAGATTTGCGATGCGTCGGAACTAAAAAAAAAAAAAAAAAAAAAAAAAAAAAAAAAAAAAAAAAAAAAAAAAAAAAAAAAAAAAAAAAAAAAAAAAAAAAAAAAAAAAAAAAAAAAAAAAAAAAAAAAAAAAAAAAAAAAAAAAAAAAAAAAAAAAAAAAAAAAAAAAAAAAAAAAAAAAAAAAAAAAAAAAAAAAAAAAAAAAAAAAAAAAAAAAAAAAAAAAAAAAAAAAAAAAAAAAAAAAAAAAAAAAAAAAAAAAAAAAAAAAAAAAAAAAAAAAAAAAAAAAAAAAAAAAAAAAAAAAAAAAAAAAAAAAAAAAAAAAAAAAAAAAAAAAAAAAAAAAAAAAAAAAAAAAAAAAAAAAAAAAAAAAAAAAAAAAAAAAAAAAAAAAAAAAAAAAAAAAAAAAAAAAAAAAAAAAAAAAAAAAAAAAAAAAAAAAAAAAAAAAAAAAAAAAAAAAAAAAAAAAAAAAAAAAAAAAAAAAAAAAAAAAAAAAAAAAAAAAAAAAAAAAAAAAAAAAAAAAAAAAAAAAAAAAAAAAAAAAAAAAAAAAAAAAAAAAAAAAAAAAAAAAAAAAAAAAAAAAAAAAAAAAAAAAAAAAAAAAAAAAAAAAAAAAAAAAAAAAAAAAAAAAAAAAAAAAAAAAAAAAAAAAAAAAAAAAAAAAAAAAAAAAAAAAAAAAAAAAAAAAAAAAAAAAAAAAAAAAAAAAAAAAAAAAAAAAAAAAAAAAAAAAAAAAAAAAAAAAAAAAAAAAAAAAAAAAAAAAAAAAAAAAAAAAAAAAAAAAAAAAAAAAAAAAAAAAAAAAAAAAAAAAAAAAAAAAAAAAAAAAAAAAAAAAAAAAAAAAAAAAAAAAAAAAAAAAAAAAAAAAAAAAAAAAAAAAAAAAAAAAAAAAAAAAAAAAAAAAAAAAAAAAAAAAAAAAAAAAAAAAAAAAAAAAAAAAAAAAAAAAAAAAAAAAAAAAAAAAAAAAAAAAAAAAAAAAAAAAAAAAAAAAAAAAAAAAAAAAAAAAAAAAAAAAAAAAAAAAAAAAAAAAAAAAAAAAAAAAAAAAAAAAAAAAAAAAAAAAAAAAAAAAAAAAAAAAAAAAAAAAAAAAAAAAAAAAAAAAAAAAAAAAAAAAAAAAAAAAAAAAAAAAAAAAAAAAAAAAAAAAAAAAAAAAAAAAAAAAAAAAAAAAAAAAAAAAAAAAAAAAAAAAAAAAAAAAAAAAAAAAAAAAAAAAAAAAAAAAAAAAAAAAAAAAAAAAAAAAAAAAAAAAAAAAAAAAAAAAAAAAAAAAAAAAAAAAAAAAAAAAAAAAAAAAAAAAAAAAAAAAAAAAAAAAAAAAAAAAAAAAAAAAAAAAAAAAAAAAAAAAAAAAAAAAAAAAAAAAAAAAAAAAAAAAAAAAAAAAAAAAAAAAAAAAAAAAAAAAAAAAAAAAAAAAAAAAAAAAAAAAAAAAAAAAAAAAAAAAAAAAAAAAAAAAAAAAAAAAAAAAAAAAAAAAAAAAAAAAAAAAAAAAAAAAAAAAAAAAAAAAAAAAAAAAAAAAAAAAAAAAAAAAAAAAAAAAAAAAAAAAAAAAAAAAAAAAAAAAAAAAAAAAAAAAAAAAAAAAAAAAAAAAAAAAAAAAAAAAAAAAAAAAAAAAAAAAAAAAAAAAAAAAAAAAAAAAAAAAAAAAAAAAAAAAAAAAAAAAAAAAAAAAAAAAAAAAAAAAAAAAAAAAAAAAAAAAAAAAAAAAAAAAAAAAAAAAAAAAAAAAAAAAAAAAAAAAAAAAAAAAAAAAAAAAAAAAAAAAAAAAAAAAAAAAAAAAAAAAAAAAAAAAAAAAAAAAAAAAAAAAAAAAAAAAAAAAAAAAAAAAAAAAAAAAAAAAAAAAAAAAAAAAAAAAAAAAAAAAAAAAAAAAAAAAAAAAAAAAAAAAAAAAAAAAAAAAAAAAAAAAAAAAAAAAAAAAAAAAAAAAAAAAAAAAAAAAAAAAAAAAAAAAAAAAAAAAAAAAAAAAAAAAAAAAAAAAAAAAAAAAAAAAAAAAAAAAAAAAAAAAAAAAAAAAAAAAAAAAAAAAAAAAAAAAAAAAAAAAAAAAAAAAAAAAAAAAAAAAAAAAAAAAAAAAAAAAAAAAAAAAAAAAAAAAAAAAAAAAAAAAAAAAAAAAAAAAAAAAAAAAAAAAAAAAAAAAAAAAAAAAAAAAAAAAAAAAAAAAAAAAAAAAAAAAAAAAAAAAAAAAAAAAAAAAAAAAAAAAANCGAAGAAATGGAAATATAAATTTAAGTAAATATTTCATCTCCTCGAGTGGGGATTGAACCCACAACCAGTCGGTTTTACAGTCACACTTTGTGCCACTGCGCCACGACTGGCCTCATATATTATTTTATTGCAATAATAAACAAATATAACAATTGTACCTATATGTAGGTGCAAATTGCTATTTTTGACAAATTTAAATAAAGCGAGAGCAAAAAGTTTATAATTATTTATAATGTTTGGGCATTTTTTAGTTTTTTAAATATATATATTAGTATACGTCTCATACATGCTTTTCATGTACAAAGTTCTTACAAAGTATCACCTTGACTCACTTTCTAAATAATCGTAAAATGATAAGATATAGAAAATCAATAACAGATTGATTTTCATACGTCATCTTATAATGCCTACATGTCAATCAATATGAAACTAAATAACCAATTTATATTCTGTTCAGGTACTGCTTAGTGTTTTTTTAATTTATGTTTATTTTGGGACGTCTGACTGCAAATGTTACAATTATAGGTTCGATTCCCACTTAGAGGAATGAATTATTTTCTTTTCCTCCCTCTGGTAACAAGACCAAAACGGCCGAACACAAGGTCCCCCTGCCTACCCTGCCATATTTGTGAAGCTTTAAGAAATATTTATGTACACATTACATACAAGTGTTAAAATAGTAATTTAACATGTTTATCGTTTTAATTGAGATATCGAAAATATTGATGTAAAGAGAGTCATGAAAAATATGGTGGCTTAATAATTCTGTTTTATCTTTGAACCATTGAAGATTGTGACTTATAGTAGAACCAAATTTTCTTACAATGTAAGGCAGGCTATCGTGGCACAGTGCGATAGCCCCTTACTTGCGCGCGTTTGCTTAAGTGCGTTGTGGGTTTGATTTTCACTCGAGAAAAGTATTTTCATTTTCCTGCTTCGGTATGATAAAGCGCGGCGTTGGGCTACGTCACTTAACAAATGTTACGAATTCACGCGGTAATTGAAGGAGCTGCTTTTAGACTATCTAAGTTCTCACTAAAAAATATTCTATAAGTTAGGAATGTACAATTATTCAAACGATCAGATCAATACGAACCGAGACGCTTAGAAACAATATAAATGTATAATATTTTTTAAATTTAAATTTCATTTACAAAAATTCTGATACTGACAGTGTGGGTTCTAAAAAGTTATTAAGTGTGCGAATGCAAAGTTTGTTGTACGCAGAGTGCTTTTACTGACACGACCTTTGCAGAGTTCATGCGTTCTGCGACCTTTACATTTTCATATTCGGTTATGTTACAATATGTGCAATAGATAATAAATATATTTTAGCACATCTATTTGCCGGATATATGTAAGAGAAGCTATTTTAAAAAAGATTCAAAGATGGAATTCCGTGTTGGTATAATTTTAATATATATATTGTGTTAATATTGTATTCCTAGTCATATAAATTGGTATTAAATCGGTATTGGATCCTGGTTTAAAGTTGAGTTATTTTAAAGCCTCTTCGTTACTCTAGTTCTTTAAAAAATAAATGTGTACTACATATGTAAAATCTATTATAAATAAGCTTGCACAGTGTATATATACTAAAGAAAAAAAAAATTAAAAAGTTTCGATATAAATTTACAATATTTTGACTGGGCGGTGTTACCATATTAATTATGTCAGTTATTACCACACGTAACGAACAAAACATGTTTCGTAGTAACATAAACAAACTATATACATATGTATACAACTGTACAGATACACATCTACTCACTTAATGACAGTATGTTATGTCCAAGACCCCCCTGGGATAGCACGAAAGTAACACTTGTCGCTTTATTTGGAAGGGAAATGTTTATTGTATATACAATATTTGATAAGGAATCAATAAAATAACACTCTTCTCTTTATTAGGTAGATATGTTATCAATCTGAATACAAAATATTATCAATGAAGATAAAAAAATATACATATCTTTAACATTGAATTTACAAGTTTTTTCAAATAAATTTCTAAACTGCTTAATACCGCATATTATACTCTAACATTTATCCGCAGCTTCGCTGGCATGGCGAAATGTTAATAAGTGCTGTATTATAGCCTAAAGTCTACCTCGATAAATGGAATATTAAATACAATAATATTTACTTATTTAGGAAACTAACAACATAAATAAGTTGTAACAAGCGTATAAAAATTTCGACGTAGCTTGGCGAGAACGTATGGCTTAGTGGTCAGAGCGCCTGGTCGGTTTCCAGGAGGCGCGGGTTCGAGTCCCGCTACGTTCAAATTTTTATACGTTTTCTAAATAAGTATTTTTCTTTCCTAAGTGTGGAATAACACTTTAAAAATGTTTAAAAATACAATAATATTTTTTCAATTCAATTCGAACCAGTAACTCCTGAGATTATCGCGCTCAATCAAACAAATTCAGTAGCTTTTTAATAATTATAGATTAGTTACTTCTTGAATGTTTATAATAACTGAATATGACTGATACGAACAATTTTCTGCAATATTGAAAATTCTAAATACTAAATTATTTTGTTTCAGGTAATCGTAGAGTCCCACAAGGAGCTACGATGTCCAGAATGCCGGGTGTTAGTGGAGACGAAGGTGGAGGAATTACCTCCGAACGTCCTCCTCATGAGGATATTAGAAGGTATGAAGAACTCCGCTCCGAGGAAGATAAGTGGCCAGCGAGTTAGAAGTGGACATTCTCAGGTAGGAATCAAATTTTTGGTTCTTTTAGTTTCACGCTGTATGCCGCACACAGCAGGGTAGGGTTAATACTCCGTTACGCATTTTCGTCTAATTTTCAAGACATTGTGTGTTGAATGACGGAGCTCAACGCCCCGCTTTTGTCTTCTGACCTGAGCCAGGAATTAACTCGAGGATAACTTTTTTATTGGTAAATGATATAATAATAATTTTCGTTTTTGAATTTTTTTTCCGGCTCTATTTTTGCTTTTCACTTACGCAAATGCAAAGGTCAGTTTACACCTCGCGGACTGTACATATTTTTATAATAAGGAACATTTTATATTATGATTTATATTTACACTTTTCGATATCACCATATTTTTGTAATTAGTTTACAGAGTTTAAACTCAGATAATTTGTTTTTCTGAAAAGACGTTCGTTATCTTGTCTGGTTAAGATAATATGTGGCGTTTGCTTTCGTCACAAGACTGAAGTAGGAAGTATTTGTGATTAGCTACTCTTAAGTAGTTACTCTAGTTTTTTTTTCTCTAATCATTTGGTAAATTATGCGTATATACTAGACTTATATAGTCATACATTATTCTGTTATATTTTATAAGCTTGCTTATTTTATTATTACGGCCTATTTATAAAAGATTTTTTTTATTCGCCGAAAATATGCACAAATTAAGGAAAAATATTTTTTATTTTCGAAGTAATTGTAACATTACTCGTTTCTGTGTTTCTATATCGACGATATCCGTCAAATTCAATTAATTGATAAGTCTTCGAAGTTGACCTTCTAATAGGAATATATAGGCTGATTATGCACAGTGTCATATAGGTTTATCTCGTTGGCCTTGATATAAGTTATTCTAAAATATAATTTCTTTATTTACATTTTGTATATTTACTTTAACAATGTTTATTTACAATCGTTTTTGTTATCAGATAATGACTTAATAGTAGATAATAAAAAAATTCTAGCTCCTGATAATATAATATAGCGATCACAGTTAAGAAATGCTAACACTTTTTTTAGAAAACTAGAAGATATCGAGAGGCGCGGTTTCAAATCTCGTTACGTATAAATTTTTACATGCTTTCAAAAAAAGTAATTTCTTGCTTATGTTTCGAATAACACGAAAATGTTAAACATATTTAATTATGTTCTTATTACCATTACAGATACAACAATTGCAACAGTCGTCGCGATCGGAAAACAAACAGTTACCTCCGCACGCTCGAGCCATGTATGACTACATATCTAAAGAACCAGGGTAAGTTTTAAATTTTGATAATGTCTATTTTTAGGAAAATCTTTAGCGTGTTGTAGACGTGCTTGAAGGATGTTTGAATAATCTCCAAGGTCATATTGAGGTTACCTAGTCAAATGTGATAATTTTCTTTATTCACGATATCATTTCAATTTTTCCATTGAATTCTACCCTATTCTTTTAGTTACCCTAATAATGAATAGACAGGCATTTTGTCAATTCGATCTCAACTGTTTAATGATTTAAATATATTGACTGTTGGATAATAAAATATAAATATTCCTAATTGTGATTTTATTTGAAGTTATAAACATTGCGTTTACTAAGGAATATTACAAAATAAATAAATTAATCAGCTTCACGCTGTATCCTGCACCCAGCAGGGTAGGCAGAGTAACCTAGCCTTACCTAGTGTTAAGATACTCTGTTCCCCACTTTCTGCCGAATTCTGGAGGCATTGCGTGTTGAGTGGCAGAACTCAACGCTGCGCTTTGCCTCGATACCAGAGCGAAGAAATGGAAATATAAATTTAAGTTAATATTTCATCTCTTCGAGTGGGGATTGAACCCACAACCAGTCGGTTCTACAGTCACACTTTGTACCCCTGCGCCACGACTGGCCTCGACTGGCTTCGAAAATGATTATATTATTAGATAACTATAACTAACTTCACGCTGTATCCCTAACGGGGTAGTCAGAGAGAACGCTACTTTCTCAACATACCTCTTTCACCTCGTCCACTGTCATCAACCTCTTCATACTTGCCCTCCGGTGGGTCCTCATGCTTTTTACGTGACCTTACTCCAGTATCTTCGATACTGTATTTTCGAAGGTCAACCGAGGTCTCCCCCTACCTCTCTTACCGCTCACTTTTCCATTATAAATATTTTTTGCCATTCTATCATCACTTATTCGTTCGACATGCCCAAACCAGCTGAGCAAGTTCTTCATTTTCACCGTGACATCCTCGCTAGTACCTGCCATTCTGTGTACCTCTTCATTGCGGATTCGATCAGCTAAGCCGACTCCGCATATCCTACTAAGAGATCGCATCTCCACAGCATTCATCTTCCTTTCATTCTTCTTCTGTAATACCCACGTTTCGCTGCCGTAATAGAGTCGGTACCAACAGAGCCTTAGCTGCATTGATGAGACGGCCAAACGCGCAGCTGTGCTGACGTTTCACCGTCTCATCAATGTAGCTAAAGCTCTGTTAACCTTGTTACCGTCAGCAATACGCCTTTCCACATCCATCTCGTATCTTCCATCTCTACTGAACATATTTCCCAAGTCCACTTCATTCTTGCATTCCGTCCTTTCTTCATCTCTTTCAAAATATATTATTAGATCATGAAAGTAATTCAGATGAGAAAACAAATAATTTTGTAGTTCAAGCGGGCGAAGCTGCGAGCGGGTAGCTAGTTGTTTGTTACACACAATACTCGCAGACAGTTTTAACTGGTGACATTTCGAATTTATACTTACGTGACATGTTGCTTGACAACTAATTTTTTTGCAAAGTTTTAAACGAGAATTCTATAATTGGTTATTCTTCATCTTCATCCGTAAATAGGCTTTTTTTGTATTTCGTACAATTTTTAAATATGGTGTCTATGAATTGGGTGAACTGCTATTGTAATATTATTTTGACTTCTTTAATTTTATTAGTTGTTCTAAAATGGTTTATTATGTAGTGTATTACTTTATATTTTATTTCAATAGAATGAAAAAATATGTCTTCTAAGTTATCCAGCTTGATAAAAGTTGTAACTTTGTAAAAGGCTTATATAGAAATAGTCTATTTATTTACTTATTATTTAATATTCAATTTATATAGAATAATAATAATGTCTCTGACTTTAAATGTAAATTAACATAGTACAGTTTCTACCGAAAACAGTTTTTATTTGAAATATTTTTATTTCCTCAAAAAATGGAACATAGCGCAGCGTTGAGTTTCAAATTCAAAAGAAAACATAAAAACAATTATATAAAAAAAATGTACTTATGATATACAGTTTAATTAAAATATTACTAGCAGTGACAAAATAATAAAGTACTTTTAAAACTATATTTAAGCTAACCAATAATAAGGGCATTTAAGCGACAAACGCAAGTTCATTCTCATTTCTGGAATAACTGTATGAATCATACACATTTACTAAGAAAATATATATGAGTCAGTGTTTTACTTTGTTTTAAAATCAAATTAAATATTCATTTCAGCGATCTGTCCTTCAAGAAGGGTGAAACGATTATTCTGCAGAAGAAATTAGATACGTTTTGGTACCAAGGCGAAGTATCCGGCAGGACCGGCATGTTCCCTATTACTTTTGTACAGGTAAAATTTAAACATTTATAAAATTTGTAATAATATCAAATATCAGCAGACTGTTACGTTGCGTCGTTTTGAAAATATTTTTATGGTAACTACTACTTGTTTTTTGGAAATCTAGAGGTGTAATTTTTTTTCGATTATATACCTAAATAATTTAACTAAATAAAATTAATTATAATATAATATATAATAATTATATATTTTATCTTTATTAAAAATATTTTCATTAAAGAGCAATATGTAGGAGATATATATTGTATTGCGTTGAGCTCCACCATTCAACACACAATGTCTTGAATTCAGACAGAAAGGTAATATAGATAGATAACCGAGTGTCGTGACACTAGGTCCTCTTTACTTATCCTGTTGTATGTGAGATGCAGCATGTAGTTGAAAAAATATAATTTTAGAAATTTCTCTCATAGTACTTCCTTACACTCCCCTAGGAATATTCCTAGGGGAGTGTATATGGTAAACGTTCATTTTCTACGTTTTATACTTTCGCTATTACATACATAAGTTTTATATTTTCGTTTATTAGTCACTATTGGAAAATTGCTATGTAATAAATATTGATTGTAATGATTTCAGGTGGTGGTACCATTACCAATGAGTACTGCTTTGTGTAAAGCGCTGTACGACTTCCGAATGTCGGCCCCTGACGAAGAAGGATGTTTGGCTTTTGATAAAGGTGACATTTTACTATATAATATATTGAAACAGAAGGGAATTAGAACACAGCGGTTTTGACAGATGTGCGGCTTACAAGCGTAAACAATACAAATTCCCCACTGTTCCCCACAGTTAACGTTTGATTGCCCTAAAGGCAATCAAACGTTAACTGTCAATGTCAGCATTGGCTGGCTCGTCTACTTGGTGGGCATGGCTTGGCTGCCGTTACTTTGACTGGCATATGTGACTTGTCATTACAATATATTTTTTTTATTAATTATATATGAAGCCATCATCGGTGACAGATGAGTGGCATCGGTGAGAGGCCAGTCGTGGCGCAGTGGCACGAGGTGTGACTGTAAAACTGACTGGTTGTGGGTTCGATCCCCACTCGAGAAGATGAAATGTTTACTTAAATTTATATTTCCATTTCTTCGCTCTGGTGTCGAGGTCAAGCGCGGCGTTGAGTTCTGCCACTCAACACGCAATGCCTCCATAATTCGGCAGAAAGTGGGGAACGGATTGTCTTAACACTAGGTTCCCTCTGCCTACCCTGCTGTGTGCGGGAAACAGCGTGAAGCTGATTTATTTATTTTATCGGTGACAGATTGTGGCGCAAGGGTACAAGCGTGAGAGTAAACGCGACAGGTTGTGAGTTTCAATCCCACTGGAGGGAATTAAGTATTTAATATTTTCATTTTACTTGAGTTGCGCGTTAAGTTTCCTTTCCAATGACTGACTATAATACTATAAATGACAGAATATAACATTTTCAGGCGCAATAATATCGGTGCATCGTCGTGTTGATGAAAACTGGGCGGAAGGGCGTTTGGACCAACGCGTCGGTATCTTTCCCATAGCCTTTGTGGAGTTAAACCACGCGGCTAGGCAACTTATGAATAGGTAATTAACTTAATGATTACTCTTTATTTATATATAGATATTGCGGTTTTTTTTTCTTGGTCAGATAATATTTTTTTTCTATTATTATGAAACTTTTTGAAACAAAAAAGTTCACAAACTATTTTTTACTTTTGAACACAATTAAAAAAATTCACACTATTATTTTAAATATCACTAAAGCACTTATCAACGAAACTGCTATTAAATAAATATATTTAATATTTACATAATTAGACTAAATTTCAGTGCACCAATAACTCGGCCTGTACCGCCCGTGCCTGATGTGGTGAGATCATCGCATTCTGACAGACATCACGGATCACAGGTATTTTGATTACTTATTTTATTTATATTTCCATCATATTTTTTTTAGGCCTATAAAAATATATGGTGGGGTGAGATAGCGTCTGACTGTAAAAGCGATGACTGAATTCGACCCTCACTTGATCTCGCTCAACATCAATGTCTAGAATTTAGAGTCACTCTAGGTTCACTCTGCTTATCCTGCTCCTGGGGGATAAAGCGTGAAGATGAAGTAAAAAAGAAAATTAAACATTACAATTTTCAGACGTAATATCTTATTCAATAAAATTGGAACTTACAATGATAGTGCTTAGTGGAATATGTAAAAATTTTATATCAATAAAATTGCTGTCATTACTTTTTATAAAATTATCTTGTAGTTTAAACTACTCTTAGATATCAATAATTAATGTTTCAACAAAGGTCAAATGTTGAGGCCAGTCATGGCGCAGCGACACGAAGTGTGACTGTAAAACCGACTGGTTGTGGGTTCGATCCCCACTCGAGGAGATGAAATATTTACTTAAATGTATATTTCCATTTTCTTCGCTCTGGTGTCGAGGTTAAGTGCGGCGTTGAGTTCTGCCACTTAACACGCAATGCCTCCAGAATTCGGCAGAAAGGGGGGAACGGAGTGTCTTAACACTAGGTTCCCTCTGCCTACCTTGCTGTGTGCGGGATACAGCGTGAAGCTGATTTTTTATTTTTTTACAAAATTATTTGAATGTACTAGACAATTTACTTATTTTTATCTTTTACTTTAACCCACAGGTCCGTGGCCAACCCATGTCATTATTAACTCCCACAACTGGACAAGGAAACTATCAAAACTTGGCAACCATGAGTCAATCCCATCCAAACTATCACGCAAATCACGCTCAAACAATCACGCAACCACAGATTTTGATACCGCAACCAGTCAACCAACACGTAACCGTGAACCAAGTGGTTGCCAGAAACGGACCCCTAATGGAACCCACAACCAAACATTTAGATCTGATTCACTTCACCAATGTACATAATAATAAAAGCCATCAAACAATGGGAATTCAGAGTGTTTCACGTATAAGTGAAAACTACGACCGTTTAAGAGGAACTAAATTTGACAATTACAATTCGACGCCATTACAAAAAGTTGAGACGACTACCTATCAAAATGTACGCGCTGTTAATTTTACAAATAATAGTTCGGATTCAAGTTCCAGTATGAACACTCCATCTGGGAACGCCGGTAGTTGTACAACCACGCCCAATACAAGTTCCAATACAAGTACTTGTGAAAGCGCTGAGCCTAGCTTACCTAGTTCACCAGACAACGTTAATACTGAACGTTCAGCCAATGTTAGTACTCAAGAGGAAGAAAATCAAGAATCTTTGAACGCATCTGGCGCGTTAAGCTTGAACGAAAGCTCTACAGCGACTAATACATCTCTAAATGTCAGCTTACCACCATCAGAAAGTCCAAAAAATCAAAATCAAAATGATAATCAAGAAAGTACAGAAGTGTTGGAAGTTCCATCACATTCTAGAAATGTGATGAGCGGTCCGAATTCATTGTTTAATTTTGGCTTGGGATTACAAGCGGCTTTGTCGCCATCACACAAAGATGGGAATTATATGGTGTCAAGACACAGGGACCATAGGGACAGAGAAAAAAGACATAGCTTAACGCCATCTACGCATTTGCAATCTAATCATATACAAAACAGGTATATATTTTTTTGGTTTTATGAATATTTTAAACAAACTGAATAAACTGAAAATAATAAAAACAAAATAAATTAAATAAAAAGAAGTTGTTGTTAAGATGCCTCACGTACCGCTGAATTCTTCAGGCATTGCGTATTGAATGGCGGAACTCAACGCCGCGCTTTATCTCGTTACCAGAGCGCAGACATGAAAATATTAAACATTTCATTTCTCCGAGTGGGAAACGAACACACAAGCGTCGCGTTTACAATCGCACACTTATGAGCCTGCGCCACGTTGACTAATATTAATCTAAATGTATCTAAATCCAGGCATTCAGCAGAAATCTTAGCAACGAGTCTTCTAGACCATGGAACAGAGAGGGAACGAGAGAGACCAGAAAGAGACAGAAGAAGGCGGAGATCCGGTAGCAATGAGAAACCTCTACCAGCTGCATATATAGCGTTGTATGCATATAAACCTCAGAAACCTGATGAATTGGAATTGAAGAAAGGAGGTAATTTATGTACATTATTTAAGAGTTTTTTTTTGTTTGTTCTATTAAAATGTTTCTGCCGATCCAGACCTATAACAAAACAATTTTTAGAAAGTATTTCAAAACTGGCGTCAGTAGCTTCATTTTAAATTTGAATATGTGGAAAAAGACCTCAGACAGTGGAGGTTAAGAGGTAGGCTCATTACGCACACACAATCACTCCCGCGCTGCTTATGCTATGGTATGTTAAGGTGAACAAATGTATAAATACTGTTTAATTTAGCACTTATAGCACTAGATAGAGACAACAGAGCTTAGAGTTAGGATATTATCAATGGTATTGAAAAAATTGATATGAATAGAATCCATAGCTTTTTCTGTTATTTCATATATATCCACCATCCTCCTATCTTCTATACATATTTTTTCATCAATACTATTATATTTTGTATATATTTACATAATACAGAAAAACAATTCCAATGTTTTGTTCCAGGTGTGTACACAGTAACGGAAAGATGTCGGGACGGCTGGTTCAAGGGGTGCTGCGACCGCGTGCAGCGCTGCGGCGTGTTCCCCGGCAACTACGTGGCGCCCCTCGCGCCGCTCCCCGCGCACGCGGCCGCACATGCTAGGGTTAAACACGACAAGGTAACTAAATACGTTTTTTTTCTAATTAATTTTTTTTTGTGGTGTTGAGTGTTCCCCGGGAACTAGGATTAAATGTAACACCTTATTCAAAAAATTTGCTTTAATATAAATTGAAGCCGATGATGCTGCGTTTGCGGCGCTAATTGATATATTATGTTATATAAATGTTTACAGCAAAACACATCAAACACAACAGCCACAACAGCAACATCAAAAGTAACAACAACGAGCAACACAAACACGACTAACGCCAATACTAATCCCACATTGGCGCCTCCGGACGCGCCCCCTCGCGCCTCCAGCCCCCTTGTTGCTACCGGTCCGTATAATATAATTTATAATAAAATATACACTACGTTTTTATAATGTACAAGTATATTTTTTGTCTACGCCCGCGTTATCAAATAAATGGAAATAACTAATCGTGTATGACACTTGTTTCTTGCAGGAGGTAACTCTGACCACAGTGGGTTACTTGATGTAATATAGCCTATTACAGCTTTCCTTGATAAATGGACACAAAAATATTTTTCAATTTGCACTAGTAGTTCCTAAAAATAGGGCGTTCAACCAAATTAATTCTTCAGCTTATAATATTTGTATAGATTATAATTTTTTGTTGGTTTTCTCTGCGTACACTGTTTATATACGAGTACATTTTAAAAAATTAAAGAAACTAAATACATACATTTATGGCGATTAAAATTTTTTGGTGTTTTAGGTCAACCCTTAACATATCCTTGGAGTTCAATGCAACCTCAACAAACAACTCCGAGAACAGAAAAGGTATAAACAATAACATAATATTATTTAAGTTTAATTTAAGTATAATAATTACTTTCAGGAGTTGTCTTACCAAAAAAACATTTGTATGATTTAGGAAATACATTTTTTTAGAAAAAAATATATTAATTTATATCTACAGCACGGTCGACACGTCGTGGCTGCTGTAAAGTTACCTGTATATTTGATTTTTTAGGATTTTTTACGAGATTGTTTACGATTTTCAATTATTTTCTTCAAAAAGCCTAATTTCTAATTTTAAAATATGTTATAAATTAAGTAAAACTTTTTTTTATATTTGTTGATGAAATTTGAATATCAACTGGAATGGAGAATACATTTAAAAGCTTTGATAAAGAATAGACAAGCGGAATAAACTTATGACTACTTACTAATATGACTAATGACCACAATTAATTCAAAATTATAGCCTAAAGAAAAATCCAAATCGGACAAATCATCGATATCAACTGGCGTCTCGCTAATGAAACGCCTCGCCGCCATGAAGAAGTGTAAATCACCTCCTCCAGTTGGTTATAGTATGGATAATCCGGTGTTTGAGGATGGACCCGGTACTTCCCTTATGTTGCCGGCGCATCCGGTTCATGTTCGGTAAGAAATAAGAAAAAAATGTTTTTTGCGTCACGCAGTATCCCGGATAGTAGGCAGATCGAAACTAGTGTTATGACACTCCGTTCCCCACGCTCCTTCGTACTTTCGAGTCACTACGTGTTAAATGTAGCAACTCAACGCTGTGCTTTGTCTTCTAAAAATTCTTTAATACTCTAAACATATTTTTTTTACTGTGGGTAAAAATTTATTAAAAAAATAAAGCAAAATATATACACAGGGTGGAAGTGTCAGCGCTCCTTTTCCGAAAACAGCATTTTTGGGCAAATAATAATAATAATAATTGTATTAGGCTTTTATAGAGTAATTAAAACTGTGGTTTCTTTTAAGTGGTGCTGACACTTATTTTAGTATATATTTTTGTATTTTGCAGTACTTTAGTGTTATTAAAAACCAACAATACATATTTAAATATATGTTTATCAAATCATATGCACTAACATAATAATATCCGTACTATAAATGTATGTTAAATAATTAAAATTGCGATATACACCAACAAAATAAAAATAAAAAAGAAATAGCTAAAACATACAAACGCTAAAACAATTTTATCACAAGCATACTATTCATTGTGTGTGGATTTTGCATGTGTATTGTGTGTCTAATTGTATGTAAACGCCCCAATAACATCACAGATCATTTTGTCTATTGTGTTTTTAAGCTTTAGTTTGTTTTAAAAAATAGCTATAAATATGTTTTATATTTTTTATTACCTGTGAAAAAAACTATGATTTATATGTATGTCAGTATGTATAAACAAAATCACTTTGTTAAACATTTTTTTTAAAGTGTTATTCCACACTTAGGAAAGAAAAATACTTATTTAGAAAACGTATAAAAATTTATACGCAGCGGGACTCGAACCCGCGCCTCCTGGAAACCGACCAGGCGCTCTGACCACTAAGCCATGCGTTCTCGCCAAGCTACGTCGAAATTTTTATACGCTTGTTACAACTTATTTATGTTGTTAGCATCTCTGT
>JAAIXJ010001767.1:283757-663455 GCA_013403705.1 Heliconius hermathena | reverse complement strand
AGCTTGGCGAGAACGCATGGCTTAGTGGTCAGAGCGCCTGGTCGGTTTCCAGGAGGCGCGGGTTCGAGTCCCGCTGCGTTCAAATTTTTATACGTTTTCTAAATAAGTAAAAATCACTTTGTTTTTTTATCGTTATGGACAAGATGTTTAAAATAAAAAAAAAACTATTTATTCATCTTATTTTGTAGCAAATATATATTTTTTTCATCTTGTCTATGCATTGTATATATGAATCATGCGCACGTATACGATTGAAACCCCGTAATTTTTACTCTGCATAACTTTTCCCTTACCCTTTTTTATTATCTTATAGATACATAGACAAAATGCACTATAGATATTTAAAAAGAAAATAAAGTAAGCTAATTGCACGTAGTTGCACGAACTGACTAACATTAATTTAAAACTTAAAATGTGAAAATTTATAAAGAATTTAGGTAATGTTAATAACAGAAATAGAAATCATCATATTGTATTGTAGAAGGATATAATTTACAGGCCGTTTTTTTTCCATATAAAAAATAAATAAAAAAGGCTACTATTTCTTTTAATCGTGCATCCGTCTTTATGTATTTGTCTCTTATATAAAATTTGACCTTGACCCTATCCTTTATCCATCCAATTAATAAATGTATTTTAAATTTAAATTAACCACATTTAAATCCTGTAAATTCTATTTTTATATATCTATATCAACTCCGGTACATTCTAAAGAACTATGCACTTATATTACAAATTAAAATAATATCTACAAATCTACATTAGAATTCCCCTCCCTTTATTTTTCAATTTAAATGTATCTATATTTATTTTACCAACTAGGACCAATCCACACATTTGCTTTCTTTTGTCTGTCCCCTTATATCTCTATCCTATCCTGTTATCGTATATGAGATGCCTTTATTCTTTTCTGCCAATCCTATCCTATACCTTATCTTATTCCTATCCTATATCCTATCTTTTGTGGTTCTATCCTCTAAGCCTACCTTCATATCGTATACGTATGCATACAACAAGCCGGGTAACGCAGGTCGGGGTCGTGTCCGTCGCAGCTTCTCCGCTCGCTGCCCGCCTCCGCTCTCTCGCCCGCTACCGCCCAAGCATCTGCTTCCGCGTCCGCCTCTGCTCGTGCGAGGCACCGCGATCAGCGGGCGCACAGGTTCGGTTGTTTATAATAGAGGGGAATTTAAAATATTATATGACAAACATATTTGGGTAATGTGAATTTCGCAAATACTATATTTTGAATACACATTTATTTAACATAATTTGAACAAAGATTATTCAATTATATCAAAATTATATTACAGCTAAAGTACAATTTATAGTTGAATTAATTATATCAACCAGGAATCGTATTAAAGTTAATTTATGGAATTCTAGTGGCCTATTTGCACTGTGACTTGTGACAAATTTCATTGTAAAAAATTAAAACTAAAAATTATTGTCTAGTGGTTTTTAAAGTAGTGATATATATGTATTCATATACACATCTTGCTGTTAAAGCTCATGCTTTAATGAAAATAATATGATCCATTGAACAACAAAGTTATAATATTATTTATAGAAAAAATATTAATATTAATAATATGGAAGTCCAGCGAAATGATTACAGTTAATTGAATGCAATTCATATCATCATCTAGATTTAGATAGATCACAGCACTATTACTAACTTGTATGTTTGTTTGTTCACTTTTTGTTTTGCTTTCACAGTGTTGTTGCACTTCACTATCACTATCCACTGTCACATTACATACATGTTATAAATAATTATAAAAGTTAAATTAATAAGTCTTTTGTTATTAAATTTGATCAATAAGAGAAAATTAAAATAATGTTAATTAATAATTAAATTGTTTTTTGCTTATTATAAATAGAAGTATTGTTATAATAAAAAAAATATCAATGACAGGTAATATAAAATTGTAATCTTTTATAATGTTTGTTTTATTTCTTAAATTAAATATGTAATTTTGTTTTTATTGTTAAATTTCTTAAAAAGCCGAGGGTCAGGAGAAGTGGAATGGTCGGGTCATCGTAAATCCGCGTCATTAGACGTCACAGTGCGAAGAGATAGACATCACTCGCAACCGGTTAAAGAGAAGTATGTATTTTTTTTACTATATATAAGCATCATATACTGGTTCTTTACAAATGAAATTGGCGTTTTGTCGTACTGGCCACTTTAATCACAAACTTCTCCTCTTTGAGTGGGAATTACAAATTCAAGTTAATACATCTATTTACACATGTATTTGTGTTTTGTAACCGTCTGTTGTTTGTATTCATTTGTTTTTCTTGTGTTTTTTTGGTAACAAAATTGAAAATTTGACTTATCGCATTATTTATTACGAGTAGGAGTTTCACCGTGGCACCAGTGCTGCCCTCTAAGGGTTAATGAGTTGTATAACATAGTGCGTTTTTGGTTCCAACGTTTTCGTTCTGGAAATTCCGACCTGCAGAGCAAATCACGTGGACGGCCGGAGATTCAATTTAATAATGAAGAATTGAAGGCTATTATGAAAGCACATCCATCAGAAACGACGTCCGAGTTACCTGCAGGCTGCGGTGTTAGTGATAAAACTGAAGCAAATTGGAAGTATTAAAAAACTTAAGGTTAAAACCTCACGAATTGAGTGAAGCGAACCGGCAAAGGCGTGTCGACTGTTGCGTTACATTACCTAATCGGCAAAATAATGAATCGTGTTTAAATCAAATCATTACCTATGGATTCTCTATAATAACCGGAAGCGCTCATCACAATGGCTGGACTTTATCAAGCCAGCCAAATCCTTGACCCAAAAAAAAGTTAGTTGTAAGCATTTGATGGACTAGTGCCGGTGTTGTTCATTAGTTTTCACAAATCTGGCCAGACGATTATGGCAGATGTCTATTCTCAGCAATTGTAAACCATGATGGAAAAGCTAGCTGCTTAACAACCTAGGTTGGTCAATTACAACAACGCTAGACCACACACAGAACAACAGGCGTCTACCAAATTAGAATAGCTTCAATTGGAATGTCTAAAACATCCACCGTACTCCCCAGACCGTGCTCATGAGACCGTGCGGAAAAAATTCAACTCCGATGGGGTAGTCCAAACCGCCTCCGAAGATTTTATTGTTTCCCGTCCGAATGGTTTTTTTTAGTAAAGGGATCAAGGAACTACTATGAGATGACAAAAGTGCATAGATAACAATGGTTCATATCTTGATTAAATAAATATATTATATTAAAAGTATCCCACTTTTTGTTTCTCCCATACCAAACGCCAATTTTGTATGTAAGGGCCTAATATAATCTTTTTAATATAACATATCAGGACAGGCATATGCCTATTGTTAAGACGTTCAGCTCTTTACTTTCCGCCAGTTTTTACGAGACATTGCGTGTTGGGTGGCGAAACACAGCGCCTCGTTTGGTCTTGTTAACAGGACGAGGAAATAAAAACTAAATCATTCTCATAAGTGAGAATCGAACCCGCATATATGCCACAGGCACAGAGTTGTACATTATAAATAATGTTTCAATTGGTTGACACCTTATTAGATTCTTAGCTCTAGCTTCTACTTGTCGCCAGATAATGTTTAAAAAAAATTATTTCTTTTTTAATAGTTATTTAATTTTTGTTCTCAGATTTCGCTGCATTGTCCCGTACCCACCTAACTCTGAATACGAATTAGAACTAAAAGTAGACGATATTGTAATCGTATGTAAGAAACGTGGCGACGGCTGGTACAAAGGGACTTTACAAAGAACGGGTCGAACAGGTTTATTCCCAGCATCTTTTGTACAAAGTTGCCCACCTGATTAAATTTGCACTTGTAAGTTTCTGTTAAGTTCTCGTTTAGAGTAACTAGCGGATAGGCATCTGTTAAGTTAACGGAAACTTATCAAGCAGATAAAGAATAATACTTGTTTATCTTAATTACCAGCTTAGAGTAAAAGTTGTACGTACTAAATACATATATATGTGTATGTATATATAAAATTTAGTGCACTCAAACGTAAATGTAATTATATTTCATGAACAACTTTTTAAAAGTTGGAAATCAATGATAAGTGTAGTTTGTAGTCATTTTTAAATTAATGCCTAATTTTGCATAAAACCCACCATATTAAACTAAGTAAAGTGTCAGATAATATTATTTCTTTTATAATGGCAATACCGAATAAATCTTCATTTTAACTATATGAATCGAATATAAAAAAACTTCTTTATTATGGTTTGAGTAAATATGCAATGTATATTATGTAAATTGTATATTTGAATTTTCATACATATATATAATATATCGAATTGACTTGGCATGCTTATTGTAGGAGAATCGATTTAACGATCGGAATGTTGACATTAATAAAAATCTATGTTGTATATAATTTTAAATGTAGATTAAAAAAGGAAGTAATAATAAAAAAAAACAAAAAATGATTGCTTAGTAACAAGTGAAGTCATATTAACGTCGTATATTTTTTTTCTATTTTTCCTTGTGAAAAAAAGACAATCGATTAAAATAGTAATTTCAAATAATACTCTCTCCAATTTTATTGGAAATTAACTTAGAATAGCAATAAACTGAGTAATAAAAACACTATCAGTTATCTGTTTTAAATATTATACTAAAATTGAATAATTTGTTAACAATTTATAACAAATAGGACCATGAATGATAAATAAGGAATGAAATTAAAAAAGGGTATCAATGATAATGAATTACAATAGAAAGTGTAGTGAGTGAGCGGGATTTGATATATTAATAGTTCAATACATTTTTTTAATTCATTTGTTCATTAGAAAAAAGTAAAAGTAGTTGAAATAAGACTAGTTACAATTTTGTAATTGTTTCGTACATTGAAATTTTTATATAAAAATTAATTCAAAATTAGATAAAATTTACGGAAGTTAAAATTTTTGATTCGTCCATAAATTTTTAAATTTGATGTTGTGTCTGAATAGATAAATTATTTGGTTAAAATTGGTAGCAAAATTTTAGGCGAAATAATATGTTCTATTGTCTTGATTCATATTGTGTAACTTTAACACTATGTCACTGAATTTAATTACCACAATATCGATAAATCAATAAATATCGATTTTAAAATTGTAAATATATCACTATTCACTTTACTATTGTTTTTAAATATTTAATAACGTAATATGTCATTTTATAATTAAACATCACATATTTCAAGTGTCATAAAAACTAAATCTAATTATAAATGGAATAGATAGAATATGCCTCTTATGGTACACAAATAAAATTAACAATTTCTTAAAAAAGTGCTTATTTTTCTTCCGATTTGAAGAAATCTAAGAAATCCTTCCGATGCCTTTCAGGCTATGTTTTTAAAATGGCAGAAAATTGAGAAAAGTATCTAAAAATAAAAGTCACTTACATAGATATGTATTTAATGTCATAGTGTTAAAGCGAATTAACGAAATTAAAAGTATTAAACTTTAGAAACACATAAAAAACACAATTTTAATTTAGTATCATTTTACCTAAACTTTTGTAATAATACCATTAGATTAATTAGAATAGAAAAATAAAATTTCTATATAACATTAAAAACCTATAGTGTTAGGTAATTATTTTTTTTATAAAGAAAGCTTAAGTGAATTGAAATGTAGTTTTTTAATAGACACATAAGTAATTAGGTTTATATATATAATAATTATGTTCTTTCAAAGTGCTGTCTGTGTATATGTTTATAATACACTACTATATATCTGTCGAAATATATTTACAATAGATATTTTTCATAACTTAGCACCCTTAAGAATAATTAGATATAGCTATTTCTTTTTTTTATGTTTTTAATGATGAATTTATTTGTTATATGTAGGTTCAATACGCTTATTACTTTAATTTATTTTTTAAGTCTTGCAGCTGTCAGATTATAATGCCAGTGTCAAAGACAATCTTATTTTTTTTTAAGTTTAGTGCTACATTTTTTTACAACAAAAAAACTGTGTTTTATATATTATTTATAGGCAAACTCAGGGTGTTGCATTAGTGTTTAAATGACACAAATATTTAATGTGTGTTTGTTTCATATATCTACAAGAATCATTTATATTAATATTATTTAAATGAGGTGTCTATTGTTTTTTTTTATGTTTAAGATAAGATGATTAAAGTGAAACATGGATGACTACTATTTTGTAAATATATAATTCTTTATACAATATTATAATATGTTATGTCACTTTATGGTAGTTATTGCTTCAAATGCAATCCAATTACACACGTTTTATTGGAGCAGAAACTCCCAATTTTTCTCTTTATTTTTTTGTGTTATGTAATTTATTGTACACTTTAGCACAATTGTGATTCGGCTGTCTGTTCGGTTTTTATAATATGTATTTTACAAATAAAAATAAAATACAGTTAAATAATTTGTTAATTAAATATTAACACTGCCATATTTAATTCCTATACTAAAGTATAAAATTTACTAAATTTTATATGTGTATGTTTTTTTATATATATACATAATATAATGTGATAGATGAGAATAAGTTGACAGGTTAAAGACCAACACTGCCTAATTAGTTTATGGTTGTGGATTTCTAATATTAAATTAAAACTTCAATATTTTAGGTTTTTTAAAATTATTTTAACAATTTAGTACATAGTTTAAATCATTCTTTACATTGTTTTGCTATTTTATAGGATGCTAGTAGTATAACTGGTACTCGTATTTCTTGATTATTTTTTTTCTTCAAATGACTACTAAATAAAACAGCAACAATTACTTCACTATACCACAAAAAATATCTACAAACATTGCTATTTTCATATATTAGTTTTGTCTGTCCTTATTCGTACTGTTAAGTTATTCTCGTTCTATATACATTATTTTCATTTTGAGAATTATACTCTTTGTTTTGTTTTATATATTGAAATTAATAACTCTCGTAGTTGAGAGTTAGTAATCTAAGATTTAATTTTATCGGCAACTTTGAAGTTATATAACATTTCAGCCAATAAAAATAATTGTAATATTGCCAATATTAACATTGTTCAATGTTTTGTAAAAAAACCGATTAAATGAAATATTTAAAAAAAAATTATAAAGTTAATAATTTGTTTATTACAATTAACGATTACATATTTAATGATTACTTTATGGTAACTTTGCATTATCCAAAATCGATAGTGTATTAATCTTAAAAAATAATGATTAAATTTAATATTCACTTTTATAAAATGGGGACATCGATTTTTCTACAAAACACTGAAACGACTACGATATTTTTATGAATTTTATATAACTATTATTAAATAAAATAAAACAATATTGAAACTGTAAATGTTTTAGCCATCATACTTTTATTATGCTATGAAATATGGACGTGACATCTATCAGGTAGTGATGTGACTTTGAGTATAAAATCGATTTACACATACACTTATTCGTTTGTAATTGTTTTTATAGATAACTATTCGATTTAACCTACTATATTTGACACGTTATTATTGTTTTGCTGTAGTCGAGAATCAAAATGGTGGCCGTGTACCTTGTTTAATGAAATTAAGACTGTATCATAAATTTAGATTTTTTCTAAGTGTCATAGCATAAATAGTGAATTTTTTTCTCGTTTTGTATTCTAGGCTAAGGCTAATTATAACTAATTTTTATTTATTGTATTTAGATTACTCAATTTTGTAGGCTAAAGCCATATCTGCGTATAAAATAGTATTTTTTTATATGTATGTATGTATATGTATATAAAAAGCTCAAAACATTGTGACTGTAGATGATTTTAAAACTTTTTTACATTCAAGTGAGATATACGTTTTGTAGACTTTCTTCTGAATTATATTTTTTACTGATATTAACAGTTTAGCCTACAAATATATGTACCTTTACCATTTTAGGAAATTAATTTTCACGTTTTTATTGTTCATTGGCTTTAATCAAATATTTATTTAACAAGCGCTTTGTTGTTTTGTTCAAGGTTCAAATCTTTTATTTTTCAAATAAAAAAATATTTCGTCAGGTGTGTTACCTAAATTTGAAATTACATGACGGAAAGAACTGACATTATTTGTAGGTGTTTAACGATAAAATTTATTAGTCATTTTTAATCTTTTCATACTCATCTACAACGAAGTTTTTTTAGTGTATGTATATAATTTTTGATGATATAATGGAACGTTGAAGTTTATCGCCTGATGTCTAAATACTCTTTTATTATTTTATTTGATTAAATTAAATGCCACTTCTTTTTATAATAATTAATATTTGCTACACTAAAAGTATCTAGTATTTTACTATTAGATAGACAATTTGGAGATTTTAAAGTTTTAATATAAAAAGTTTTAAAATTGAAAAATCGTATCGGAGTTTATGCGTTTAAATATTCCATGTTTACCTAATTTTCTTATAACATAACGTTAATTTAATTAAATTTCCTTTTTACAATACTTATATTAGTAAAATGCTAAATTGTTATTATTGTATAGTATGTCTAAACTCATAATTTTTATATTTTTAATATGCACGTATTGTCTTGTCTTATACTTTGTATAGAGTATGAAATTAACAAAACAAAAAAAACACAAATTTTGTAGATGAAATTTTATTAGGTAAACAAATTCAATATATTGTTATATTCAATTTATTCAAGTGTAAAGAGAATTTGTTTATTTTTTAATTATCCAATCGATTTCACTATTCCAGAAAAATTAAACTTATTATCTGTAAATTTTAATGGTGTGGTGATTTTTCTCTTTTTTTTCAATTATTAATTTTTCTGGAATATATTAATGGAATCTAATAGTTAATGTAGGAATGTCCTTGTGTTAAACATTTTATTTTCTTTGTACTTTTGCTTGTAATGTAAGAAAATCATATCGAAAGTTGAATTAGGTAACTATGGAACGAAATAAACATTAAATTGAATTGTATTTTTATTCTACCTTTTCCTTGAATTCATGACTCATTGATATAAAAATATCGTTCTGGGTAGAACTTCATATAAACTTAAATCTTGGTATGTTTTTGTTATGATGAATCAGATATTATTTTAAATGTACAAAAATAGAATGCTAAAATAACATTTAATCTATCTTTATATTTAAATACGGGTTATTTAGTATTTATTTGAAATAGAATACTATAAAAAACTACTCTTAAGCTTTTATTTCGATATCAGAGATAATTTTAATAGTATTTTGTCTTTTATTCTCCTTGTAAAATTTTATCTTATTACAATTTTAAATAGAATGGTAGCCAAAGAAAGCCTTTGTTTGAAAAATAATAATTAAAAGTGATTGCGGCAGGATTCTTCTAGGCAACCCTTGTGTAAGATTATACATTCTACTATCATGTATCATTCTTAAGTACAAGTTTCATAAAAAAAACAGATCCCTGCAAATTTTTTATAAAGTATATTAAAAATCAATAAATAAAACATTACACACACTACCATACATTTGACAATATTTACACTTTTATGTTTTTATAATAGTAAAGTGGCATACACGGTTCTATTGCAACGCCAACGCATATAACTAGTCAATTGGTTCGTCAAATGTTTAATCCACAATAGAAACATAAACCTTAATTTTGGCAACATGACTTGACTATTTTTAATGTGTTATTCCACACTTAGGGAAGAAAAATATTTATTAAAATTAAATTAAATTAGCTTCACGCTGTATCCCGCACACAGCAGGGTAGGCAGAGGGAACCTAGTGTTAAGACACTCCGTTCCCCACTTTCTGCCGAATTCTGGAGGCATTGCGTGTTGAGTGGCAGAACTCAACGCCGCGCTTAACCTCGACACCAGAGCGAAGAAATGGAAATATAAATTTAAGTAAATATTTCATCTCCTCGAGTGGGGATCGAACCCACAACCAGTCGGTTTTGCAGTCACACCTCGTGCCGCTGCGCCACGACCGGCCTCTTAAAAATATTTATTAAGAGAACATAAAAATTTGCATGGTTCTTGGACGGTTTCCAAAGAGGCGGGGGTCAAATCCCGCTACGTTAAAATTTTTATACGTTTTCTTAATAAGTATGACTTAACTAGTATTTTTTTAAATACGTAAAACATTCCACAATATATTTCTAAATAGAGTGTTTCTTTAATCTATTGTTCTTTAGTTAAAAGAAATTTGACGAGACAGAAAAAAATATATAATAATAGTATCGCAAATAATAATAATTGCGTTGGATTAAAATCGATCTCAACGTTCATTAAATCCGAAGCTTTCACGCTATTGTGCACAATGCTTTCACTTACAGTGAGTACCTACAGGTAAACTTTGATCAATCTCTAAACACTTTCAATTTTGTTAATTGCTTGTTTTGTATTCAATTAAATATTATTATGTAACAAAATTTTGATAGAGATAAATAAAATCGCATAAAAAGTGCCAAAAAAAATATCATTACATTATCTATTTTTAATTTAAATTAACACTACATTATCTATTTTTTGCCGTGTGATCCTGGCCTAGAATAGGATCATCCTGGTACTGGTGGTGCCGTAAGAGGCGACTAAAGTATGTCTGGTAGAGTCACGTCGACAGCAATGGCAACACGCATCGGCAGACTCGACCGGATTATTACCACCCCCGGCATTTAAAACCGGCGTGAAGTAGTGGCTTTATGTCACTGCGTTTCGCATCAGGTAATACCGGGCTCCGGAGCCCAATCCACCTTACAGGCAGGAAACGCACCTGCAGCTCCTCTGGTGTTGCACGGGGTCGTGGGCGGCGGTGATCACTTACCATCAGGTGACCCGAACGCTCGTTTGCCTTGTCTTTTCCATAGAAAAAAAAATCTATTGGGGAGATGCACGAATTATTTATTAGTATTTTATGAATATACATTTATGTATATAATACATAATAGTTATGAATTATGATTGATGAGAATGAGTGTTTCAAATCTAGGTTCCCTTTGTCTATTTTGTTGTATGCAGAACAAAAAAAAGGCCAAGTGCGAGTCGGACTCGCCCACCGAGGATTCCGTATCAATGTCAGGGGACGGACGGACATGAACGGGACATACAACTTATAGTAGTTTAGAAACTTAAAATGCTAATGACTCATGTTGTAGGAAATGAACTGCAAATATAAGTATGTAATGATCTTTTTTCTATGATATTTACAAAATTTAAAGTAGTAAATTATACCTATAAATTTCATTTATATAACTAAATTCTCACTTTTCTCACCCCTTATCATAACTGATACATGGAAAGTTTCCTATAGATTTTGATTACGAGGCGAATTTCGTACAAAATGCAACTAACGTGGCATTAGCACTCATGTCTTTTTATTGCGTTGACTTAGAAGCTCCATTTTTTCTATTCTGCAAGGGACCATAGACCTAGATATCTATTAGTAACATCAGCTTGTTACCTCCATTCGATTTTGAGATAAATGGTCAGACATGCAGACAGACAACAGAAAGACAACAAAGTGATCCTATAAGGGTTTCGTTTTTTTTCTTTTACGTAACGGAACAATAAAAACGTGAAGCCCAAAAAATAAAAGAAATACTAGCAATTGAAAAAAAAAATATACGAGAGTTAAGATTTCAGATTTCATCTGTTTTAGCAATTATAAAACAAATATTAAGACTTAATCGCTTTAAAGCGATTACTCAATCTAAATAATTAAAATTTACGTAAATGGGAAACAAGCTTTACGCTTCACTTAAATCTCTTGGGCAGACAAACGTAATACCTGTGCTACTGCAACCGACTAAGAGGAAAAGGCTCCGTTTGATAGCTCTGACGTCATCGTCCCACGTGACAGATCTTGTGACGTAAAACACGCTACTAATAATACGTAATGTATTAAATAAATATAAATAGATGTTCATTATTGTTGTCGTGATTACGATGTTAATAATTTCCGTAATTTGCTTTCTGTTAGGAGTTTATAAATGTCACAATGTTCTCTCTGTTTATTGCAATAATAGCCTAAATTATTTGAAAATTCATTACTTCACACATTCTTAAACTTTTTATTGATTTGGCTTTATATTTTATAAAATATAAAGCCAAATCAATAAAAAGTTTAAGATTACTGTATCCCGCATACAGCAGGGTAGGAAGAGGGAACCTAATGTTAAGACACTCCATTTCCCACTTTCCGCTGAATTCCGGAAGCATTGCGTGATGAGTGGCAGAACTCAACGCTGCGCTTTTACCTTGACGCTGGAGTGAAGAAATGAAAATATAAAAATATTTCACTCCCTCGAGTGGGGATCGAACCCACAACGTTTGCAGTCACACTTTGTGTCACTGCGCTACGACTGACCTCAAGATTATATGAGATAGAATACATGAGTATTTGTTTTAAATGTAGATCAAACTAACCTTCGAATTAAGTAACAACTAACAGTTACTGTCACTAACTGTCAAAGCAAAAGACCAGTCCAATGACTGTTTCTAGAAACGTCTTAATTCTTTTGTTTTTTAAATGACCTAATAATTTATACAAACGTTATGACATTTAACGACTTAGTTATGATAATATTTTAAGCAGGTGTTCTCTGTTTAATGTACCGTGCATTACTTAACAAAAACTCATATTATAAAATTAAAGGAAACCGCTCTCAACGGTTTCGTAGATATGTGTACTCAATATAAATTGTTATTTAGATTCAAATTTTTCGTTAGGTCACATTTAAAACTTCGTAGTTCTTATAGTTTCGGCTTTTGCCTTATTATATAGTACTGATCAGCAACAGATAAAAAGAGGCCGTCGTGGCGTGGCGGCCCAGTGTATGACTAAACACGATATTTGTGGGTTCGAGTCTCACTCGGAGACATTAATTGTTTACTTGGTCAAAGTGCGGCGCCACTCAGCACTCAATGTTCTGAAAATTTGGTGGTATGTGGAGAACGGAGAGTCGTAACTAGCCTGCTTTACGCCGGATACAGCTAAATAAATTATACTAATTAATTATTCTCTAGTTTTCTCATTGACAAAGTTATAAATTTAAAACATCTAAATAAATGATTTATAGTTCTTAAAGCAAGTTTTCTCACAAGGTGACATGCAAGGCACATTTGCTATTCATGACTTCCTTAGAGAGTTTTTTGTTTTAATTTTATTGTAAATTATTTGTGTTTTTAATATAAATATAAAGGAGAATGAAACTTTTAGGCCTACACGTAAAGAATTGAGATGTGATCTAAAAAATTACAATTTTTTTTTATTTTTAGAATAGCAAATAATAAATTAATTGACATTCTGGAAGTGGAGAAAAAAAAAAAAAAAATAAGATTTAGATCCTTAATCGATTAAAATCAATCATATTTTAAATCAGAGATGTGACAGCTGATTGACAATCACACCTTGTCTAATGATTTTTTGCATTTTTGCTTCTGTTTGTCATCGCAAAATCAGGCCATTAAATAAAAAAAAAAAAAAAAAACATTTGCTTCTGTCATTACGTTCGTGTCATAACGCATCGACGTTTTGAATGTTTTCCCGTTTGTTTGATATTTTCAACGACTACTGTTTTGTTTTTCTCGGATTTTGACTCTGCCTACTTTGTACGACCCTCGCTTCCCCACTGGACTCTGAAATCTTTTGGATCTTACGACCGCCACGCTATGGATATGAATCGCTGTGTGAATTGTGGGATAGCCAATGGACACTGCAATACCCTAGTCCGACGACCTTTAGACGATGAAAACCACCACAACCTGGTTACTTAGAGGTGTGATATAATCCCGACATATAAGCAGGAAAATATATTTCTGTTACATTTTAGTTGACAGCTTTCGTAGAGGAAGGGAAGCTATTGCTATGAAATACTGCAATTGTATTGTAGGAAGACGAATGGTAGGCTGCTGTGCTCATGTTATGAGTATTATATATATAAGGTACCATACCTTAGTTGGGCTAGATACCAAAATAATTTAGTTCCACCTGCACACTTCTTAGATGACATTTTAATAATAGATAATAGAAGAAGAATAAAATATTCATTAAAATGTGTTTTATTTATAAATAATAAACATTAATGCTTAAACAACTCAGTAATCACATATTTTATAGAAGTTGATATTCAAGAAATTGTGCTGCGAACTTAACCTCACTTTTATCAAATCTCTAATAACACAGCTCTCAGATTGCCAAAATTTTTATAGATTTCAGGGAGGGAATGATGTACCTAAATCTATTAAATCATACCATTTTCATATCTTTACATTCTGGGCCCAAAAATGTATGGAATAGTTTCAGTCTCCTTTGAATTCAAAAGTAATTTGTAGTCTGGTTCATAATATTCAGTATAATAAAGTATCTTTAAACTATTAACTAACGGACAAGAACTCTATAATTGTTGTTTTATAACATCTTTAGAGCTATTAAGAAATTATATAATATATACGGAAATATGAAAATACAGTCGTTAATTAAAAAGTTAATTGAAGTACCTATACTTAAATAGCAACTACTTTTATTACGTCGAGTCTAGACAATCAGTTAGAATTTTATTTTTCGTAGTTTTTTTAAAAAATCAAATCAAATCAGCTTCACTCTATACCCCGTACACAGAAGGATAGTCAGAGGGAACCTAGTGTTAAGACACTCCGTTCTCCAATTTCCGCCGAGTTCTGGAGGCATGCGTGTTGAATGGCGGAATTCAACGCCGCGTAGTTTTTTTAAAATAGATGAATAAAAAAAATATTTAAACATTTTCTTCTGTACAAAGCTTTGTTGTCTTTTTTCTGCTTCACGCTGTATCCTGCAGTTAGCAGGGTAGCTAAAAGGGAAACTGGGAGCCTTATGTGTTTATTTGACAATCTGTTCCTATTGAGACCTTTCCGTTACCGATTTATTTACCGAGTTGGCGGAACTCAACACTGTGAATGCCACGTTACCCAAACAAGAAAATGAAAATATTAAATAAGTACTTCATTATCTCGAGTAGAATTTTGCGAATTTTGTTGCGCTTACTCATGAGTGCCAAGGCCTAAGACATAAAAATTATGTTTAACAATTACTAAAGTCGCAACTCGCAACAGTTGTTCTTAAAGCTATTTAATCAAAACACATTCGTATAAAAATTAAAATAAAAAATCAGCTTCACGCTGTACCCCGCACACAGCAGGGTAGGCAGAGGGAACCTAGTGTTAAAACATTCCGTTCCCCACTTTCTGCCGAATTCTGGAGGCATTGCGTGTTGAGTGGCAGAACTCAACGCCGCGCTTAACCTCAACACCAGAGCGAAGAAATGGAAATATAAATTTAAGTAAATATTTCATCTCCTCGAGTGGGGATTGAACCCACAACCAGTCGGTTTTACAGTCACACTTTGTCCCACTGCGCCACTACTGGCCTCATAAAAATTAAGAAAACTTTAATATAATTTTGAGGCCAGTCGACAGGTTGCGGGTTCGATCCCCACTCGAGAAAATGATATATTTATTTACATTTATATTTTCATTTCTTACACGCAATGTCTCCAGAATTCCTGAACTCGGCAGAAGGTGGGTAACGGAGTGTCTTATGTCTAGGTTCCTTCTGCTGTGTGCGGGATACAGCATGAAGCTGATTTAATTTAATTATTTTTTATTTTACCTGTGTGAATAACATACATACACAGATCTAGTGATAAATAAAAATAAGATTCAGGTTTCAAAAATCGTTCATTTGTAAAGAAAGAAAAAACCACGTGCCACTTCATACTTTAAATATGCAAATATTTTCACCTCACAAAGAGGTTTTGATGAAAAGACGTAAACCGTAAATAGAGGAAAATTTTCTAACATAAAGCTTAGGCCCAACCCGAGGCCGGGTCAAGTGCTGTCGAGTTTTTCTAACAACTTAACTCTTTAATTGGACGGTAACCACTTCTCTACCCGTTTGACATTTTAAATATATTAAAACATAAAAAAATTACAAAAAAAGGCAAAATAACTTGATTTCAAGGCTATGCCTCTTAATGTGAAGTGTCGAGAATACAAACAAAAATAAAAAAAATACATGTTGCAAATAATCTGCACCTATTTGTAAAAAAAAGCTGTTGTTTAAAAGCTGTTGTATGCTTTATATATTTATGGGTAATAAATTAAATTGAAAATTAATTATTTGTTCGTAAAAAAATGTATATTCGAAGTTTGTTAAGTTTATTTATATAAATAACTATAAATTTTAGCTTCGTGTTTTCTTTAGAAAATGTAAATAAAAGAGTCACTCATTAATAATAAATTTACCTAATCAAATTCATTAAGACCCATAGACGAAGGCTAGACGAATTTTTACCTATCTAAATAAAATATTTTTGAATTATCGATCTTTTTGGATTCTACCACTCAACACAGAACGTTTCAAAAAGAAGCAAGAAGTTATACACAAATACAAAGTCCTGTATATATAATATTTAATTTAAATGAAAAAAAAAACCCGCTCAGGTACATTGTCATAAAATTAGTCAGAACTCAGACCACGTTAATAATCTACTTACAAATAACTGTCGCGTTATTCAAAGAAATTGATCTTGTAACCTTTGCAGTTGAGTATTAACGCTGGCTTTAAATTATGTTTTCTCAATTATCTCGATATAAATAAAATTATAGTGTCTATCTGTGATTTTAAAAAAGGTATTTTTTCAAGTCCATATACTTATTAGTGGGTGAAAGTCTCATAAAATTGATTAATATGATCTACAGAGATTAACCGGGACAAACAGAAAGATGGAGGGATAAACATATAAAAATTGTTTATTTGTTTTTAATATCGTGTATCCCACATTTTATAGGACTTTCAATCACTGATGCAGGGGAGCAAAATCAAAAAACCCCAAAAGATTTAAAGTTCAGATTTTTTGATTGTTTGGATAACCATACTAAAATAAACAACCATTTTTTCAAAAAAATATTTAAATAATATTTATTTAATAAAAAAGAAGCTGGCGAATCCGCGCGAAGGCAGCTAGTTAATACTTAATTAAAGATGTGAATATCATAAAAGCTTGCAGTTGACATTAAAGTTTTCGAAGTAGGTAGTAGGAGAGAAATAAGAAATAAGTTGTCATAATCGTACCCTAATGTACCTTATAGATAGATGCAAGGTAAGAACATGGAAAAACATTTTTTTTAATATATAATACCTTTAAGTTATAAATTAATAAGTATTGAGGCCAGTCGTGGCGCAGAGGCACAAAGTGTGACTGTTGTGGGTTCGATCCCCATTCCAGGAGGTGAAATATTTACTTAAATTTATATTTCGGTGTCGAGCCAAAGCGCGGCGTTGAATTCTGCCACTCAACACGCAATACCTCCAGAATTCGGCAGAAAGTGGGGAACGTAGTGTCTTAACACTAGGTTCTCTCTGTCTACCCTGCTGTGTGCGGGATACAGCGTGAAGCTGAAAAAAAAAGTATATAACAATAAAATGAACAAAATCTTTCTTTTTGGGAAATGAGTTATTTTTCTGAAGATAAAAGTGAGGATAAAAAATAATACAAAATTTTATTAATACTTATTCTGACCCTCAAAATGTTAGCTCCTAAGTATTTTTTTTTTTTTCTCGGAAAATTTACTTTTCATTATTTCTTGTTATTAATAATTAAGGCCGTCGTAGCAGAGGGGCACAATTTCTTCGCTCTGGCGTCAAGGCAAAAAGCCCGATGTCGAGTGACGGAACATTCCATTCCATTACTGGACATGTAGTACCTCGAAAATTCGACGGATAATAGGGAACGGAGTGTCTTAACACTAGGTTCTCTGCCTACCCTGCTATGTGCGGCATACGGCGTGAAGCTGATTTTTGATTTCAATTTCATATTAATCGATAATAATAAAATTATATAGGTACACATTAGATAATTCATTTGAATAAAATTAAAACTGTTATTACATAACAACTTTTAGTAATTCGTAGCTTTTTTTATATTTATTACTTATAGGTTCTAAGCTGAAGGCAACAGCTGTATATTGAAATTGCACTCATTTCAAATATTCATATTTATGATATATAACGACATCGTTTCATGGACAGCGACAACGTTGTAAGAGCCAATAGGGCTACCAGCATTAACATGAAGTATGAAACAAAATACTTCATTCGGCACTTTCCTCATAAATTCAAGATATTATGTGTTGGGTGGCTCAGCTCAAAATAATTCATTTCTCTAGATGAAGATTAATTATCCACAATACGTTCACTTTCCCACTAATCCACAATGGCCTCTATTCGCATATATCTTATACCGACCTCTCTCACAAGGGAGGCTAGTTCTATTGTAAGTAGGTAATAGAATCTACAATGAGCGACCAGACATGTCTAAGTTATTCAATAAAATTTACATAACAAAAGCTTTACACTTAATTTATGAGTTGTAAATTATGTGTACGAGACTTTTATGGATACGCGTGATTAATTTGTACTAAACAATAAACAGACACAACACACACACACACACACACACACACACACACAAACATTTATATACAACATTTGGTTAATTTTTTTATCTTCGTGCTGACCAGAAATGAAAATATTATATATTTTGTTTCCTCGACTGGGATTCGAACCCACAACCTGTAGCAGGTGCCCCTGCGCCACGACCTTCCTCAACTATAATTTTTTTTCTTTGGATTCAAAAAAGTTATTTTTTTAATTGTTTTGTTTGCATCTCATATGTAGCATAGGAGAAGCCTAGTGTTAAGATGTTCCGTCCCGCACGCACCGCCAAAATTTCGAGACCTTGAATGTTGAGTACCTAGGTCAACTCAACGATGCGCTTTGTCTTGTCTCCAGAGCGAGATAATGAAAATAATATTTTCCCGCGAGTAGGAGTCGAATCCACAACAGTCACATTTATAGTCACGCAGAGTCGTTACGTCACGAGGGCTTCAAAAAATACTCAAGTAATTTTTAAATAAATGGACATTTTAATAAAATTTTGTCACAACTGTTACAATTAAATACACATATCTATTGGGTAAGATGACATACAAAACGTGAGTTTAAGATGGCATACTATGTCATCTTACCCTTATGAATAGAATCGATTGATTGACCAATAAAAATGTTTAAAAAAGAAGAAACTATTTTTTTGTGAACTATGCTCATAAAATAATGATGGTATAAGACGTTTAAAATCTAAGATGACATACTATGTCATCTTACCCTATAGGTATGTTGTCTTACACCTGTCGACCGAAGTGCGATTTATGTATGTTTTTTAATTGTATGTTGCTTTGATTGTTCTGAAACTAAAATATTTTCATTGATTATGATATACATGATAATATGCGCAATATGCTAATCTCACATGATTTCATTTATTTCAAATATTTGTCTTGAAAGAAAAAGTACGTCATCTTAAGCACAATTCCCCTACATTGGATCCAATCACCAAATAGATGCTGTAGATTTTAGACCATTGACCAGAATATAGCATAGCTTTTAATAAGATTGACCATAGTATTCTAAATAATTATAATTTTTAACAAAAAAAAACGACTTCTTCAATTTCAACCGGATCCTTAACCAAATTTTGATGTCTACCCTGTTCAATAAAAAAGAATCATCAACATCAGTTTACCCAGTCAAAAGTGCTGAGGTAACAAACATTAAAAAAATATATAGTCGAATTGATAATCTCCTGTTTTACTTACTTAAAAATATAAAAAAACTATTCAATAAAATTCATTAATAATATATTAAAATATGTAGGCAAGGCAACGGTGATCAACTAGTTCAATTTCAATAACGTAGCGCATCCCGCGTCAATAGATTAAGTGTAAGATGTAAGAAAGTATGGGTTTAAGTTTCGTATACATTGGAGAGGAGCCAAAAGTAAATCCAAATACCGCAAACAATGATATTGACAATATTTTAAGGGGGCGAATGCGTCTGAGCCCAGATAAAATAACTAGTTAGTTATATCCAAAGTTTCTAACAATTTTCTTATGTCGTACTAACTTTTATCTGCGGCTTGAACCCCGTGGTCAAATGGAAAAAACTATTTTTAACATTTATAAAAATATATTCCACACTCAGGAAAGAAAAATATTTTTTAGAAAACGCATAAATAACTAATTGGCCGAGGTAACCCTGACCGTACAACGAATAGGTTACATCAATTAACGCGAAAAAAAAATCACAAGTGACTTACTTATATAAAATTAAATAAGTAGCCTTCGATCAACCATTCACAGTATATAGTACATGTGTATAGTTGATCCAAGTAGAAGTAGAAGATAGACCTCCTTCAGAGGGTCCAAAACAAGTTCCTCCGTATGGCATCCGGATGCCAATTGTACGTACGAAACGTGGACCTACACAGAGACTTCGAATTAGAATCGTTAAAGGAATTCTGCAAACGCCTAGCTAAGCGTTACTACGAGCGTGCAGATTCCTCTCCAACCCACTCATTGTCAAAACATGTCAGTGCGCTCCTCACCTTCACCCGCTTCTTCTACGCCCTCGGAGCGTCCGTCTAGACCCCGACGACCCAACGACGACGACTACTCGACGACTCCACCGCCGTAAGAGGCGACGATGCCGTTGACGCTGTCAAGACCATCCCAGGTCAACAGCAATAAAGCCAATTCGAAAAAAAAAATCTGTATATTGAAATTATCCTGTGAAAAGAGGAAAAATATTTAAAATACCTACTCTATAGCAGTTTCGCCTTTTATCTCGCATGTTACAAGTTAGGCAGAAGTCATCAAGGCTTAAGAAAGATACTTCATTCAACACGGTTTGTCAAGAAATTTCTCTGCAAGTAGCGAAATTCAACGCCGCGTTTTGTTTTCTTACCAGAGCGGGAAAGTAAAATAAATTCGTTCCCCCGAGTCACGACGGCCGCTGTGCCACTGAGCCACGACGGTCTCTAAAACCCACTCTTAATTTTATTTATAAAGAAAATAAACCTAATTTATTCGCAGAAATTCTTATATATTATATGTATTTATAAATATTTTACAGCTTGCTTTAATCAATATTTATGTAAAAAAATTCAAAAACATAGTTATGTCAATTAAAATATTTTATTACCATTCCACTAACTACATATAAATGTAGCGATTTACATACATTCCTACATAATATTAAAGGTTATTTATTTATTAAGGCTTTTCATAAATATTATAAATTAAAATATGCACATATACATAAATACTATTTTTTTATTTTCTGCAGCTATTCAGCTTCACGCTGTATCTCATACGTAGCAAGCTAGGCAGAGGACCTGGGAAGCTAGTGTTAAGACACTCCGCTCCCATTAAGACACTTAGCAGAATTCTTGAGGTATTGTGTGCCGCGCTCTACTTTGTTACCTGAGCGAGGAAATTGAAATATTAAATATTTCATTCCTCGAGTGGGAATCGAACCCACAACCGTCGCGTTTACGTCGAACGCTTGTGTTCATGCGCGACGACGGCATCATATAAATATTACTTTCAGAACAATTAAACGAATATATAAGTGTACGATTTTTTTTATCACACCAGTAGACATACAAGCAGTGTCTCGAATTCGGGCAGAAATAGTAGAATGAATGTGGGCTCTACTTTTGCTATCTGTTCTCCCTCAGCCATCCTGATTATATACGAAGAGCTCAAATTTAATGCACTAAACATTACATATCACGTATAAATAATAAAAAAATATTAGTATGCAACATATGCACATATTGTTTTTATAGATATTATGTCTTATAATATTATATATAAAATAACTAATAGGTTTTTTGATTCACTTCTTTATTTTACTTTAAGTTAAATATATTAGTGTATGATGGTATCACATAATAAAATGTCACAAGATAGGGGAGATATTTTTCTTTGTATTTTATAGCGACATAAAGTCGAAGTAGCGCATTTGGGATATGTGAAACGGTCGACGGCTTCGGGGTTATATTCCTATACGGCAGCATGAAAAACTTGCGTAAAAATAAATATTCGTATAGATCTTACCAGTCCTAACTACCGTACAAATTTTTGAGAGAGATTTCGTATAATTTTTGATGTTTCATTTGTCTGATGGCTAAATATGCAATGTCTTTTTAAGAACTTAAGAACAGGGAACACTGGCTTCTTGTTGGCTTATTTTATTGTTTATATTGAGTGAAAAATCATAATTTTCAGAGGGTGATATAAAATTGAAGGTCTGAAACTGATGATAACCTAGGACTCCGAAGGAAACCAGGAAGACTGGTCTAGACGGCTGCTTCCTTATAGCGATGCCCAAGTCATATAAAAAATATAAATTTTATATATGTAGATTTCGAGGTTCTATTACAAGCTTTTACTGCATACATTATTTCATTATTTCAGTTTTTGGGTCTACTTATGAATTTGGCATCATTTGGTATTCAAAAGACAATGTTTTAATGTAAATAGTATCTTCTCCATGTTGTTAAAATGCTAAATTATATAAATATATAAACTATTCGTTCATATCTCTAGATGACCTAATTTTAATACACTATTTTTTTAAATTATAATTTATTAACAGATTGGATATACAATATTATTCAAAATCAAAAGATAACGAGGTTAAGTTCTGTTACTTAAGATTTTTCATACTTTTTTGTGTATGAAACTTATGAAAGGTAATGCTACTAAAATAATTGGATTTTACAAAAGAACAATTAAAATTCTAATTTAAATATTCAAATAATTTTAAAATTCTGTAAGATACATCTAACGAATTTAAATAAATAAAAAGAAAAGAAAAAAAAATGATATTATTAAAATGCCAGACGCTTTAGGTACAGTCTGCATAATAGAATCTGCTAACCTTTGCGAGTCAAAGTTTCGCCAAGGTCGTGTACATATTCATAGCTGCTAAATGCTAAATATCGGACGAGAGTTAAACAATAATATGAAATGCAAGGTACATTCTACTATAAACTGTGGGATTATATAAATACTAGTGGGCGCGCGCAGCTTCGCCCGCTTATTTGCACCCTTAAGGAGTGAATTCTAGAAAAACCACGAAACACGTGTTCAATAAAAGATTTTTAACAATCTGAATTTACTTTTTTATAAAAATCTGTGGCGATTTGAAGATTTGTCCATATAAACTTTCAACCCCTTAATACCTTTAGGAGGTGAATTATAATATAAAAAAATATATTAAAAAAGCGTGTTGAGCGGCGAACGCCGCGTTCGTCTAAGTACTAGAGCGAAGTAATCTATTTCCTCGAAAGGAAATGAGCACACAACCGTCACGGTAGCAATCAAATGCTGTGGCACTGAGCCCTGATGGCCTCGCATCTTTCCACTTAGTTCTTATCCAGCATAAGGCGGAAGTTACAAGACAAAGGCAGAAAGTAGAGGTTTATACTTTTTTATTTTAAGAGGAATGGACATATTAGAAGCCATGATTCTGAATAATCAGGACTAAATAAAACAAAGTTACTCAAGTAATCTTTGTCATTTCTTATAAATTATTAAATATTATCTCAGTAGACACAGGCATAGACAGTAGACCTACTAAATGTCAACAACAACAAGATTTGTAACATTACTATCGTCGGCGCGTCGACGTCGTAAAATTGATATTTAATGAGGCCTTTACACACCATAGTTCATGGTATAAGAAAGAATTAAGCACAATCTCATTTACTTACTTAAAATAATTTAAAAGAAAATATTCCTTGTTAATAATATTTTCTTAAAACATTCATAGTCTTTGTCAAACATCTTTTTTTTTGTCTTTTTTTTTGTCTTTGTTTTGTCTTTGTCAAACAAACATCTTTGTCAAATTAAAATAGACCACAAATTTTAACTAATTGTATTAAGCTCATTACATCCCACAATTTCCGCCCTATTTTGAGCTTTTTTACCAGAGCGGGGAAATCTAAATAATTTACACATAGTCCATAGTGGGAATCGAATCTATAATCAGACGCAATCCCACTGCACAACGAGGGTCCCAATTTCGTTTATGTACTAATTGTATTATTCACATTTGCAAATAAAAGTACAACGTGAACGAATACAATATTTTATTTTTGTAATAAAAACTTGTAATAAAAAGTCGGACAAGCGTGAGTCGGGCTTTTCTATTATCTATCATTAATTATACTAGGGACACTTAATATATACTACAGGTATAGCTAACAGTAAAGTGTTGTTACCTAGACCGTAGATCGCAGGTTCTATTTTCGTGTAGGACATTAATCAAAACAAACAATAAAACGATAAAATATATATTCAAAAATGTATAAATATTGGGTAAGTAAACTATATTATAATATCGAATTTGATACGAAATAGTAAAAGGGCCATCTTAGTGCAGAAAGACTGTCTCGGTTTGTAAACGATAGTTGTGAATTCAATCCACATTTGGGCGGAGTCAATCACTTTAATTCCCTGTTCTGGTATAACACATTCTTGGTTTCGGTCGAAAAGTGGAGAACGGACTGTCTTTATATAAGATTCTTTTTGCCTACCCCGCTGTTTGTGATTAATCACTCGATTAAGCATGAAACTAAAAACGAAAACGTTTAATATAAATTCGTCGACAAGAATATAGAGAATTGTTTCTTAAAAAACATAAATAATACAGTAGAAATAATGATATTAAGAGTAATCTTGTATTAAAAAGTACAGCTTGCAAGACACTTTGGATATTTTCAATGGAACATTGGATTATTTCTATGGCTTCTGATCTGATGCTGTTTTTAATTTTTTTTAACATATACCTTTTCACGTAAAGAAAAGTAAGTACAAATGAGTATTTACTTTTAAAATTTCTTTTGTTTTGCTTTTTTTTACAGTTTAATTTCTTCAAACAGAAGGAGTGTTTTAAGAACTTATATCCACTCTTAGAAATATTGCGTATTGGGTAGCGAAACCCGAATCGTTGTTTTGAGTCAAAGAAGCAAAAATATATTTTTTTTAATATAAACTTCCTAATTGTACCATGATAGAGTCAATTATTATTTGTTACAGATATAATTCACCTATTTACATATTATGTGTATATGGGATTCATCATCATCTTCACGCGTTATCCCGCATTTAGGTAGCAGTGTAGGTACAAAGGACCTACGTCGTTTTTTGTTTTCCGACCGAATACGAGACATTGAGCGGGTGAATAAAAATAATTAATTTCTCTAATGGGACTCTAAGTCATACTCATCGTATTACAGTCAGACTGTCACATTGTACCACAATGGCTTCATCATAGAGCATCATATTCCTATATCATGAATAACCATATTCACTTTCAAGGAAAAGTCAGAACAAACGTCAAATTTATTTACACAGCTTATATATAGTTCGAAGTCAGTTTTTATAAATGAATGTTGGAAAGTAAGTTATGCATATTAATAGGGCTCGTGGAAACTTTCCTGATTAGTTGTTCCTAGAGTTCATAAATACCAGATTGTAGAGAATTAATTTAAAAGCTCGGATTAGTGCTCTAACTGGTGAAATTGTACTTATTACATTCTATAAATATTTCTTGGCTAACTATTTTAAATGTTCACTACAATTAGCAGTAGGAATTACCAGTTCAAATCTAGCACGCGTCATTTTTTGTTGTAATTATACCTTAAACCTTGACGTTGATCATACAACTTAGTGTGTTTCATGAAAAAAGTTGAAATACCTACCACCTATTACTATATTAAAGCAACTTTCATAGGAAATATTTATCTGTTTACATCTACACAAGTAAAGATAACATCCACAATAAACCAATTCTTATACCAAAACAACAATTTCTAAAACAAAATTGACGCAAACCAAATTGCTTCGTGCTATAATAAGGTACCAATTTACTAATGCACCAAAAAACCGAATTCCTAGAAACTCACCGGTAATGACTTAAAAGTACTTGTTTTGAAACTTTCACTATTTCACTAAGCTTCCTACATAAAAGCTGCTTTCAAACATAATATTGCAAGCAAATTGGGTCCACGACTTGCTATTCAATGTGGGCGAGCTCTAGGAAAGCTGGTACATATGTTATTTATTCTTTTTAAATGTAAAGGAAGGACATAAAATGGAGCTAACAAGTATTCTTGCCAACTATTTTAAGGGTTATAAATAAAGAAAGGCCGGAAATGCCAAAATGATAAAATTATGTATTTTTCTGAGTGGTGTTTGCATCTTCAATCGTCACGTTTCGTTGAACACGTCCTAATTAATTTTATGTTTTTTATAGTTATTGCTTTTTTTAAATAAAATTCTATATATAAATACTGTTACAGTATGAAACCTAAGATCTAGTTCAAAGGCATTGCAACTAAACGCTAACGTCTGGGTAAATTAAGTTCGGTAAATAATACATAAGTCACGACATAAAAAGTAATATATTCTTGGCTCATAAAACCGATTTTCACACAAAAAGTAGCAAATGCCTGTCGCTGCCATTGTCTGTTACATTATTTCGAGAGATTAACATTTTTGATTGAACCCGATAAGCCTTCGCTTCAAGTGAATGCAACGAGCGACGCCGAGAGAGACCGATGCAAAGGTTATACCTATAGGAAAATATTCAGTTTGTTTCAGAGCGCGCACGGAGTGGACGTCGCGCAATTCTAATTTTTGTTATGCATTTATTAAAATAAATAGCAAAATGCCTACTGATATAATGGCATCGTGTCGCGCGGAACACTTCGGTCAGGGTTTCAGTAAGAAGACGTGTCACGCGGAAGTGAAATCTGGCTTTTTAGTTCTCCTAGCGCCGGGCGGGATGCGGCAGGACGTGCGTGTGGTTGTGTATAGAACATCCCTGGAGCATTTCGCCGTGACTTACCCGAGGAAGCGACTATCCAAGCCGACGGGGGTTGTTAATTTACGGAACACGACCGTTGAGAGAGCGGATTCGAATTCGGGATTTTATGTGAGACAAAAAGGGTACGACAATACTGTTTCGGCGAGGTTTTTATGCTCAGAGAGAGATCTAGAAGCTTGGCTTTCAGCGTTCTCGGCGGAGTCCCCCACGTGCCAACACGCCACGAGTCTGCCCGTTCTGGTCGAGACGGAAGAGAGCTAAGCCATCGACCCGAAGTAAACGGTTCAAATTTTTAGTTCCTCGACGCGAGGTTTCGTGAGAAACGTCGAACGAGGTTGTGTTTGTTTTGCAATGTGATATGAAAGTGAAAGCTCAGTTTTTTTTGCGAGTACGAAAGTTAACTTGTTTACGCCTAAACGGCACTCCGAGATTGAAGTTCCGCGAAATTTAAACTTATAAAACAACTAAATCGATGTCACTTCTACTTAAACTAAAACAAAATAATGAAATAGTCAAGATACTTTAAAATTTAATATTCAATAGCGTAGAGTAGAATGTTTATATTCTATCTATTGTATACATTATAAATAACATTAATGCATTCATTATTATAAACCAGTTTTAAATGACAACTTGTATCGATAAGAGGTCCAAGGCCGGGTGCAAAATAAAAGGGTACCTAGTTGAATATTCTTTTTAATACGGTGCCTGGAAACAGCACATAATGAAATAAAAATGTGTTATATTTATAATTTATTAATAATGATGTTATCCAGAAAGTAAATGAAAACTAAGATAAGATTAGTGAAGTGGGCATATTATTTTGCCTTTTCGATAATTTAAATTATGTTCTTAAACAAAAAGAAATCCGTTTTTTTTATGAAAAAAGGCAAATGTATAAAAGGAAACGTTCCAAATAACGATAAAAAAATAATTACAAACTATTTTAATATAAACAGAAATTTAAAAACTTTTCTGAATTATTTGTGTAAACATATTTAACAATATTAACAATAAACTAGAAATATACATATAACATTATATATTGATTAATTTAAAAAGATGTCAAAATGATTGTAACTAAAAGGGTAGGTTGGGGGTGATAATTAATATAATAATGTACTTTACTGAATGAGCTTATTTAAATGTGGAAGGAAGGGGTGTTTTGATATATTGTAACGAATTGTAAATTCTTTTTATCCAGCATTAGCCTTTGACTTCGCTGTTAGATAATATAATAGATTACGAAAAAAAAAGTGTACTTTGTTATTTAATAGAAAACACATTCAAAAATATTATTTTGCTATTTAAAAACCTATTTATATTTTATTTAAAACAAAATTTTGGCCCGTCGTGGTGCAAGAGTATAAGTATGTGATTAAATGCAAGTGGTGGGTTCATATCCCAATAGGGAGAATAAAAAAAATCATTTCCACGCTTTGGTAGGAAGTGAGTCCACTTAACACTCAATGCCTACAGAAATCGGCAGAAAGTAAGAAATGGAAGTGTCTTAACACAGGTTCTTTCTGCTTCTGATGTTCTACCCTACTCTGTGGAGAAAACAGGGGTAAACTAAAAAAAATAAACTTTCTAAGCAAAAAATATACCTAACATGAAATTTCAATAAGCGTTTAATTTAAAATACAGCGTTTGGCTTGGTAAGAATTTAAATTATCGATAAAATAGTTAATAATAATTAACTTCTAGTAATTAATTAACAATCGACGTTTATATTTAGATTTTTTATAAAACTCTTAATTTTAACAAAGAGTATTGTTTTTACATTTAAATAATTAAAAATGTATGTAGAGATGTCACGATGGGCTCCATCCCCATCTGTGGAAACTATTCTCATTTCCCCACCATTGGTAAAACATATTGCGACGTTAAAGTTTATGGCTATGGCTCTAATTCGGGCGATAAGCGGAAGGAGAGTCTTGACACTAGGTTCTATCTGCACACCATGCCATGTAGGATAATGCCTATAAGTAACGAGAAACGTAAATATATCTATCGTTATTTTCTTTTACATTACAACTTTTAGATTGAGTTAACTAATAGAACAACCGCAATAATATTATTATTCAATCAGCTTACATCACGCTTTTACCTATATAATACGTATGATTATATCAATTTCTAAAACTACTGCTTTGAAAGCGATAGGTCTGATATAAAATCAATTAAAATCTACTGAAATAAATACTTCTTTCTTTTATTTCTAAATAATACATTTGAAATTATTCAATGTTATTAAGTCATTTTTGTTGATTCTATTATTACAATTTATTATTTTCAATCAAAATGCTCAAAATTAAAAATATTTTTGACAAAAACTAATAACTTGAGTTAAATTTAAATTTCATAATTATTATAATAAAGAAATTTCAAATATTTTTTACTCTAAAATATCAAAATGTGTCAATCTTACTTACAGTATAATAATTTACAATAGAGCGTTAAATAAAGTGAAGCTTAAAAAATGATGTACATTTTGTCTAATAAGGCAAAATATATACTATAACTTTCAATAGAAAGTTATAGTTAATTTAAAATTAGTGAGAAAACTATAAATATTTGACAAACTCTAAAAATGAAACATATTTTTTGTAATGCAACTTCTACAGTTAAAGCTGATATTATAATAAAATTCAATCTACAATTATAAAATAATATTTTATTTCAATTCAGACATAATGTCCCAGTTAATATTCCTATCGAAACAAATCAAAATATTAAAAAAATATATCTTTTAAATGGTTTTACTATTAAAAACAACTTTGTCAATAATAAGAAAGAAGTATTTACCACATTATACATGTTGTAATTTAAGTCTTAAAGCTCTCTTGAAAAAACCAGCGAAGTCGAAGGCAATGTTTAATAAAAAGACGTAATTTAGCTTCAAAAGGTTCAAACGTAACTACACTTGTAATGTGGAGAAATTGTAGTTTTGAAGTGGAAACAGTTTATACACTATTATGTTCCTATTTATTTCACTTTATTTATTGTAATAAAGAAGTTGAGTATTAGGTGAAGTTCTAAAATTTCTTGATAAAAGAATATTTGTAGTCATTCTCCTGGCTCATTTAAAATGATACTTAATACGTTTACCACAACCTATTATCAAATAAACATAAACATGTTACATGCACACATGTTTGCAGATTAAAAAATAATAAAGAAATCATAATTTTTTTTAAATTTTATGATTCAGATGATAATTAATTTGTCTCCATCGTTAGGCACGTCACGTCTATAGAGGTGGTGTTTTCTATAAGGTTACGACGACTCATGTTTTTTATTGAGACTCATGTTTTTTATAAGATTTTTTTTTTGGCTTAAGAAATTTATTAATCTTTTCTACACTAAAAGGAGATATTAGTATATTTATTATATACAGATTACAGACATACTGGCATGTGTAAACAATCGTTGCGCCATTAAATATTGCGTATCTAGCCTCGAGCCTAATACATTTCTAAGCGAGAATTAAGTAACTCGTGTTTTATATAAATAAATAAAAAAATTTAATATAAACTTTTTCAATGACGAATAAATGTAATAAATTAGCTGTGTAAATTGAATTCAATGTGTAATTTTGACATATAACAATTATTTATTTATCCGGTTACAATGTAGAATCTATGTAGGTTGTCAGTATAAAAATGTCTTGGTCCAGAATACATTTTTTTTAAAAAATTAATGAATTATGTTACAGAATTTTGTCTATTAGTTTAATTTTTTATTAAATTAAAAATTTTGAAACCAAAATATAATTTTTTCTACTTATAGCTTGATAATGTCTAAACGAATACTGTGAATAATGCCATTGCACACTGTAACTTTTTATTGTCAAAATTAAAAATAGTTAAATTTAATATTATATTTAACTAACTTTTTAACTATTTTTGAACACTAACAATATTTTGTTGTTCTAGATGTCATACTTCGAGCTTATATTTGTCTCGACGATTATAACTCTGCAGTAATAAGCTATTTCTGTTTTTCGTAAATATGAAAAAATGCGAGATTGACTTAAAAACATTACACTATATTGCATACGTACAGTGTCTCTTATGCTTTGTGTTTTGTAATGGATACGATGTATGTAGCTATGTATGTATGTATACCACTGTTCTCGTTACCTTGATATATATAGGGTATCATACGCTTCGTGGTATTAAAGGAATTTTATATTCTGGTTAACAATACTAATAATATCAGTGATATATTGTGTTATAAAATTGTAGTAAAAACATTATAGAATATTGGTTATAATTGTTATTATCAAAACAGTATTAGGATATTTCTAGGCTCTTAGGCAAATATAAATTTGGGGCTCAGTTGAAAATTAAAACAAATTATAACACTGATGTGTTCAACGTGATCGTTGTAGTTGTTTACAGGCCATATGGCCATGAAAATTTTGCCATGAAAAGAGCCCTTAACAGCCTTTATGGTAAAGATGAAAAGAAAATTGTAAAAGCAGAAAAATTACGGAAACTATTATATTTACTCTGTTTACTCTGTCCGGATACCGTTTACATATTTTACCTATAATTAACTAACTAGATGTTAAAATTGTAGTTAGAGAATTCTTAATTGCGCCATAATGACGTCGAATAACGATTTAACATATTATTTTTATTGTCTTATAAAAAATTACGGCGTGCTGCGGCTTTTATATTCACGACAATCATAGCTATACATTTTTATTATTGAGACCTCATATTAGAAAAAGACTTTCCATGTATTGTTGTAGTTATAGATGTACCGTAGAGGACCTATTACTAGTACTATAGTATAATTACTTACTTATGAAGATATCTAGCGTTTGAGTTTTGAAAACATATTTAAACGTAGAATTTGTATCTTTACAATTATATAAATTGACCAAAGTACTTTAAAATTATTACAATTATTCAAATATTTCGAAATCAAAAGTGTCGCAAACAATGTTGAATGTATGTGTAAAAAACATTTTTTATCTGCCTTACATTTACATGATATTATTTTTTATCTGTTATGTGTTATTTATGAAAATTGTAAAGTATTTATAGTGCTTACTTAGTTAATTTATATTTATTTAAAGAATTACTATTCATTTATTTTATCAATTGTGAGCATTCCAACAAATCATCGATTGTTTAATTATATATTGTGGTTATGTGAATAATCATGGCCGTCTGTGGGCAGCCATTTGTTTTTTCTATTTGGAATATAAAGAACATCAATGTGATATAATGGAGTGATTGTATTATTTACTTACCTAATTAGAATTAACTTATCTTTAGTGTCTATTTAATAAACATTAATAACATTTTTGAAGTTTCATTTTTGCATACCAATATTTACTTTTATCATAAAACTATTATTATTATTATACTCGTAAAGCAAGACAAATTGTCAACAACGTTTTTACTGTAACTTTAAACGAAATTAAGTGTAATTAAAGTAAAATTGATGTACCTTAATAATAATTTAAATTGCTAACCAGTATCTCTACGTTTTACGGTAGAACTTTCCAATTTACGGATGTTAACAATTGTCGTGACGGATGTCTGAAACTAGACCAAAGAGACTGAAGAAGTATCGTCTGTAATTTATGTTTTTATTAGATATTTATGTTTTTTTTATTAGAAATATACTTAGAATAAAGAATTTACGAAATACAAATATACAAATACAATTCGTCAGATAAATATAAAACTGTTGATTAGCTGATAACTATGAAAAAGTTAAAAAAAAGGCACGGACCACGTGTCTATAATGTTTAGTTAAAATAGTTGTACGTCACAAAATAATGTTGCAAGATTTTCTGCTTTATTGATTGGTAGATGCATAGATACTTACAAGTGAAATTGTTTAGTTAAGCCAAAAAAAAAAACGGTACCGATTTCAAGATTATAAGTCAATTGGAAGTACAACTTATAAAACTTGACAAATTTAAGTTTGCAAAATGACTGCATATGCCCACATGCAGTAATATAGTTTGAAATTAATAATAATTATGAATTTGTGATGATTTCGATTCTACAAGGGTTCCGTTTTTACCTTTTGAGGTACGGTACTTGGGTGTAACATAAGTTGGTGGTCGCCTAAAGTACGGTCGACGTGTCATGGCCAACCTTAAGTCAGAAAAATCCCAAAATTTAATCTGCGCAGTCATTTGCAGCAAACTGCACTGCCGCTACGGCTCGTCGACTGCACTATACCTATAGCTGTTACCAACCATAGTCTCGTAAGCCTTGTCTTTGAAATGGATCCTATTGTAATATTATATGTATCTATATAATATTTAGTACTAACACTGACCAATGAAGCCATGCTAAGTGGCCGGCAAAATTGCATTATTCTAAAGCCGATTAGACATATGTTTACATACATGTAAAAAGCTCGAAATATGTTTTAAATATCATTTTATACTTGTTCACTTGACCCTTTTTTCAGTTACTGTATAAAATATTGGGCGGATGAGGTGCTTTAATTCTCAAGAGAAGATTTTTTAATTAGACAAAAAGATGAAATTACATCTGAAATGTGCCAAATGGGTCACTAAGGAGAAACACTCTGATCTCATGGTTTTTTTCTACAATGGAGAAACATATAATGTATTATATGTTTTTTCATTGTATTTCCATATACCCATTACATTAACGGAAAAATAATAATAGTAAAAAAGTCCTGATATAAAACAATCATGATAGGATTACAAATAACATTGAATAGTATTGTATATGAAGGTAACGAGAAAGAGCGATGTAAATATTTACTTACCATAGCAAAGGTTTTACTCGACCGAAGTATGACCTATTTACTCCACATCATTTACAGACAGCAATTTATCTTCTGAGACTCATAAAAGGAGTAGGTACAATGTCGTGGAAAACATTTTTGTGTAAATGTTTCTTATTTAAAAAAAATTCAAAGCGATGTTAGCTTAGGTTTGTCTGTTTAAATTTAATTTGTCCTATCAGAATCGGTAAGGGAAATAACTATGTATTTCGAATGGAAATTGAACCTGAACCATAGCTTTTACATTTTACCAGAATATGTTCTTCTGAATAAAATTTAACAACTATAAAGGCACCTCTATATGGGTGATTAATAAAAATATACAGCTTAACTATAAAATGTGGCTGTGTAAAGGCAATAACTAACAAGCAATTACTGAAAACGACCAATTAAGTTTTAGTGTCAGTGGCTATACAAAAGAAAAAAAATGGGAAACTCAACTAAAGGAGACAAAGAGCAACACGCTATGTTTCGAATAAAATTTTACTATATTTTAATATTCCTTATAATATTCACAGTATTCATTCTCGTAATGGCTTTTACACCTATAACAAAAGATGAACAAATTGATAAATTTAATAAAATGAACGAAGGAGTGGAGCCTTTTAGAAGGAATTTAACAGAGTGCGCCAGACAAGTGAAAGCGTCAATGGTCGACGTTGAGAACTTCTTGAAAAGGATACCACAAACCTCATTACAGGGCAAATGCTTCGTCGCCTGTATCTTGAAACGTAATTCAATAATAAAAAATAATAAAATATTAAAAGAAAACCTTCTAGAAGCCAATAAGGCTGTATACGGTGAAGATAGTGAAGTGCTATCTCGATTAAAATTAGCTATAAATGAATGTAGTGATGTAGTGGCGAATATATTTGAAATTTGTGAATTTTCATCGGTTTTTAATGATTGCATGCATATGAAGATGGAACATATTTTGGATAAGGTCATTATGGAAAGGCGTATGGAGGCTTTGGGACAAATGACTGCAGATCCAGATGTTTGGACAGATGATGAGGACGAGCTACTAAAATTAGTAAAAGATGAACTTTAAAGTAAAGCTTGTGATTTAAGAACTAATATATTTAGAATAATTGGTTTTTTGTGCATATATTTTTTAATGTATTTTAAAAACAGATATAATTTTGCTTTGATACAAAAATATTAGCCTTTTTTTATTAATATTGCAAGAAACAAAAAGTATAAAGCTATTATAGGTGCCGATTATTATTTTTTTTTAGTTATTTTTAATAACGTTTTATTTTGTTTTCAAATTAAAATTACAGGATAAACGAAATTTTATTATCGAATATTTATTATAGTTCTCGTTTTATTTTTTATGTTTATTATTAGAACGAGATTATTAAAACGTTTTTATTATTCAAAAAAGTGGGGTTGTGGGTTCAATCAGTATTTATATTTTTGTTTCTTTTTGTGTTTAATCGATCATAACATCATAATACAGACTCGAAAATCTAAATAAAGCCGAAAACGACGATTGTTTAATCACTCTCAAAGAATATATTTATATGTATGCTTCATGACCGAAATATATCTGTATTTTTAGTTTTAAGTTTCTCATAATAGAATTGACTTTACTAAGCACTTATTTTTATTAGTTACTACAAAATAAAAGAGTTCCACTTAGAAGTGGAAGAGACTTATAATATGTATAAAATATTAATTATGGCCGTCGTGGCGCAGCATCTGTCTGTAATCGCGGGTGTAGGTTCTATTCCTACTCGGCGACCCAAATGTTCGAAAATTGGATAGAAAGCGAAGAAGGTTCCGCTAAGTATAGGTGGGATACAGAGTGAAGCTAAAAAAATCACATAAAGATAACTCAAAAAGATATTACATAATAGAAATAATATTACTGTTAAGTATAATATTATGTAACTTATCTAAGTTGAATATTACATAGATAGTTTCTTCATTCTTTATTATATTCACGTATTTTCTCGGTTAACTAAAGATTTAATCATTATTCTTATCGTTTGCTTCATAGTTTTGCGCCATTCTTTTGTATATCCATTAAGTCTTGGCAAATCAAAAAACATAATTTAATTTAAAATTAGGTACCCACTTGTCTCATAATAAAATGTATAGTAATTATAACATGTAATAGGGATTTTAACGCATGTTAATTAATCGAAAAAAAAAATAAGTATATATTTTTCAGCTCCATGCTGCATCGCGCATATAACAGGGTAGGCAACGGGAACCTAATGCTAAGAACCTTCGTTCCTCACTTTTGGAGTGGTGCCGCGGAGCTTTTAATTATTTCTTATATATAATTATTTCTTAAATAGGCATAATTTTGGTGCACCTGTAACTCGGTTGCATCGAATTCGTAATTCTTTTATGGGACAATGTGTACGCTTTTACAATAGGAAGATCCCAGAAAACGTCAGAGAATTTTCTATATCACGATTTAAAAAAATTGTGAAAAGACCTTTGTGTGTTAAAGGTTATTACCAAATTAATGATTTTGTAAATGATAACACGCCTTGGGAATGAAATGCTCGCTCCAGTCTGTTACAATTGTCATAACATATACATACCTACATGAAATGTCATTTCAAATGGCCAAGCTGCGTTATAATTTAGTTTTACATCGTTTTGGCTTAATTTAATTTTAAACTTGGTTCTCACGTTCTACTGACACTTTTATTTTGTTATAAATTAACTTTTAAGTGCTATGAGGCTGTTGTAATTAACATTTACTTTATAAGATAAATGTAACGCTCCCTTCAAATTTTAAGATATGAAGTCTACCTGGTGACAAAATTAGATAATGTGTGTGTGTGTTGTGTTAGGAAAAAACCAAAATGTTTAAGTTTTGTTTTTCGTGAAATATTTATATCATTAAATTATTATATAGACGCACCTCTGCTGCCTAACCTACGTTCCAATAGATAGTATAGTATGTTATAAAGAAAGTAAAATTTGGAAGTGGATATCATAATATTATAATCAACAATTCCTTGGTAATGTATACTGCGACGTCTATCACAAATAGATGTCGCAACCCGCAGGATATTTATATATATGTTAGGCAGTATGTCAATATTTTTTGGAATTAGATATAGTTACTTCTATGAAAAAAAATTAAGGGCCTTCTTGAATAGAAACACACCTTTGTTGCTTCCCTTGTTCCGATGTGTCAGTGTTTTCCTTTTTTGGATTTATTAATCGTTCTCCACCAGAAGATTGGGAAACCAGTGTTTCCCAATCTTTTTTGTGCCATGCCCCACCTTAACCTTTCTAATGCCCCTCTATTTTGTTAATAATTATGTATTTAAAAAATATATGTGTAAAAAAATTTTATGCATATTTTTTAATATTTCGAAATTGATTTGTTCACATAAGAAACAAAATAAGAGGTTCTGGGAAGAGACTATGAAATTGTTAACAAAATACAGTAAGTAAGATTTCAAAACATATAATGAAAAACTGATTTCTTCTTCATTTTCACCGTTACATCCTCGCTAGTACCTGCCATTCTGTGTATCTCTTCATTGCTGATTCGATCAGCTAAACTGACTCCGCATATCCTACGAAGAGATCAGATCTCCACAGTATCTTTCTTTCATTCTTCTTCTGTAATATCCACGTTTCGCTGCCGTATAACAGCGTCGGTACCAACACTGCATTCTGTACGGCCAAACGCGCAGCTGTGCTGACGTTTCGCCTTCTCAACAATGCACCTAAGGCTCCGTTATCCCTGTTACCGGAAGCAACACGCCTTTCCACATCTATATCATTGAGTTCCGTCACTCAACATCCCATGCTTCTAGAATCCGGCGGAAAGTGGGGAAAGGAGTGTCTTAGCGCTATGTTCCCTCTGTCTACCCTGCTGCGGGATACAGCGTGCAACTGATTTGAGTTTTATATATTTTAATAATAATTCACTCTTTCGAGTGGGGATCGAACCACACCACAACCATTGCGTTACAGTCATTCTCTTGTGTCCCTGAACGCAACGATGGCTTCTAAATTAAAATATATGGTAAAATAATTCAATGTGACAAAGTTATGCTTTTAAAATTAAAATAAATAAAAATGAAATCAAATACTTAATTACAATTATATCTATACAATATATATTATAAATTTTAAATCAACGAACTATTACAACAGTTTTGACGGACACTTATTTCAAATGAACACCAATTGAATGATGTGAAACACTATGTACATTGCGATGGGCCCGTGGTCTACTTGAAGACTCCAATCACCCAGTTGATATTTTGATCTCGTCAAACGAAATTATACCTAATAATTATTTACGGCAATTATTAAAGATTTTGCCTTTTTCTTGTTAAAATTGTATAGAGTTCATTTTTGAATAGCCCCCCTTAAATATCAAATTGCCCTCCAGTGGGGCATTGGCCCCACGTTGAGAAACACTATTCTAGACTGTGAGATCAATCTTGAGATATAGTTTTCATGCATAGATCGCAATGAAAACGCCATCGCAAGATCGCTCTCAAGATCGATCTCAGAGTTGAGATCGCTGTATAAATACGGTATATAATAATAAGCCCTCAGTAACTGTTCCAAAAAGACATTGCTTTTTACATAAATAAAAAAACGTTAAAAATAATCTTTATTTCAAATAATTTACTTTATTTTTACATCATCAGTATGTTTAATTTGAGCTTTGATGGATATCATGTGGAAGACCTTTCACCTCACTCCTATAAGTAAGTTTTCATTGAATTTCACTTAGAAATATATATCTTTTAAATAAACCTTACCTAATAATATTCAATGGTTTTACACCAGAGCTAATAATTAAAAAAAAATCAGCTTCACGCTGTATCCCGCACACAACAGAGTAGGCAGAGGGAATCTAGTGCTAAGACATTCCGTTCATTTTCTGCCGAATTCTGGAGGCATTGCGTGTTAAGTGGCAGAAAGAACCTGGAAACTTAGTATTAAGGCACTCCATTTCCGTTTCCCACTCTACGCCGTCTTCAGTGCCGGAACTCAACGTCGTTTTACTTCGTTACTATGGCGAAGAAATGAAAATATTAAATAGTTAATTTCCTCGAGTGGGAATCTCACCCACAACATGGAATGCCTCCAGAATTCCTGATACAGCCCGTGAAGTTAAAAAAAAACGAAGGTACACATATAAAAATAAAAAAACATAATTTTCTTTAAAAAAAACATAGTTTTATATTAAAAAGAATCTTATTATTACAGAAATTATAAGCACAAGTGAAGCTACATTAATATATATAAAAAAAATAAAGTACAATTACTATATAAATCTAAAAGTAGATTATAATAAATATTTTTGTGTACTTAAATACAATTGGGTTTTCATTAGTCATTTAATATTTACTTTATTCATACAAATTTTGAAGGCCAAGCTGACAGTACAAAATTATACATTATATTGAATATACTAGCGAACTAAACGCGGCTTCGCCCGCTTAAACTTATTGTTATATTATAGCCAAATTATACAAAATCTCCACTTAAACTGTATTGTTCTATTTTTATATATGTATAAGTTATATTAGTGTAAAGTTTCATTATAAGTTTCAGTAGTTTTTGCTTGAAACATCCATCCATCCTCTCAAACTTTCACATTAGTAATTTTAATAGGATTACAGCACTACATGTATGTAGGTAATATTAATTCTTTAATACATAGATAGATTGAGAGAACCTAGTGTCACGACACTTCGTTTTCTAAAGTAGGGCAATAAAATTCCTTAAAATATAAACCATTCCAAGTGGAGCTTGAACCCATAACCTCCTTACAGTCAGATGCCCTGAGCAACAATTACCTCAATGTGGCTAAAATTCTTTTAATTTTAAAATTAAACTGCTATTATAAGTTGTACTAGTAACATTTTCATATATAAAAAAATACATAACATTACTATAAAAAGGTTCCATGATTTAACAACAGCCAGATCTTAAAACTACAATACGATAAGATACAGTTCGCGAGATAAAGCTGAGCTTTGCAAAGAGAAGCTAAAAAATGTTAAAAAAAAGAAATTAAAAGAACCTTTTTGAAGTGTATTTTTATACACTTTTCAGATTTTTTATTTGTATCGATTATATGTATTTTATTGGTAAATATATTGTATTTTACAAATCTGTTTTAAGTTTATTTATCAAAAAAGGCAAGTTGTGCAAAAATTTGTAATCCGCCATTTCGTTGAATCGGCTACTCGGATTATCAAAAATATCAATTATATATATATAATATGTAATTTCATCGTCATCAAAACTGAAGTCGTAATCCAAATTACAGGTCAATCGGGCACTGGGAGGTGGTGAGCTTGGGAAACTTCACATACATTCTCTATTAGAGATAAGTTACCCGTTGTACACATTCTTTCTGTTATTATGTTTTCTGTACTTTCTTTCGTGTGGTATATAAATAAAAAAAAAACTTGTAATATTTTTGTAATATTTTTTTAGTGCTATTCCACACTTAGGAAAGAAAAATACTTATTTAGAAAACGTATAAAAATTTGAACGTAGCGGGACTCGAACCCGCCTCCTGGTCCTGGTCAGTTTCCAGGAGGCGGGTTATGCGTTTTCTAAAAAAATACTTGTCATATTTGTTATTACAAATCAATAAACAAATTGAAACATAAAAACATATATTTCTTTAAACCAGATCACATCCTTATTTTCACAGTCATCTGATTTTGTTTGTGTTAATAATTAATGATTCCGTTACGTCATCAAGAACAGCATTATGTCATAATTCTTTTTACTGTTTATTTTTCTCATACATTTTTGCAATCTTATAGTGATAGTAGAAATTTTATATATATAGCACTTACAATAAGTGGAACACGCTTTGGCGCTGCTATCAACAGGTGTAGGCGAGATGTTAAAAATCAATGTAAACCGGTTTAGACCAAGCAAGTGACGTAACACCTACACTATATATGAATACACACATAAATAAAAAAGCTCAGCTAAGACCTCGCGGACTGTACCTAACACAACAATAAAAAATTTAAGTCTAAAAGGTTACAGATGCAAATCCCTTTCCATACACTAAAAAACCAAAATAAAATAAAAAAACACTTTCAAATGTTTATTTACTTAACTAATTTATGAATAATCACTGAAAGTCACTAATATTCCACAATTAAGTAGAATATTATCGCATATATCATTGTTTTCCTCGTTTTCCGGGCGGTTTCTGTAGCTGGAAACTAGAATCGTTTTGGGTTGTCGAACCAAATGATAGATTGGTTGTGTTTAATGTAGGTTGTGGTTGTGGTTGCCAGTTGGAACCTGGAAAATAGTTATATGAAAAAAAAGAAAACAATTAAATGCACAATGCTTACATAAAATTAAAGATCTTGCATTCCAAATGGATTTTATTATAATTTAGTAATAGACTAAGAAATTAAAAAGAATGAGTCATAAGCTATGATATAATACTCATTAAGCAATAAGTCTTAACTTATTATTTCTCAGCTTCACGCTGTATCCTGCACACAGCAGGGTAGCTAGAGGGAACCTAGTGTAAGACACTCCGTTCCCCACTTTCTGCCGAATTCTGGAGCCATTGCGTGTTAAGTGGCAGAACTCCGCGCTTTGTCTCGACACCAGAGCGAAGAAATGGAAATATAAATTTAAGTAAATATTTCATCTCCTCGAGTGGGGACGGACCCACGACCAGTCAGTTTTACAGTCACACACACACTTTATGCCGCTGCGCCATGACTGGCCTCGTTAATATTTTCATTAAAATATTTAATACTTTCATTTCCTCTCTCTCGTAACGAGACAAGGCGCAGCGTTTCGCTACTAACCGAAGTGGGCAACGGAAGTGTCTTAATGGGAATGGAGTGCCTTAACACCAGGTTCCCAGGTTCCCTCTGAGTACAGCATATAGCGTAAAGATAAAAAACACATTCACTGATACTGCGCCATAAATTTAAAGGCATAAAAATTTTTACCTGTCGTATCACCTGTAGGAAAAGAAGATAATGTACTGCCCACATATGAGAACGGAGTTGGTCCAGCCAGTAGTTGAATGTTTCCTGTTCCAAATAAATATTGTTAAATTTTCATATATATCTACTAAATGAAAGAGAAATGGCAACATTTTACAAATAAGTTCTGGGGATTCGTTTCAGAGCATAGGTTAATTTTACAAAGTTCTAGGAAAAGTTGAGCAGTATTGGGCATTGTTAATAATATAAATATTAATATGATAAAAAAATTAAAAATATATTAGTACCAAGACACTCCGTTCCCCATTTTCCGCCCGATTTTCGAGAAATTGCGTATGGAGTGATGGAACTGAGGGAACGTAGGTAGCGCTTTGTCTTGTTACCACAGCGAAATATCGAAAATAATTTCTCAGTCGGAATCGCACGTATCTACAATCGTCGCGTTTACAGTCCGACGTTGTGCCACGACACCGCAATAAAACACTTATATTTAAACATATTGTTATAATTTCGTTTATAAGTAAAAAAGAGGCCAGTCGTGGCGCATGGGCTCAAGGTGTGACTGTAAACACGACTGGTAGTGGGTTCGAATCCCACTTGAGGAAATTAAATACTTATTTAAATGTATATTACCATTTCTTCGCTCTGGTGTCGAGGCAAAGAGCGACGTTGAGTTCCGGTACTGAATACGGAATGACTCCAGAATTCGGCGGAAAGTAGGGAACAGAGGGTCTTAACACTAGGTTCTCTCTGCCTACCCTGCCGTGTCCGTAATAGACTGTGAAGCTGATAAAAAAAAGTAAAAAAAAGAACATTTTTTCATACCTAAAGCTGCCCTAGGATCCGATAGTACAGCACTGCTTAAATTAATCTCTGAGGTGTTAGCAGACTTTATTTTCTTCTTTGTACCTTCTGTATCATTGAGTATTTGGTCTAAGCTTACGTTGGCTGGAAATTAAAATATTTACAATATAAATAAAATACATTTCTTAGCGATTCACGTTGTATCCCGCATATGGCAGTGTAGGCAGAGAGGGAAGATAGCGAGAGAGCTTCATAAGATCGTACGATGTATCGTATCAGAGTGCTTCGAAGACTGAGTTTGGAGCTCTGTTTCCTCTGACAATCCCGTTAGGAATACAATGTCCGTCCAAATTAAGTTAAATATATTTCGATCACTTTTTTTTTTTAAATATTTTTAAAAAGCATATAGTGAATTTATCACATTTTACTGTTTTTTTACTTGTTTTTGTAATATTATTATTTATTATTTGATATACAGATAAATAAAAGTTCTATAAAGTGAACAGCACCTATAAAATACAAAAGAAATACATAATAATACTTACTGGAAGGTGTATCAAAAACATTGGTCAGATCTTTCAGTACATATTTCCTTAAATTAAGATATTGTTCCTTTTGGGCTTCCACTTGAGTGTGTATTGCTTGTAACCTTCCCGCAAGAGCTACTAAAGACTCGTGCATTCTTCTTATACCGAGAGTTAATTCTGAAATATATAAAAAAGAAATTAGAATATAATAAAAGAAAATTAAGATACAAGCATCTCCTCTTTCCTTTTTTACTGCTTCACGTTGTATCCTGCGTATAGCAAGGTAGTGAGAGGGAGTCTATTGTTAAAACAATCTGTTCGCTACTTTCCGCTGTTCGAGCCACAATTCAAAAGTATTGAGTTCCACCACTCTTCAATTTGGTTCCAACTTGAATTTGGGCTTAAAGAAGAGGACAGAGTGTCTTGACACACTATCCTGCTAAATGCGGGATATAGCGTCAAGCTAAAAAACATTAATCCATACCCTGTTCAGTTAAAAGTTTAGGAGAAGACTGCATCTGTTTGTCTGCTTCGTCCATCTGCCGTCTGAATGTTATCAACTGTTGTTCCAATTCAGCTATTAGGTCTTTTACGTAGGTAGGTGGCACTAGGCCTTCCAGTTCTAATCCTAGAAATACATAAAACATATGTAAGATTATAAGACAGTTTATTTATTTATATAATACATGTAGGCTTTTTTTTATGGAAAAGACAAGGCAAACGAGCGTGCGGGTCACCTGATGGTAAGTGATCACCGCCGCCCATGACCTCGTGCAACACCAGAGGAGCTGCAGGTGCGTTGCCGGCCTGTAAGGTGGGTTGGGCGCCGGAGCCCGGCATTACCTGATGCGAAACGTAGTGGCATAAAGCCACTGCTTCACGCCGGTTTTAAATGCCGGGGGTGGTAATGATCCGGTCGAGTCTGTCCATGCGTGTTGCCATTGCTGGCGACGTGACTCTACCACACGTACTTTAGTCGCCTCTTACGACACCACCAGTACCAGGATGATCCTATTCTCGGCCGGGATCATACGGCAAGGCAAGGCAAGGCTGCCATTAAATATATCTTAAAGTGTAATGTGAATTTGTTAGAAAACATTTTGTCGAGTCAGGAAAACACTGATAGATTAAATCGTTACTTGAAGCGTTTTATTTTTTATAATTTTGTATTTTTTGTGACATTTCAAAAATTTTTATATATATTTGTTATAAAGAACTGACCAGACAACGCTCATTGTCTTCCAAAATGCAGAGGTTAAATTGATAGTCGCTAAATCGGAATCGGGTGATCTTGTTACCCGTGGAGGCTAATTTTTGTTCGAAAAAGAAATCATGGCACAAACTACATTTTTATCTCATACTGTAACCGAACGTTTGGTCAATCACTAAAAATAACCTACCAGGTGTGTCTCGTGTAGCGCTTTCAGCGGCTGCAAGCGCTGCAGCGGCGGACGCGCGCAGTCGCTTAGAGTGCGAGCGCGCTCGCCCGCACTCGCCGCGCAGCGCTAGTACTGCTCGAAGCGTTGAATCCGCTTCACGTCCCACCTGCTCATCAAATGTATATAAATATTATAATAAATATGTATATTATAACATAATTTTGTAAATTGTTACAATATTTCTGGTTTACAACATCAGACAAGACAAAGTCGACCTAAGTACAGACAATTTGTTATTTACTTCCGCGTTTCAGATATATAGTGTGTGTGTGACTGTGACTAGAACTTCCGCACACCATCACGTACATCACAATTAAATGAAAAAAAAAATCCACTGTCAATATATTGACAGCACGATGGACAGTCGATTTAAAGAAAGTGGCTGTTGTGGTTGGCGCTCGGTGAGGAAGGCCTACGTTCAGCAGTGACGGCAATAGACATAAAAAACATAAGTAAATACAAACAACAAACTTTATGTAATGGCTTGATAGACACTCTCATGACATCAGAGCTCAAAGACTTCTGTTTCTTCACGAACTCCTTAAAAGACTCCACCGTTGTTGATATTTCATTTGGCAGTTTCGTTTGTTTTGGGGGTTCAGCTGAAAATTTATAAAATAGAATGTGTATACCTCTTTATATTGTAAAATAGAACAATTGTTTAGACTCACTAGTCTACACAATTGTTCTATTTTACAATTCGTTTTCTATATCTATATAAGTAATAATAGTATTCATTCATTTTCCAAATACTTATTCGTAATTAAATTTGCATTTTGGCTTTTATAGATCAATGAAAAAATCTATAAATACATAAAAACTGTAGATCTTGATGTCGTCGTGGCGCAGGGGCATAAGGGTGTAACTGTAACGCGACGATTGTAGGTGCGATCCTCACCCGAGGCAATGAATTATTATTACTTAATATATTCATTTCTTCACTCCAGCACCAAGACAAAAGCCAAGCGTTTAGTTTCTGAGTGCCAAAACACACAATGCCACGAAAAATTCAGCGGAAGTGGGGTAAAACACGAAGTGTTTTAACACTAGCTTCCAACTGACTACTCTGCTAAAAGCGTGAATCTGATTTATTTTCCTGTAGATTATAAAGAATTAGGCTACAAAATTATACTTTTAAGAAAACATTACTATACACTATTCACAAAGGCATAAGATAAAAGGTAAACAAATCAATAAAAGGTTACTTTATAGGGCACTATTGATGGGGCTTAATGTAGTATCTTAAGTAAAAAAAATATCTACAGATGTATGGATGTAAATAATATTATTAAACAAGGTCTATAGAACTTATTAACATGTAAAAACATTCAAAAGCCAACTTGTTCTCAAACTTGGGACGCATTTTAATACTATAAAAAGAAACTACTATAATAAATTATAGAGCACAGGTACTGCGGACAATTTACTTTAAAATGTGATATTTTGTCATCAGTCCTAGTAAACTTGGAACAAATTAAATAGAAATTAAAAAGTTACATAAAAGTATAAGAAATAGTATTTTTTGTTGATATTTTGTCTCATGCCAAAATGAATAGGGTTTAATATAGTGTTATTCCATCCATATGGATGGCCACCAAAATAATGACCACCGAAATATACATTTAAAGGAGATGATAAACTAATATAACTTACTTTTTCCATCGCTTGTCGTTGTATTTGTAGTTCCCTGTTGAGACACACCGCCTAAGCCTAGGCTTGGAGCCGCTATAAAAAAATAAATAAAAAAACTAACAACCATCTATTATATCATGATGTATAAATATTCTTTTTTGTTTTGTTTTTCTTTGAGAAAACACTCTGATCCTTTAATTTCACCCGAATTTGACGTTAAATTTGGCGAAACCACCGCCACCATTGAGACAATTAAAAATTCAACTCACAAGCATTACATTTACGTTCAGATAACGTTGTGACGACGTAATATCATATAATTAAGGAGGCCAGTCGTGGCGCAGGGGCACTAGCGTATGACTGTAAACGTGACAAGTTGTGGGTTCAATTCTAACACATGCAAATTAAATATTTAAAATTTAATATTTTCTTTGCTCTGGTGTCGAGACAAAGCGTGGCATTCAATTCCGCCACTCAACACGCAATGCTTCCAGAAATCGTCAGAAAGTGGAGAGTAGTGTCTTACTAATATTTGGCTCTTAACCTAGCCTAACCTGTTGAAAGCGGCATACAGCATGAAGCTAAAAATATATAATTAAGCATACTAACACTTTTAATATATAAATTCTTTATGAAAGATTTTATATCAATTTAATATAAGATATGTATGTATATAAGTAATAATTAACCAAGAATTAAAAATACCTCTAACCTCCTCACTATCTTTAAGAACTTTTCCGATATATTTAATATATTATAACTTTGTAATGCTTTTTTTTTATGGAAAAGACAAGGCAAACGAGCGTGCGGGTCACCTGATGGTAAGTGATCACCGCCGCCCACGACCTCGTGCAACACCAGAGGAGCTGCAGGTGCGTTGCCTGCCTGTAAGGCGGGTTGGGCGCCGGAGCCCGGCATTACCTGATGCGACACGCAGTGGCATAAAGCCACTACTTCACGCCGGTTTAAAATGTAACATTAATATTATTTACAAGTGCACTATAATACCTGAAATCGAAGGAAGTGTACCGGTTACATTTGTTGTACCTAAAGCATTGCCTGAAATGTACAAATAAATAAAATATAAAAACAAAGCTAAATAATAATTTAAAAAATACCTAAAAAGCACTAATATAACTATTAGAAACATAAAAAATAAATAAAGATCCATTTACATATTTATAATAAAAAAGGGGCATTTAAAAATAAATAAAATAAAACATAGAAAAACCATATAAATACATAATTATTGTCAATGAATAACATAAAAAAAACTATATCTGACTTAGACAATTTCTAATGTTTTTTTTACAAATATATATATATATATATATATATATATATATATATATGTTATTTAGTGAGCCAACCAAGATCTTTGATCTTTTTTTATAAATTACATTATACAATAATATTTTAAATCAAAATTGTAAATAAAGTACTGCTATATGTAAAACCAAAATAATAGCTTTATTTATATACTCTTTTCAACTTACAAGGTGTAAGACATTGGTAGCGATCCCGTCTAGCACTTTTTATAACATATTTTCTATTATTCATATCATTAGATGGCAACATTTGAAATGTTTGTGTTATTGGTGTATATGGATCCATTTGTAATTAATTATCTGTGTAAATTATCATTTTCTTACAATTTATACCACAAATTACAAAATATGGAAAGAAAATCTACAATCCATCATGTCCTATCATGTGTCAACATGATAAGACATGATTGCACTGATCAGTGAAACATTTTTAATTATCTGTGTATTGTTTAGAAATTCTTCTATAACTGGCAAAGATATAAAATAAAAAAAAACCTCTCGAACATTAGATGGCAAGTATTGAAATGTTTGTATTACATATACACATGAATCTATTTTTAATTATCTGGGTAAGTTAATTTTTATTATATCTTTAACAGACATTTGAAAATGTTTAAAACTACGTATAAAATTATAAATTCTTAACTTAAATCTTACCAAAGGCACTAGAAGTAGTAGTAGAAGTGCTAGTAGACCCGAACAATCCTAAAGTTGATTGTGTTGTCCCGAACCCAAACCCTCCGAGTCCACCGAGGCCTGAACTACTTGTTGTTGTACCAAAGGATAGACCTAGAATGAAAATGTTTAGAATATTTTTTTTGTGTTTTTTTAGTTTCACTCTGCGTCCGACACAAAGCAGGGAAGACAACTTGGGAACCTAGTGTTAAAACATTCTGTTCCCATTGAGACACATCTGTCCACTTTCGGCCGAATTTTGAAGACATTGTGAAGACATCGTGATGAGTAGCGAAACTCCAAAGTCTCGTTAGCAGAGCAATGATATTGAAATATTGAATAGTACTTTTCCTCGAGTGGGAATCGAACCATAGCATCGCGTTTACAGTCGTAAATTTGTGCTCATGTGCTTAGACTAACCAAAACTAGAGTATATTTATATATTTTTTTCAGTTTCAATGTAACCAGCATATAACAAGGTAGGCAAAAAGAACCTTCTGTTAAGCTTCTCGCGCTTACTGTTATGGCAACGTCCAAATGTTGAAGACATGGAAAGTTAGTGGGATTCAACACGACACAGACGAATGTCTAAGTCTAAAATACCATGTTTGCACGGAATTTTAACACTATAGTACAAGCATTTTTAACCTTAAGAAAATATATAATCAAAATTGTAAAGTAGAAAACTTAAAAAAAATACCTGTGGTGGCAGTAGCACTTGCTCCAGTACCGAAGCTGAGACCTCCCCCGAGTCCACCACCAAATGCAGAGGTTGAGGTTGCTCCTGCCAAATAAATTTTAGTATTTTTTTAAAACCACAGTGTATTTTACACTATCATATCCATTTTCCACTGAATTCTCGAAGCATTGTGTGTGGAGTGGCAAAGCTCTTCACCAGATCAAGGATAATGAAAAATGTTAAATATTTCTTTCCCATGAGTGGGAATCGAACCCATAAACGCCTTCTTTCAGTCACCTGCTTGTGCTCCTGTGCCATGATGGCCTCAAAATTTTGAATATATTTTTTATTACATATGGGTGGACAAAATCACAAAAATAGCTGGTAATAATTGGATTACCAAAGTTCAAGACAAACAAACAAAAAAAGCTTTCTATGCTAGAGGAGCTTTACAGTAAACCATAAGTAATATACACAAGAAATAAATAAAGCTCTCATTCTCTTCATTCTTGAGGCCAGTTGCGGTGCAGAGGCACAAAGTGCCACAGTAAAATCAACTGGTTGTGGGTTGATCCCCATTTGAGGAAATGAAATATTTATTTACATTTATATTTTCATTTCTTTGCTCTGGTGTCGAGGCAAAGCGCATCGTTGAGTTCCGCCACTCAACACACACGCTTTACTTTCTTTTATTCTCTGTAATTTAATTTATATTGTGAACAAACACTACAAAAGTATTAAGCAATTCAATAATATTTTTTTGAAAATGTTTAAAAATTTTACAAGTTTAACAAAGTGGGACTCAAATCCACACCTTTTAAAAAGAGCCCAACTGATCTGGTCACTAAGTCCTATGTTTTCAACAATATATGTTGAAGTGATAATACACTTAGAAACTGTTTAGAAATTTAAAAAATGCACAAATGCTAACAATATAAATAAGTTATAACATAAATATAAAATATGGGTATATAGCATATAGCTTAGTGGTCAGAGATGCCGGTGAAGTGCCCTTAGATAGAAACAAGATCGGGTTTGAGTCATCTTACATACAATTTTTTTCATTTTAAAAAGTAATTTTCTATTTTTTGTGTTAGTTATTTATACATTTAAAAAATGTAAATAAATAATTTAATAATTCTTCTTTCAATGTCAATAAAGTGACATATATGTTAACAAGTAAACACAAGTCTAAATAGTTTAAAGCGGAGTGTTCAGTGTTGTTAGGTTATAACTATACAAAATTCAATATGTCTGAGCATGTCATTTGAAATATTAAGTTAAGTATTAGTACCAAACGCAGGAGTTGTAGTTCCAAAAGCAGGTGCCGCAGAAGTAGTTCCAAAAGACAAAGATGTATTGGCACCAAAGGTAGGAGCGGTTGATGTAGCTCCAAAAGAAGTGCCAAATGCAGGTGCAGACGTGGCTGGTGTACCAAATAGTCCAGTTGAGGGTTGAGTTGTGCTGGTCCCTAAACCAAATCCTGGAGCGGCAGCTGGTCTAAAATAAATTTAAAATATTTTTAAAAATAAATTAAATATTAGTAGAAAGAAGTATAGTTAATAAATAGTATCCTAGTTTTGTATTATAGTTGTTTGCAGTTACTAAGTATACAGTTGATAATTTAACGCCTAATTTTTTTTCATTAATTGAAGGATAATACAGATCCGTCAAAAATAAGCAGAGAGGTTATATATTTGAATTATATTTTTGAGATAAAATTTAACTATCGCATACTTTTCAATAGATTATAATGGATACGAGTTTCTAAGTTAATTATTTAAATAATTTAATAATAAATATAGTTTACTTACTTATTAGCGCCAAAACTAAATCCGCTTGAGAGACCTGTCGTAGCAGGAGCACTAGATGGAGTACCAAAAGAAAACGACATCTTGAATATTATGTTTATATTACTTTTATATACAACATAACTTTTTTAAATATATTTATAAATTGTTATATTTATTGTAAGGTATTTGAAAATTTTAACGATCAGAAGTGTATAGGTTTTTTTTTATAACATAAATTTCGCATAGATTCAAAATGTTTTATCACTGACACATGTACTTGAATGTTGCCACCGCGTAAAAATTAAAATTAGATTCTGATCAATCTTAAGACTTTTAGTTTACATTTATTAGATATTCTTATTTTCATTTATCTTTTTTTAATAAAACTATTTTTTATCAACAAAAGTATATTAACGTAAATAATATAGAATTTTACTTGCTTTATTAATATACTTTTAAGTTTTAACCATTGGTTTCCGTGAAAACTTGTTTTATATAAAAAAAAATCTGAATAAATTATGACATTCAAATTTCAATTGATATTTTCACGATAAGCTAATTCAAAGAACTGCCTATCTTATTTTTGTATCTTATATAAAACATATTTTGTGTGATACGATGAATTTTTTAGCCCATGGTAGTTCGCTCATAAAACGATGTCAAGTAACATTCAAAACAACGCCAATTGCAACAGATATTATTTGTAAGTCATATTTTCAGCCTCCACAAGCTTTAAAACCATTACAATACGAAAGTAAAATTATACACGAGCAGTATAAGTCCTTGGTTACTGGCAACTTGCGCTTTTTGAGTGGATATTCAAGCCCAAGTAGAATAATCCAAATTAGTCTATAAAATATCTATGCATTTATTAAAATTATTATTAACATAAATTGTTTGTTTTACCTGTATAGTTATATTATGTATATTTAATTTGACATTATGAAACTATCAATAGACCATATAGAACATAAACACTAATAACATATAAAAAATAGGAATATTAGAAATCTTCTTAATAAGAAAACAATTAAATACGAATTTTGGTTACGCAGTTCATGTAACTTTTAAGGAGGTCTTTTAGGTCTAAGATCCCAATACATGAATTTGCTTGCACTTATATTTTTTTATATGAATCCAACATCGTTTGAACGAAAATCGGATAAGGAATTGCAAAAACAATGGTTGCCACTTCTCGGTCTATTGCAACCCTAGGGTTGCCTGTTAATAGTGCAAATTATCAACATTAAATGACATGTTTCAGCAAACATGTCACTTAATGTTGATAATTTGCACTGATATGTTTTTAAGTAAATTATATATCAATTTCGCCGAGGCCAGTCGTGGCGCAGCGGCACGAGGTTAGACTGCAAAACCGACTGGTTGTGGGTTCGATCCCCACTCGAGGAGATGAAATATTTACTTAAATTTATATTTCCATTTCTTCGCTCTGGTGTCGAGGTTAAGCGCGGCGTTGAGTTCTGCCACTCAACACGCAATACCTCCAGAATTCGGCAGAAAGTGGGGAACGGAGTGTCTTAACACAAGGTTCCCTCTGCCTACCCTGTTGTGTGCGGGATACAGCGTGAAGCTGATTTTTTTTTTTTTGATATATCAATTTAAAGCTTATTCCTGTCTCAACACTATAATATATGGTTGTCTGTAAAGTAACCGCCGCAAGAAGAGGTTGCCATCTTTTGAATATTTTTTTCGTTTCCGGTTTACTGTGATAATAGAAGACGAAGTGCGTGATATGCCTTACGTTGTAAAGAAAAATATCATGTAATAAAGGGTCAATCTTAAAATCAAAGTTTATTCAAACTTCTCACTAACAAACTTCAAACTTTTGTCTAACTGTTCATTTGTTAAATTATGATTTTAATCATATTGAGTACATACAGAAAATGATGTAAAGATGAAATCATTCATGTTTTTCAAGTGAAATAATGAAGTCATGATATTGAATCATTGTGAATGTGTTTTCTAAATACTAATTCTCGTTTAAATTATCATTTTGAAACGACTAAATTATTTAATTAAATAAATGTTTACAAATATCGATCTACTAAGGTATTAATTATATCATGGATCCTTGAACGGTGCCATTATTGCGGGTATTTTTTTTATTACTTAATAAACTATGTATTATTTTTACAATAAGAAAAACTGTTATCGAAAATTACATTTCAATAAACTCTCTTTCTCTTCATCTTCTGCTTAGGAGCAAAGGTGCTTTGACAACGGTTGCTCGACCTATTTGTTGTTTGAGTCTTCTTTTGTTACCCAGTTCCATGTAAAACGTGTAGATGGCACTACATTTAAAAATGAGTTTATTTTAAAAATCTTTGAATTTAAATCTTTAAACAAATTAAATATCAGTAAATTATAACTGAATAAGGTAAAATTGATGAAAAAAATAACTTAAATAAATGTATAGAAATAGAAAACGCGTCTTATGAACCTATGCACTATTTAAATGGACTTAGAAAGTAGAAATTTGGCATACAGGGTAGGGAGTGTAGAGGAGCAGATTTTTCACAATTTCCTATAGGAACGGAAAAAAGAATTATCCATTTGTCTTAAAGACCACGTAAACAAAATTGCCGGCGACGACAAGCAAAATTTTTCAATCATAAAGATAATAGATATATTAGTAAGTAGTTTGAAAGTTACAGAATATATATGAACAAAGTACAATTAAGTATACAGTTATTCCGCGATCCTTTACCAAACTGTGACGGGACGTAGGCTGACAAAGTTTAATTGACTTCCAAGATTTTTAATTAGAAACTTAATAAAAGATACACCAAAGGAATAGAAGACGGGCTCTCGAATGATATTACAATTCTAAAGTCTTATTTACGCATTACGATATGTCGTATAGTGCCAAAACTAATTAAATCATTTTACGGTTAAAATAAAAAAAATAGCTAAGTGAGTAAACTATAAAATGATATATAATACTTAAATAGGTTCCACAATTTGTGGAATGTGGATTATTTAAAATTCAACTGCGGACTTCCTTTCCATCTAGAGAGGGTCAAATATTAACGAGAGTCTTGGAGTTTATTTGATTTTGTATATGTATCATATAAAGATTTTCTGAAATATCAGGTACAAGTGCATTTACTGACGATGGGTGTGGGTTCGATCCCTATTCGAAGAACTAATTGTATTTAGAAATATAATATCTGAGGCCATCGTGGCGCAGGAATACTTACTAGCGTGCGATTGTGACGCGACGGTTGTGGGTTGGTTTCCCGTTCGTGAGCATGAAATATTTAATGTTTTTATTTATTCTCTCTGGTAACAAGACAAAGCGCGCCGTTGAGTTCCGCCGCTCAACACGCAATGCCTCAAGAATTCGGCGGAAAGTGGGCAACGGATATGTTTTAATAGAGTACGAAGTGTCTTGACATTAGGTTTCCAGGTTTTGCCCTACCCTTATATGTGGGGAAAACATCGTGAAGTTAAAAAAATAATACTATTGGGCTCAGCCTTTTATCTATTTCATCATTATAAATTAAATAAAATTTAAGAACGAAATTTTCTTATCCTTATTTCTCATTTTTGCATACAGCGTTTGCTCGCGGCTTTTCCCTTGTGGTCAAATGAAAATAACTGAGAGTCATAAATGTGTTATGACACATTTTATGTGCCGGGGGTCACTCTGACAGTAGGTACTGATGAGGTTATGATGGTTAAAATTATGTTATTTAGTCTATAGTAATCCTCGATAAATGGCTTATCCAATACAGAAATAATGTATGAATTACAACCAATAGTTCCTGAGATTAGGTCGTTAAATGAAACAAACTTTTCTGCTTATAAAATTTTATTAAACTAAACTATTAAACTGTTTTTCTCTTAAAAAATTAAAGTGCGGTGAAAATAAAGTAAAATTTGTAAATAAAGCTGCGACTTATCGTAGTATCTGTAGTCTAATGGAAAAACTTGATATTTCAACGCGGCGCCACCAGTTTTAACCAAGTTTCCGTCTATTTGTCTTTAGATTGTCTGTTTGTTTTTTATCGTTCCTCAGTATTGATTATGTTGATGGAGGACATAGTTAGTTTGAACTTTGTTTTTAATGTTTTTATTCGTAAAATATTTCTTAGTATAACAGGGGGCAGTCATGGCGCAGGGGCACAAGCGTGCGACTGTGACCACGACAGATTGTGGGTGCAGTTCTCATTTGAGGAAATGAAATATTTAATATTTTCATTTTCTCGCTCTGGTAACGAGGCAAAGTGCAATAACTACGTTATCTGCTTTTAAACACAGCTCAAGCTCAGAACCGTAGAACTTGTCTTAAGCTTAACCGGAGTCTTAAATTAAAGTAAAAATTTCTCTCCTTCTGTAATAATGTAATTAATATAATAAAATAATGATCTCCTACACTCAATATGCGATATTCTTTTTGGAACCTTTTTAAAATTGACATAAAGCAAGAAACAAAGTATATTAAAATTAGTTTCTCTTTTTCTACAAATAGAATGAATGCCCTAAAAGTAATTTGAACCTACAACTATGGTGTAGTGTTATGTTAAATACATTCCAAAATCGTGTACTTTATCGTGAAAATAACAAGAAATACAGATTCCAAATTCAAAAATAATACATATACTCAGCATGGCCATACTGTTACAATTAAAAATAAACAAAATATGTAATACTTTTGAATTTGGAATCTTTAACTTTTATACGATTGATCATTATGTTTTCTTATTTTCGCGCCAATATATTGTAAAATATTTTGTGATATTAAAATAGAGTGGGGTGATAAAGAGAACGGAAGCGTCGTGATTGCATTAAATAAAGTAGGTATGGAGCCAAATGCAATTATTAAAATCCTTCATGCGCTTAATATTAGTCAAATGTTTGTGTATCAGGCCATTTATAGGTACAATGAAACTTCCTCTGCTTGTGATTGAAAAGGTCTTGCCGTCCACGTTGTGTTGGTACGAAAAATATATCTATATATAAAGTCAACGTTTTTATATTTATCACCGGTTCCCTAATGTTAATGCAACCAGAATGCCTGAGATGAATCGATAAGAAGAAGAAGAAGAAGCACGAAATTGAGAATAACTTACAGATTAATATAATAATTACACAAGTAGGTACATACGTACATACATATTATATATATATATATATATATATATTGAGCTATTTCCAATTATATCTATTGCAACGGGGGTTTATTTGTCGCACGAGTAGTCATACAACGAGTGGGAACGGTCACCATGCATGTCCATGACAACAAAGCACGTGCACGGGGTGGCGAGGGTCCAACCCCATAGTGCTGGAGCCACTCGTCCTTATAAATTATAATTGATGTAACGTTTAATTTAATATGTCTTTATTTTTCTTCTACCATTACCGTTAGTAGTAGTATTGTGAAAAATCGATATATTATATTATTATTTATTTAAAAAAGATAAAAGACCATAGTTGTTAATTTAAATTTTATTTTTAAATGTAAGTAATAATATTAGCTTCACGCTGTACCTTGCATATAGCAGGCAGATGGATCCTAGTTTTGAGACATTCCATTCTCCACTTTCCGCCCAATTTACGAAATTGCCGTAGTGCCTCATTGTATAGCTAACGAAGCAAGAAAAGGAAAATAATTTATTCCCCCCCGAGTGGAATTGAATCCAATCCATCCTCAAGCTTACAGTCAGACGCTATGCCGCTGCATCACGACAGCGTCATAAATTAATAATAAATAATCATGATTTTTCAAAAAGCACTTTTTGAGACGTTGTTGCGATACCTAATAGGTACTTAAGGCTTTATGAAAAGTGGAAACAAGCGTAATTTCTCACTAGACAGTCTGTCTGCACTGTGAGGATAGACGAAGGCGAAAAAAAGAAAGATAAGGGAGGATTCACACTATAGTTCCAGCCACGGTTCGTTGTCGGTTTGATTTCAGTACTTTAAAAATATTCTCATATGAGAGGAAATGAAAACCTTCATACTATCGTTTCGGTCAAATTCCGGTCCAATCGCATCACGCATATGAGAATATTTCACATAAGTACAAGAAAATGACATCAGACTGAGAACGAACCGTGACGAGCACTCTAGTGTGAATCCTCCCTAACGTATTATATAATAGTAACTACTGAACATTGTATGTACACCATAGCATAGACAATAGTGACAAATTTTTTTAATTGCTTAGGATTTTATTTATGTTATAATTATTTTTCTATGAAGTAATTCGAATAAATGATTAACTTGTACGGGCACTGTGGTCAAGACAAAGCACTGCGTTGAGCTCCGCCACTCAAGACGCTGTCTTGAATTTGGGCGGAAAGTGACGAACGGAGTTTTTTAATATAGGATAAATAATGAAACTCAATTAAATTGAATACCTTTTAGAATATTAAATAACAAGATAAAATCACAGAACTGACACTGTAAGTCCTGAAACTGCAAAATGATTACTTAAACAATACAAAAAACAAACAATTACATCTACAATATTTTATAGAACAACTATTCCTCGGTCCACCGTAAAATCTGTAAACGCAATTAAATGTAACCTTTGCTTAACACATCGTTTCCTGTGGCGTACATTTATATTATTCATACTTCCTACCCTTATTCCGTGGGGTATAGGGGTGGTAATGGCGCACCCTAGTAGTTGAACATGGTAGTGCCACCCACCCTTTGTTGTCTAGCGACTAGACTACGGGGCGAGTTTTGTTTTATTTGCCGGCTGCGTTTCGAGCGATCGATGCGTGCACTTATGAATTCGTCGGTTTAGATTAGTTCCTGCTGCTGGTCCTTTGTTCTTTGTATTGTGTGGAATTTTTGTGTTTTCAAGTGGATTGTAATTCAATTTTTTTTATATTATTTATGTAAGCTGCTTGAAGTATGCAATTTGATGTAGAAAATTTAGATTTTTTTCTAAATGATTTAGTTTGCGACTATATTAAATTTCGTTTTTCTTGTAAAATTTAATCGTAATCTACGTTAAGATTTGAACTTTTTCAATGTGAACGCAAGCTTTACATACAATACATGTACGCGTTCGCATGTTTTTCCAGTTCCAGTTGTTTCCAGATTAGATGTTTTGAGCATTTAGTAGCCACCTCCTTGTTGCGCTTTATTAACAAAGGTTGAATTTAAGTAAACAGTCGTTTCGTACCATTAAGCAAATAAGATTAGGATTTCTTTTTTTTAGCTTCCTGCTTTATCAAACAGGGAGGTAGCCAGAGAGAACGGAGCACCAAATTTTAAGGTCTCTGCATACCTCTTTGGCCGCTGTCATTAACCTCTTCCATATGCGAACATATACGCCCTCCGGGGGAACCTCAGTTTTTTTAGGCTGTGCCTCTCTCACCACTCACTCTTTTTTCATAAATCGTTTTGCTATTATTTCGTCGCTCATTGTCCCGACGTGCCATAAATGGTATCTTAAATTGGCATAATTTAAATTTTTACTTGCATATTATATGAATTTCTTATATTCACAAACATCTCTACTCTATCTTATACTTATGATAATATTTTTAATTTTAATTTTAAAGTGGTTTATATCTTAATTTTTGGCAGTAATTGTAATGGATTGGGAAGCTAGATTTAGATATAGATCCTTAGCATACAAATAAAGTTAAAATTAATTTATAAACATTAATTGAATGTTAAATTAAAAAAAAACGGTAAAGTGCGAGTCGGACTCGCACACTGAGGCTTCTGTACCAATTTGACGAGTGTAGGGCACAAGAAGTACAACTTATAAAAGTTAATAAGCTTATGTTTGTATGAAATGATATGTATTGATTTTTGTTCTATGTATATATTTATCTATTATATAAATTTTCATTTTCGGTTACGCTTATGGTTTAATTTTTACCTTTTGAGGTTCGGAACCCTAAAAATAGGAATAACGTAAGCTATTGTTATAATAATAATACATATTTTTTTTAATTTGTGTGTTTTATGACAAACCCCAATGCTGTGTTGTGCCTAACTTTACACGAAAAATCTATTTAAAATACAAATCGATAAGTACAGAAAAAATCATTGAAGCTTGACGGCGCAGCGACACAGCATCTGAGTGTAAACGCGATGGTAGTGAATTCAATTACCTTTCGGGGGAAATAATTGTCTTTATTACTCAGCTCTAGTAACAAGACAAGACAAGTGAAAGTCGAAAAGTGGGTAAAGCAGTGTTTTAGCACTATGTTCCCTCTCTCATCCTCTTATGTGCAAGATACACCGTGAAGACATAATAATAAAAATACTTTTCAAGACGCCTTTGTTACAAAAATAATTTCAATTAGACATATGAAATACAAAATGAGCTGGTTCACACTAGGTATAGTGTCAGCGTCAGTGGCTGGCGTCGCGACGCATCGATCCACACCTGTAGCTTGTTTGGTTATTATATATTTGAAACGTCTGTCTGTTATACTTCCTTGTTTATCCAATAGTCACAAATTCGAATTTTGGTCGGTTAATTTTAAGCGACTAACGTGAAGATTGGTAGAATCTAAAATATGAACCTGAAGTGTAGAAATTTAATAAACCTATGTGTATTGGATATCCATTTATTGAGTGAGGCTAAAGGCTATCCACATGGGTTAAGCTGCGGGTAAAAGGCAGTTGTTTTGTAAAGTTTATTTTTGAATTAATTTATGTATTTTGATGCTTCGTTTGTTAGAAATATGTTATAATAGGATTTGAAATTTAATATTTATTTTTAATTTGCAATAAATTAAAATATCATAATAATATTATATAATATTTACAATACTCTAATCTTGTTAAAACTGCTGTGTTAAATTCCACTGTCCAAAAGGTTATGCGAGTTATTTTTTTTCTGATGAACTCATACTGTTAACATGGAATGGTGATTAAAACGTCACCTGATGGCGAGATTCAAGGCTTGCTGTGTGTGTGTGTGCGTGCTTGCCCTAGAAGAAATACTAACACAAATGGATGCTTTAACCCGTGGTCATATCATAAGGGGATTCCTGTGAGGGCTAATCCGGTTCAGTTATTTTTGTTTCATCACAATCGCGATCAGCCGAGATTGTTTATCTCCAATAACACAGACACCTATTATCTAAAAAAAATATATTATAAAGTTTTTTTTTCACTATAATACACTTTTTATTTTTTGTTAAATGCTATTATCCCAATTTTAAATGTTAAATTCAAAAGTACTCTAATAGAATAAAACAAAAAAAAAATAATAATACAATGTTATTAAATGTATCGGCAATGTCAAATAAAATTACTGAAATATCCATTTCCCCTTTTAAAGTTATATTTCTTTAGACGCAAGTATTATAATAGCTCAAAGAGGCAATTGACTCGAACCGACCTTCGAAACGGCGACCTCTTATTTTCTTTTATCGTCATATTCAGAGTTTTCAAATGTTGGTTTAACTTTAATCACAGTTTAAGCATATATTTAATTTATTCTATTAGTGATATAGATTATTCTATTTAGTTTTTTGTGTTTGGAAAAAGAGAAATAGTTAATTATGAAAAAAATATCCTGTATCACATACCAACACAACGGCCTCAATGTACGTAAGTATTTACAGTATATAAATATTTTGGAGTACCTATATGATTCTGGTAGATTTCTAGGCACAAGTCATCGCCGCTGTGTGTTAGAATAACATAATAATATTTAATTAACGTTGTCTCTTGATATATTCTGACTGCGGCTGACGTGATCGACGCCGATTCACTGAATAACAATTTTTTGAGAATAACAATTTTTTACTGTTACATAATTCGAGTACATTTTTTAACATGTTATCATTAAGTTGCGCCTATGAAACTTTCAGAGATTATTCTATACTAATACTGGTAGTTTTTAAATTGTTTTACAAAAGAAATCACCAGTATTTTTTTCGCTATAGCCCTTGAAAGTTTTTGAGTTTTTAAAAAAAAATGGCTTATTTAAAAATGATTTTTGTTTCCATGTTATTTCCAAGATTTATAAGCCGATACTTTTGAAATATTACATTACACAAAAGGTTATTGAGGTTTATTGAAAAACAAATCACAAGCACAGACTCAATAGTCGGGCTGTATTTGCCAATTTTCTTTAAGAATCCAATTTTTTCGAAAAAATCACAAATTCTCAAATATCCGCCGAACAATTGAAAATCGGCTAATACTCGTACATGAGGGTAAAATGGATAGGCACTGAGGTCTTTTACCCATAGACCACTGTTGATCTGTCTATCGTGTTACACCATGTATATTAGGTCCTTACCGTATGGGAGAAAGGAAAAGTCGAATATTTTTTTTATATAATATAATATATTTATTGAATCAAAATATGAACTGTTGTTATCTATGCACTTCCCATCTCATATGTAGGGTAGCATTGGCCTTGGGAATGATATGTTCGCTCCAGTTTGTTTCAAAGTATCCTTGTCAGGAATGTTAAAATGTGTTTTTGTATAATTGATTTCGAACGGCAGAACCAAAAACGCACCGTGTTTTCTTTTGCAATACGACCGCCACACACATTATTAATCCTTCGAGCCGTTTCCGCAGCACTGGTGGTGCTGGTGCCACGATGGAACTCGTAAACTGAGTAACGCAAACAGAAAAAAAACAGAAGAAAAAACAATTGAATGACGGTTAACGAAACACAAATACATAGATAAATAGCTGTATAAATTAGAATTTGTGCGACAAAACGCCAATTTCAAATGTAAGGACTTAATATTTTAAAGACAGTACTTTACTAATATTCTTTGTATTTATTTAACTTTCGTTTTAACTATGTTATAATATAATTATATTTTATAAAAACAAATTCAATTTTACAAGGGCCCCGTGGACCGTTCAACTATAAACATGTAAAATTTTAATTTCGTCGCTTTGGTAACAAGGCAAAGTTCCGCCACCCAACACGCAATGCCTCAAGAATTAGGCGAGAAACGGATAAATTTGGTTCATAGGTTCCCTTTGCCAACTCTGCTATATTCGGGATACAGTGTGAAGCTGATAAAGAAATATGATTTAATAAAAATTTAGTAGCATATAACTGATACTATATAAATCTGTTCCTCTCATGAAATAGTCAATCAACTGAGACAAGATGTGTGCTCTTGAGATCAAACGTTCAAAGGCATATCTCCAATAGTACTGGAGACATTTCGAAAATACCAACTTATATTATAGCTATTTATATATGTACATTTATAACCAATGTAGTATATTTCTTGTCAGCATCGGATGTCTTTGGGTAGAAATAATATTCAAAATAAAAAAAAACCAAAATGTTCTTTATCAAGTTTATCAAGTTACACAAAACGTCAGTAGTGTCAGTCCTTAATACCTACTACTACCGGCTCGGAAGGCAGTTTTCAGTATTGAAATAACAAGCAACTTCGATATTTTTATATATAATATATCCCCATATTTTTTCCGCATATCAAGACATTGCGCTTTTCGTGGTAGAACTCAACTCTGCGCTATCTCTACTAATAATTTAAATTTATTCCCCTGAGTAGGAAATTAGGGATCATCGTACTCACAACTATTGCCTTTACTGTTGAAGACTAAAGACGCTATTCCACTGCGCCATGATGTCGTCAAAATAACTTCTACTAACGCCGCACAGGTGTCTAAAATGTACGTTAGTCAAACATTATAAAATTTACTTCAGTCAAACATTAAAATAAGAAGAGGATTATGCGTTACCTAATTTTCTTATAAATTCTATACAACAAAGATGTATATAGTTTTGTTGTATTTTTAAACTTTCAGAATATATAATAGAATAAAAAAAAATTGTTACATATATCTACATACCTACATCTATTTCGACTAGAAGTTAACTTTCTGAGTCAGCCAGTCTGCATTTTATTGCATTAGATACTTCGATCCGAGCGTTCCGCTTGAAAATTTCACAGACACATAAATTACTTGCACTTAAGCATTTTCGAATAATAAATGTTTGTTGGTACCTGGGGTTAATTAGTTTTGAAACTGAATCTTTCATTTCTCTTTTACATTTGAATTTAAATCTAATAATAAATGTAAGATTTTTTGAGAGTCAAGCGTGCGACTGTAAAAGCGACGGTTGTGGATTTGATTACCGCATTCTTCGCACTGGTAACGAGACATAGCGCAGCGTTGAGTAGCCTCAAGGGGACAAAGTGTCTTAACACTAGGTTCCAAGGTTCCAATAATAATAACTAGTGATAAGACACTCAGTTCCCCATTTTTGACAAAATTTTACAGACAGTACGTGTTACGTGGTACTTAATGCCGCACTTTGACCACAAGAGAAGGGAAATGAAATTCCCTTGAGTGGGGATCGAAACCACAACCTCCGTGTTTACAATGAGACATTGCTGTATTCCACTTTCGACTTATTTTTTACAAGAATCGCGAGGCGGAGTATGAAACTGGGCATAAATAAAGTTTATATGAACGAAGAACGAAATAAATACAACACTTACCACCATGTGTTTAATATTTATTAGAAAACATAAAAATTTGAACGTAGCAGGGTTTGAACCTGTGCTTGTTGGTACTTTTGTTGTTTTTCTCTGGAAAATCGTCCAACCTACACGTCCCACTACTTTAAAATTTGTATCCTACTTTAAATATGATTTAAATAAATATTTTTCTTTACTAAGTGTGAAATAATCCTTTAAAAATGTAAAAAAATTACATATGTTGGACAATATACATTTTTATGTATACATTTTTAATTTATATGTATAAAGTCACATGTTGCTAAACCAATTCGTGTTTTAGGCATCTACGGGTTAAATTAAATAAAACTTTTACTTAAAGACTTTGCAGGATTGGAATGGAATCACTTTGTACTTCTTTAAAGTTATTATAAATTTGATAATTCAATCTAGTTAATATATCTACCTACTTTTAAATTTTGAAAGTGCAAAACAATATTTAACGTACCTGCATATATTATAATATTATTACGAGATACTTAAAAAAAACATATACTATTTAACAAACAGAGCTCATGAATTATCATGTATATTTAATACATCATTTTAATTTCAATAAGTATTTGTATTATATACATAATTAATTTTCGAGTCTTACTATCTATAAAATGTTTAACATAATAAATGGTCTGCATTAATAATATTTACAATGTAAATATAATGTTGATGAGTGGAAGCCATCAAATAAACTTTACTGAGTGCTGGATGAATGGTAAATCGAGGTTTCCCCCTGCTCCCCTTAAGGCAAGGGGACCTCGGTTAACCTTAAAAAAGACACAGTATCAATAGTACTGGAGGAAGGTCACCTAAAAAGCATTTGGACCTACCAGAGGACATGTATGAAGAGTTTGATAGCAGTAAACGAGGCGAAAGAGGTATTTAGAGAAAGTAGAGATTTACGTTAAACTTTCTGTGGCTAATTCGCTGGCTAGAACGACACTATGATATATATTATATACTAGCGACCCATTCGCGGCTTCGCCCGCATACCACTTATAATTATTTTACTATGCTGCATTTGTCATGAGATAATCAAAAAATATATATAATTAATATAATTTATACATTCAACAATTTTGAGAAAGTGCAAGCACTACATGGTTGCTTGCGAGGTCGAATTCAGCGGCTAAGGCGCGTTGAATTATTTTAAATTTACATTTTCGCAAAAAGTAAACGTTCAAATTACATGCTATAAACGCCAAAGCACACCTTCATAAATTTTCCTTGATGATAGAATAACTTTCGCTCGTAAGTTTCAATATCTTTATCTAATAAAAAAAGTTGAAACATCACCTTGCAATTTTCAATTATTTTTAGTTACAAAATGCCTTATTGTGACTTATTAATAGAAGATAGATATACAGTATTGTGGACTTTTTTTAGTACTAATAAAATAGAACATTTATTCCATACAATGTACTGACGTATGTTTTACTAATTTTGCAGCTCACGCGCTTAAAGGAATTTCATGGCGTTCCTTATTATTGTTTTTTCGTTATTTAAGGCTAATTAATATTTACACGTTAATATATCATATAGCCTATAGCACTTCTAAAGAACGTAGCTTTCATTCAAAACAAAAATGAGTAAATCGGACCAGTAGATCCAGAGATCTTAGCGTTTAAACAAACAAACAAATAAACTCTTCCGCTTTATTATATTACTATAGACTAGTATAGATAAATAAAGTAATAACATATATGAACATACACATTTAGAAAGTAAATTAATTTCAATACGAATGTCATCTTCTTCAATATACCCATTTTCTTTGAACAAATATTGAGAGGAACAAATTAAAGGTGTTTCGAGTGTTTTCAAAGAAATTCGATCTAGTTGCGATACCGTGAGAACATTTTAATAAGATTTACTTTTAAATGATGTGCACAGTAAATAAATTAAAGTTTCGTTCGCGAAACATTCGGTTTATATATGTATTTAAACAGATCGAGTGGAAAATGTTCCCGTTAGTTTTCAGTGATAGTAAAAACTACTCGGTATAACTGTAAAAGTCAGTACCCGCGCCTCTTAGACGTTTATACATTTTGTAAAATTATTTTCATCTAAAGATGGAAATGTGTGAAATAATATTACCTGCCGAGTTTTCGAGATATTGCGCGTTGAGTGGCGGAATTCAACGCTGCGATTTGTGTCAAACATCAGCGAAGGAATTTAAATAATTCATTGCCTCAAGTAAGAATGAAACCTCAATAACCTCAACCTCCCTAACCTCATATTACTGCCATAGAGGACCTAAGACTAATATGTCAATATACTTTTAGAAAAAAAAACTATAAATATTTATTAATAAAACATTACCGTCAAATACAAAGATTAATAGACTTGATCATAATAAAGTGATTACTCATAGATATATATCCACAGCTATGGCGATGATGTGGAAATATTTTTTGTTTGCCATTTTTTCCAGTGTCATCCCCGGCGCCGTGAGACGAATTACCTCGGGTTTTACTATCTATAAAAGTTAAGTGGTTTGCGATTTGTGAGAGCTCTTTTATTATAACGTTTATGTGTATCATATGGCAGCCTTGTTGATTTCCCCGTGTATTTCGTTTGTTTTTTGAATTTTCTTTTAGAGAAGAAGATTTTTTTTACGTTTGAATGTAAACGCGTAGGTTATGGGTTCGATCCTCATTTGGGTGAATGGTTATTTTTTAAATTATTTTCATTTTCCCGCTCTCTAAGGCAAAGTGCGGAATTCAGATCTACCTCAAAAAAACCATGTCTTAAATTTGGATGTCTAGGAGTGTCGTAACACTAGGTTGCGAAATAAAACGTGAAGCTGAAATATTAAGTGACTGTTTTCGACTTTAAATATGGTGTACAAAACCTTACTTTATCTAGACATTAGTATTACCTTCAGCAGGTATCAGTAATATTTTTATTTTTCATACAATATGTATCATAAAAGTAAAGTAAAACCAAATTTAAACTATCACACGGCGATCAAAGTAAATTGGAAAATAAATCTTGCCATTAACATTTTTAAAAGCTCTCTTTTACAGCGGTGGCTTTATTATAATAAGCTTATTTTAATTAAATCTCTTCTACATTGAACTTTATATAAATTCGATGCATTTACAAAAATGAATTGCGCAACTTATTTCAATTTCGGTAAATAAACTGTAATAGTGAGCTTAATATTATTAAATTTGGCTAGATTTTATGTAAGTTATATCTAGGTATTACTACTTTCAGTTTATATGAAACCACCTTTTAAGATTATTATAAAGTGTAAATGTAAGTGTGTTTGTTATAATGAGAAAGACATCCCACCTTTTAAATATCTTATTTATGAAAGTAAAATTTAGGAATACGTTTTTGAAATACTTACATGCTACATGAGCCTCCCACTCTTTTGAAGCATGATCTATTACAAAAGGGTATTTTTAGCTTTTATAAGCAAACTTTATAAGTAGCAACGGTTAATATTTTATTTTAATCATGTTCATAAATTGGATTGGAGATAGATGGGATTGGAGCATTAAGGACACATTTAGGAGACAATCATAATTTTTTATTTAATTTATTTTTATTTATGTCTTGATTATTTTAATATTTACATTGTAATATATGGATAAATATCGACACCAAGAATGCATAAAATATTTAATTCATGTCTTGACTAGCAGAGACCACTTTGCACAAGCTTTGTAAATAATACGTTTCAATTCAAAAGGAAATTTGAAAATAAATTCAGTCTAAATAAATAAATGCAGAACTAACATCATAAAACTACATCATATTTATGGATGTCATATCTCCTGGAAGCATGCTATATACTTCTCGAATCCGATAGCTGTATATCCAATGCCACGACTGGCCTCATCATATGACCTCATCATATAACATACATATGACCAGAGAAATATTTATGAGATACAAATAACAATTAAAGACGTGACTAACAAAATGGAATTCGAAAACCTATTCTCCACATATAAATATTACTTGATTTCATTAATAGCTGAAAAATATTTGTTCAACGATAATTATATTGTAACGCATTAAATTTCAACATACTGGGTGGTGGAAACTAGCGATGTTATTATCTTGAATATATAAAACTAGTATTTATAATCATCAATTTATCCCGTTAATCAATAATAATCTAATTTACTTCAATATAATGGTACCACGATCATCTTTATAAACACATATTACGCATATTTTTTTTATCACCTTTACGCTGTATTCCGCACACAGCAGGGTAGGCAGAGGGAACCTAGTGTTAAGACACTCCGTTCCCCCACTTTCTGCCGAACTCTGGAGGCATTGCGTGTTGAGTGGCAGAACTCAACGCCGCGCTTTGCCTCGACACCAGGGCTATGAAATGGAAATATAAATTTAAGTAAATATTTCATCTCCTCGAGTGGGGATCGAACCCACAACCAGTCGATTTACAGTCACACTTTGTGCCCCTGCGCCACGACTGGCCTGATCTTATTTATTGCGGGTCTAATAAATTAGTAATCTGGTGTTGAGATACTTCTTCCACTTACTTGCAAAGAAAGAAAGAAGGATGTCTGTCAGCCACATGCATTTTTTAAAGTAAAGAAATATAAATAAGAATTAGGTTAGACCAGAAAAGTAGTACCGAAACTACAAAACTAAAAAGAGAATTTAAGAAAGAACAACACAGCGCAAATAAAGAAAGATTTTTTTTATTATTCTAGTAGAATTGGCGATGACGCTAGGTTATATTTAAAATTATAAATATCTAAAGATTAACCAAGAGCAAGCATAAAAAAACCATATTTGAATTTTATTTTAATATAATTCTTAATTTATTTTTGAAAAATGATCGATGAATCCAAAAATAAAAAAAAACCCGGTCAATTGCGAGTCGGACTGGCATACCAAGAGTTCCGTACCAATTACAGGATTTATGTCTACAAAATTATAAAAATAGATAAACTTAAGTTTGCGGATGTGTGCATTCATTTTGTATGAAATGAACTACAATTATATTTTTTTATTATTTTCTTCTATAAAATACAAATATTATACAATTTTTTATTTTTCCTTCATGTGCACGGAAGTATTGTATAGGTTTTGACCATGGACCAGAATATTCGATATTAATTTCAGATTGATACATCTCGAGATAAATGCTCTTGACAAACGGACAGACGGACAACAAAGCCATCCTATAAGGGTTCTGTATTTACAACACTAAAAACACGAAGTAAGTTTAATAATTCGATCTAAGTTACTTGAAGGCAATTGATATAATAAATATAATGGGCGTCTATCCTGCACTGCCTGCAGGTCCTTAGTACAGTGAAGCAACTATCCATATAGAAAGGTATCTGTCCCCCAAAACAAAGGTTCCACTAAAAGCTCTATTAAATCTGTAGTAATTAAGTCAAAAAAAGCAATCAATAGTTCATCATCAAGGATTAAACTAGATAAATTCAAAGAAATTATTCACATAAAATTTATATTTTTCAAAATAGGAGTCTTTTTCAAAAAGTGGGGCACATAATAGTGTAATAGGTACATAATAGTACCTACCTAGGTATATGAAAATAGGGCCGTCGTAGCAAGCCCACAAAGAGACTCAAGAAAATTAATTATTTTTGTTTCTGCGTTGTGATAAAAACACCACTAAGCCATCAATGTCTTGAAAATTGGGCGGAAGGTGAGGACGGAATGTCTCAACACTAGGTTCCCTCGCATATCCTGCATTAAGCGAGGTATGGCGTGAAGTTAAAACCAGCAATAAAAATATAAACATGAATATATCAAAACGAAATTAATCAATTAATTTATTATATCTACCTAGATATAATAAATTAAAATTTATTATTAAATAAAATTTATTATATCTACATAGATATAAATTAAAATGGTACAAAACATTGGAGTTAAATAGTAATTTTTTTCAAGGCCTGGCTTTTTAAGATCTGGTTTTCAAAAGCCTGGTATATGATACTAGTATATTTTCTTCCTCAGGATGGACGCAGTGTGGACATAAATATCGTTTGAGCGCGACGTTGGCAAGGAAAGGGCATATTTACGATATATTTTAAACTCACGTCCTTCGCATCTGCGTCGTCTATATTTCATGTTGTTAAGTTGTTGCCTTACTGTATTTATGTTAAAAATATTTTATTAACCGTAATATCTCAGTGGAAAATTGTTTTTATAATGGTAGTGGGTTGATTTCTCACTTTGTTGAGGTGTTTCGCCATGCAACAAGTATTTTACGTATCTCCACCCATATAAATATGTATTAAGCGATGATATGCAATGCAAGTAAGGTGACTATTTTCCGTTTGCTACTAATTAAATATAATAATGCAAATATTGCAGACTCCTTCGAACAATTTCAATATAGACACTACAAAATGTTTGATAAAAATTTGATATCACGAGGACGCTTTTAAAATAAAATTCAATTAACTTATCAACAAAAAGTAAAAAACAAAGCTAAATTAATAGAAAAAATTATACCCTACATACTTCATTCGTCGTCCCACGTCACTCACTTCATTTCACGTCATTCAAGGAAATAAGACAATCATGAAGCGTGTTCGAGTTTCCTTTGCCCGTCTTTTCTGACGCCCGAATAAGTTATAAGATTGAGGTAGTCGTTGCCGAATGTGAATTAAAATTTAATAATTCATACACTACTCCGTACTGTCACGTCAGGATGAATGATAAACGGGTTTGAAGATCGTTAATTCATTACAGTCCTAGCTCCTTCCAGGATATTCGGTGAATCTAGTGTCAAGGCATTCTTTCTTTCCCGGGCGCAAAATGAAGTTTATTATATTAACTTCTTACGTAGTAACTAGTAATTTTGTTTGGTGGTACTTGAGTCTTAAATTATAATTGCGTCAGCCACGATTTTGTTTTGTTGTATGTTTAACACGTAAAATGGAAAACCATAGTATTATCCGTTCCCGTAGCAATTTCGAGAAACAGTCTCTCACACTCCCTAAACAAACTATATGCCAAGTTTCAACTTTCTATGTCCAGTCCAGTTTAATCCGTGCGTTATCTGTTAATCACTCACAGGTAAACAAAATAATTATTCTACAAATTTTAAAATATTTTTATATATTTTTTCGGGAAATCGATAGAGACGTTTCCAAGATTAATCCGGATAAATAATATTTTGTTAATCCGATTAGATAAACTTATACGAGAACTTATTTTTTACTAATACATTTTTTCCCCTCAACGAGATTACAACCCGCAACTATATCGTCTAATAATAAACATTTCAAAATTGCGTCCTAATAAATGCATTTGGAGTAAGTATTTTATTGAAAAACATGAGTAAACCGACAGACCACGGGTTAACTATAAATCTTTTTGTACGCAAATTCCAACGTTTATTGGCGCTTAATTTCTCTCCAGAGATTTATTGATGGTTTATCAAAATTCATCTGGCTTACCTAATATCAGACTAATAATATGTAACATTTTGCGGTTCCCCACTGTTTACTATTTGAAACCTACATTTAAAGTGTAATATAATGCTTACGTTAATGCTTTAAATATCCCATATATTTAATAGATACTAATAACAATAAATTATCCAGTCTAGTCTAGAGGCCAGTCGTGGCGCAGCGGCACGAGGTGTGACTGCAAAACCGACTGGTTGTGGGTTCGATCCCCACTCGAGGAGATGAAATATTTACTTAAATTTATATTTCCATTTCTTCGCTCTGGTGTCGAGGTTAAGCGCGGCGTTGAGTTCTGCCACTCAACACGCAATACCTCCAGAATTCGGCAGAAAGTGGGGAACGGAGTGTCTTAACACAAGGTTCCCTCTGCCTACCCTGCTGTGTGCGGGATACAGCGTGAAGCTGATTTAATTTTTAATTTTAACAATAAATTATATTTAACTACCATTTTTTTATTCCTTCACGCTTAATCCCGCATATAGCAGAGTATATAGAGGAAACCTAGTGTTAAGACCCTCCGTTTCCCAGTTCCCGATGAGATTTCGATATCTCATGATGAGTAGTGGAACTCAACGCCGCGCTTTGTCTTGTTACCTGAGAAGATAGAATTGAAGAAGACAAAAATAGTTCATCTCCCGTGTGGGAATCCAACTACTACAATCCTTGTGTTTGCACTCCGACGCTATTTCTCTGCGTCTACTATTTAAGTAGTAACTACTACTACTACTACTACTAGTAGTAACTACTAGTTTAATTTAAGTAGTTATTAAATAATAATACCTTATACGAATAATTTAAGACTAAAAATAACTTAAACAAAGTAGGTATTAAAAATGGTTCAACGGTGTTGTAATTAGGGATCTCTTATAGGCAATTTTAGCTTAACAAAACTAATTATACCTTAAATATACGTAACGTACGTAACGTTGGTACGTAACGGTACATACAGAACACATTTTTTGTCGTTTCTCTGATCTAGTTTAGAAACAATACGGGTAAAAAACAAAGCATCGCGTGATGAAGTCAGGTGGCATCTCAATCGCACAGAACTGAGTTGGCGTTGCTTACCTATCAAAATTCAAACATCTGCCCAGATTTTTTAATACAATGACATTTTTCCGACGCGCTGCGATGGAAAGAGGTCACCTCACACGAGAGAAAATGTTCCGTAAAATAACCAATGTGGGAAAAATTATTTGGAAAAGTCGTGTTACTTATAATTTTTTTGTGTAATTCAGCGGAATGTGGAGAGCAGAGTGTCTTAACTGCAGGCTCTCTCTGCCTGCCTTGCTACTTTTGGGATACAGCGTGAAACTAAAAAAAAAGAATAATATAATAATTAAAATTCTTTGAAATAATGAAAAATAAATTAAGAGTCCCTTTTTCTTAGGGCAAAAACCTTTGTCTAGTGACAAATTGTCATTTTTTAACATTATTAATAACAACAAAACATAAACAAATAGAAATAATATTAAATTAATATTAATTATTAAAATCTTAAAATAGAAACTATCTTTTTAAACATTTTTTGAAGTGTTGATCCTCACTTAGGAAAGAAAAATACTTATTTAGAAAACGTATAAAAATTTGAAAGTAGCGGGACTCGAACCCGCGCCTCCTGGAAACCGATCAGGCGCTTTCTAAATAAGTATTTTCTTTCCTAAGTGTGGATCAACACTTCAAAAAATGTTTAAAAATATTTAATAAATAGCATTCTCTCTTGCCAGACGATAATTCTTAGCAATTATCTTTGGGTAGCGGAAATTTGAAAAAATCTCCCTACAGAGATGCTAACAACATAAATAAGTTGTAACAAGCGTATAAAAATTTCGACGTAGATTGATGAGAACGTATGGCTTAGTGGTCAGAGCGCCTGGTCGGTTTCCAGGAGGCGCGGGTTCAAGTCCCGCTACGTTCCACGGGGTCGTGGGCGGCGACAATCACTTACCATCAGGTGACTTGCACGCTTGTTTGCTTTGTGTTTCCATAAAAAAAAGGTTATCACTAACAAATTCAATAATAAAATCATATTCGTATTGCACTCCATCAAGTGGCCATTAACGAAAGCCGATAATGTACTACTTATTTACTTTATATTGAATTTGATCGGGCGCCTATCTGGAAGTTATTCGGCTTATTGTCATTGTTCAATATTTTATATATTGAACAATGACAAAGACCTGAATTTAATTTCACGATAAAAAATGCACATTGTTATGTTATTTTGGAATAAATTTTGTACTTATTAATAAACTTGATTGTTCTTCACGTTCAATCCCTAGCGAGTTAGTCAGAGAGAAGAGAAAAAGAGAAGAGAGTGCCAAACGCTACGGTCGATAATAAATTTAATTGATATTTATATTATTAAAATTTTTCGGCGGAAAGTGGGGAACGGAGGGTCTTAACACTAGGTTCCCTCTGCCTACTCTACTGTGTGCGGGATATAGCGTGAAGCTGATTTAATTTAATTTTTAATTTAATTTATAATCTTAGAGGATTGCTCAAAAATGTATTTAAATTGATTTATCGAACTTCTATATTTAAACACAAAAGGTCCGACGAATGGTATTCAAGAACATATTCGATTCATAATCATCTCCTAAGCTAAAAGTCGAATTTCTCAATGGACATGTACATGACTTTTAGCTAGATGTAAACGAGTATGTATGACTGTATGAGGCACATAGCTGGGTAGGCGAAGGAGATCGAGTATTAAGCCACTACGTTTCCCACGCACCCTACAATTTTAGAGACATTGGACGATGGGTGGCGGAATTTAACACCACCAACGTAATAATAATTCAATAAAATATCCACACTCCATTCAAAACATAATAATAATAATAATATTGCACAAATAATTTAAAAAAATACAGTTTATAACAGCAATTAAAAGATACACAAATGTGCAATGGCGGCCTTATCACTAAAAGGATTTTTTATTGAAAACATATTTATATTATGAAGAAAACTATTATTAATTTACCGAAGACTTCAATAATAGCGTGCTGATTTCATTGAAAATCGCGCGGCACTTCAGCGAGATCCACTAATTTGCACTTAACGCGATTGCCTGTCGCGCGTATTAAGAGTTACGTGTTGACGCATCGATTGCGAGTGATTGTGTGACGGTCTACAATCTACATACTAAATAATGTTTTTAAGAAGCTAATATTGTTACTAAATACGTCCGCAACTCTGGGTCAAAGAGAGGCGTTGAGTTCCGCCACTCAACACGTGATGTCTCGAAAATTATTAGTAAATGACATTGTTAATAACAGTAATATTAGTTAAGACACTGCGTTTTCTAATTATTAATATCTAATTACTAATAATTAGAAAACACAGTGTCCTAACACTAGCTTCCCTCTGCTTATCCTGCTGCAAGTTGGATACGTGTGTGAAACTATAAGACGTAAAATAGAAATTCCTGCTTCTTTGCCGTTTCCGTAGGAATTTCGGGACAACCTCTGTTAGTGTTCCCATACTCTCCCTAACTCCCTACATGGCAAATTTTTACTTTATAAGTCCAGTAATTTAGTCTGTGCCTTGTTTGTCAGTTATTACTATAAATCTTTGTCAATGTCTACGATATAAACTTAAAAATATACAATAATAATATACTTTTTTGAGTTCAGTCGTGGCGCTGGGGCTCAAAGTGTAACTGTAAACGCGACTGATTGTGGGTTCGATTCCCACACGAGGAAATGAAATATTTATTCAAATTTATATTTCCATTTCTTCACCCTGGTGTCCAGGCAAAGGGCGACCTTGAGTTCCTCCACTCAATTTGCAATGCTTCCAAAAATCGGAAGAAAGTGCGGGACGGAGTGTCTTAGCACTAGGTTCCCTCTACTTATCATGCTGTATGCGAGATACAACGTGTAGCTGATTTGTTTGTCTACTTTCGGTTTCGGTTTCTGTGCCCATATTTTGAAATTGGCGAATTAAGAACTAAAGTTTACTAAAACAAGTCTATGGGGATGGATGTTTGTTCCACTTTAGCGCAAAAACTACTAGACAGATTTAGATGAAACTATACAGCAATATAGATTATACATCAGAATAACATATAGGCTACAATTTTTGTGAAGATTTTGTATAATTTTGCTATATATCAATAACAATTAGTTAAAGCAGGCGAAGCCGCGCGTCGCTAGTTATACATATACAGGTAAGCGACACGTACAATCGCCATACAAAGCGTTATAGCAAACGGCCGTACACTACGCAATACGTATGGGTGCACTCAATTCAAATGCAGATATTTTGACGTGCAGGGGATTCGGCGCCCTCCCAGACAGTTGTATCGATTTTTGTTTCACCCTCACTAGGGTTGTTATTAAATATAAATGGCCGACGAAATGTCGCTCTGTGAAACGCTTTTGAAATCGAGGTGTGTTGGAAATGAGTCATTTATCCTTAGTTTTTGAGGGTTACAGAATATATTGTACTTATACATAATCTAATATATTCACGCTGTAACCTGCATATAGCAGAGTTGGTAGAGGTAGCCTAATGTGCACATTTTCCGCCCTATTTTTTAGATATTACATGTTAAGCGACGGAACTTAACACCGCACTTTGTCTTGTTACCAGAGCGAGGAACTGAAATCAATCTACTTTTACTCGGTCTATACGTTTCTCATTCAATAAGTTAAAAAGAATCTTCCTTACCGATACCTATAAGATCTTAACGCATTTCCCGCATTAAAATTAAAACATTTTTTATACACCTAATTTATTAGGATTCCCCTTCCTCATGACAAGAGGTTGGCTGGTAGAAAATGCTTTATAGAGTTTAGCCCACCAACATTTGGTGATTTTTTTTTATTGTGTGCAACAAAGAAGGCACTTTCTGTTGGATAGTACCCACTCCCGCGGTTGGCAATAGAAACGAAATATTCAATAGATATGCCTGGACTATGAACTCGCGACCGTTGCTTTTAGTCCTGTACATTGTAACAATGGGACGAGTGGCAGAAGTTATTACACAAGTATTTTTTAATATTCACGCAGTGGAATAACAATACATATTTATTTCCGCATTCTGGTTAAACAAACCACAGCGTTAAGATCCGAACACTAGGTTACCTTAGGCGTTCTCTACCTAACGCTTTATGTAAATAACATATCTTTAATTTATTAAGCAATTAGTTAATTAAAAAAAAATAAAGCTTCGAATCTTTTTACATTTATAGGTTACATATTCTGAAGGTACTTCAATTTCACCAAAACCTGCATGTATTAAGTAAATATAATTTAAAACCACGTGCAATATGGTTCACGATAAAATATTGAATGAACGAAATAGAAATTTGTTAATATATTGAAATCCCAACGGAAGAAATGCAAAAACATGCGCATTCAAATAACATACAAAACTTGTAGGGTTGTATAAGAAAAATAAATATATAATAATAATAATAATAACAAGCTATTAGCTTCACACTATAACTCACACATAGCAGAGTAGACAGAGGAAACCTGGGAACCTAGTGTTAAGACATTTCGTTTCCATTAAGATATTTCTGTTTCCCAATGAATACTCAACTAAAAACTAAACTAGCTTCACGCTTTATCCCTAGCGGGGTAGTCAGAGAGAACGGAGCGCCAAACGCTACGGTCTCTACATACCTCTTTCGCCTCGTCCATGTCATCAACCTCTTCATACATGCCCAATGAATACATTATAAAAAATACTAAAATGTATATATATTATGATGATATATTATATATTTTTAACCTACTCGGGGAAATTAATTGTTTTTATTTCCTCGCTAACACGAAGCACGACGAAGACGTTTAGAAAAATGGGCGCAAAGTGGGGAAGGAAGATTCCATCTGCCTACCCTGCTATCTGCGGGATACAGCGATGAAGATATGTAATTAAAAGGCTTTTATTTTATTATTATTTTTTCTTTTTACGTATAATTATGCCTATTTATATTTCAGATCTTTGGAGTTTAAGGAAATGTATACTTTTTTTTATTTTCGCTTCATTCCTAGCGATGAACATGGATTTGGTGTCATCCACTGTCATTAACCTCTTTAGGCTTTCGGGAGCTTCTCATGGCTTTTACTTGTCACTAACACAGTATTATAGACACCGTGTTCTCGAAGGTCACCGTCAGGTCAGTCAGGTCAGGTGTTTCTTACCGAGGTTTACCTTTCTTATTATAGGGGTCGGAAGGAACTACTCTTTGATCATATATATATATCGTTATTATTATTCTTTAATCATTCAACAAGTTTACTTAGGATATTATTATTAACAAAAAGTATCACCATATTAGAATTTAAAGGTTCGTACTACAATTTAAAACCACACGCACGCCTTTTTCCTGCCACCATAATTTTATAATAAACGTACAAATTAGAACGCATATCTTAATTAAAGCAAATGTCCGATATCCAGAAGGGCAGCTAGATACAAATCCTGTTACTACCTGGACTTTTTCAAAGAAAGAGCACATTATGGTTATTATCTATCTGTGGTACAAGCCCTATAAAGAAACAGGTGTTTGAAAACCCTAATTTCGTTGCATTTTAAATGAAACGCGTACCCAGGTGGGGCCGGGGGCTACTGGCGTGCCATGTTTTTATCGAGTAAAATTGTTTTATAATCGATTTTGCATTCACGATCGGTTGAATATTCATCCACTCGACGTTGTAATTGGATTGAAGAGTGGACTCCGGTAATGCTATTCCACGCATAATACATAGTAAATGCAAATTTATCGTGTGTAGTGGAATATGTATTGTTATATCTTTATTTTCTAAGGGAAAAGGTTCAATTTTGTTTAAATTTTGTTTTGCTGTATTCCTTTAATGCTGTGATGTGATGCGTCGTAAACGTCTTTTCGTAGTTATGTATTTATTTCCTCTTGCATGTAGACTATATGGCAGCTTAACACAAAGTGCTAAAGTCCACTTTTATTTGCTTGAATTTTTGGGCGATTTATTTATTTTTATGCATCTTTTTTGGTGAGATTTTAATGAGATATAGTAATATTCTAGTTTCCTTTGTCTTTTTAGATAATGTGTGCCATTTTGTTATTACGTTACAACGATATATTTGAAATAAAAAAGATTCATTAAGTCTTACAAACAAATATGAACATGTATTATATTAGTTATCCCCCACAGCTTTATTTGCGTAAACTTAAGATGTAATATAGAAAATCCCATTTTTTTACCATCCCTTTAACAGTACTGGGGAATATCTTCTTATCTTCTTTTGTGCCGTGTGATCCCAGCCTAGAATAGGATCATCCTGGTACTGGTGGTGTCGTAAGAGGCGACTAAAGTACGTGTGGTAGAGTCAAGTCGCCAGTAATGGCAACACGCAAGGGCAGACTCGACCGGATCATTACTACCCCGGCATTTTAAACCGGCGTGAAGTAGTGGCTTTATGCCACTGCGTTTCGCATCAGGTAATGCCGGGCTCCGGAGCCCAACCCACCTTAAAGACAAGCAACGCACCTGTAGCTCCTCTGGTGTTGCACGGGGTTGTGGGCGGCGGTAATCACTTATCATCAGGTGACCCGAACGCTCGTTTGCCTTTTCTTCTTTTCCATAAAAAAAAGTGGAGCACCACTATACTCCTATAGAGGCCAGTAGTGGCGAGTGGGGATCGAACCCACAGCCAGTTGGTTTTACAGTCACACTTTGTGCCCCTGCACCACGATTGGCCTCACTCCTTAAGAGATCTGTATATAAAGGTTTGTACACCGCGTAGGTTGGGCCGTGAAGTTATCTTTCAGTCACTCAATAACGGAAGTGTTTTACATAGATATTATATATTTATGCTCACATATATTTATATATATCAAAATGTATACGACATCGTCAATTCACTAACGAAACCTACTGTAAATGACAGGTAAGCGAATTTCTCGAACATTCTAACGGGAAAATACAGTCGGTTTTAATGTTTTCGGTTAAAAGAAAGGAATTACCATAATGCTGGCAAGTCCATCTGTCTAATTGCAACTCAAATGAATATTTATGAGCGGGATACGTTTTAATATCCCCGCCATGTTAACTTAGATATATTTTGAATCACGAGTATGTTGTAAAAATGCCTATGGATTAATTTTATAAATGGGGTCTAAAAGGATATTTTTTAAGGCTTTGCGCAGATGGAACCTTGAATAGAGATGACACTTTGTTCCCCACTTGAGTGGCGGAACTCGATGCCTCGTTTGTCCTTTTACTAGAGCGATACAGTGAAAATTCTGCATTCCTCCGAATGAAAATCGAACTCCGTACCGTCGCGCTTACAGTCAGACACTGTGACGACCTCACGAAAAAAGAATATTTATTTAAACTTTTTCTTTATCTATTAATGAATATTCAATTTGTTGTGTATTTTAAAAAAAGTACATTCATAATTTCGACAGTTTGTCCTTTAAAAATGCCTTTAACTTTGATTCTTGATTCATCATTGCGCTGTAAGATACAATCTGAGAGATCGGGGTGTCGGGGTGAAAAACAGTAGGTTTTTCACTTCATCCATTATCATCAACCTATCCATACATGTCCTCCGGTGGGTCCTCTTGCCCTTTACGTGACCTTCCCGCAATATCATCGAAACTGTGTTCTCGAAGGCTAACCGAGATGTCCCCTAACTTAAGATGTAATATAGAAACTTAAGATGTAAGATGTCCTTAACACTGAAACTTTTATCACTCCTTCTGTATGTTTCAAAAAGAAACATAGCAGCAGCAGGTCAATTTATATGAATTTCAGAGCTGCGATATTTCTCAGTAATTTATTTCACGTCCATCGCTGACGCCGGGTAAGGTTACATATTTCATTTTTTTATTCTACATGTGCCATAGATACCATAACTTATTGACCAAAAAATATTTATATTTTTTTTATTACGTGGTACAGCGGCGTCTACCTGTAAATGCGACTATTTCGTCTGCTTTCGAGGGAATTAATTATTTTTATTTTCTCGCTCCACTGTGTTAACAGTAGGTTTCGTCTACCTAACCTGTTATGCTGAGGAAGCAGTGCAGTTTTTTTTTATTGTAATAGATATAATTTATTAATATTTTTTAAATATTTCTGTGCTTAGGAAATGTTCTAAGCACGTTGCAAATGATAAAAAAACTTAATACTATTAGTTTTTTATCATTTGCACTGTTGACTATGCTCTCAGAAAGGTCAGTTGGATAGATGCTAACCTAATGGTCGAAAATTGTCTATATAAGAGATAACGTGGTGGGTGGCATAATACAATGTCACTTTTGACTAACCTAGAAAAAAAAAATAATAATAATTCCCTTCGTGATTCAAAGTCGAACCGACAACCATCACGATCAATCAGAGTTTTATGGATCTTCAGATATTTACGGAATTGTTTAAAATCGTAGCTTAATAACAACTTTAACCCGTTGAAAAAACGATCTTTCCGTAGGCTCTTTCTGTTCTAAATTTTTATTATCACATTAAATGATATTAACAGCTATGGCCATTAGCTGTGAAATACTGGTCTTAATTAACGTTGTATTAAAGTTTGTCTTTAAAAATAAATTTTATGTGAGCAGTTAAGTTAAAAAAGAACTAGGCTGACGTATCAACTAGTTAACCGCCCTGGTTTTAAGTGATTTTTTTTCTGTCTTTAGTGATTTCTTGGAGTTGTTTCACTCTTTATCCCGCATAGCAGGGCAAGCAGAGGAAAATTAGTGTTAAGACAATCCGTGACTCTATGAAATCAGACATTCTGTCCAATTTTCAGGACATCACGAGTTAAGTGTAAGTGGTGGAGCGGCAATCAGAGCGCAGATTTGAATTGTCTCCGATTGACGATTGTACCCACCACCATGGCGTTTACAGACACTGTGCCACAGACCTACCATGTCTTTAGTACAGTATATACATGTCATTAAATATATTATATTAAATGCATTGAGGCCATGGCACATGGGTATGACTGTAAACACGAGTGCGGGGGTTCGATTCCCATTACGGATACTGAAGTAATTAATATTTTCATTCCCTTACAGTGGAGAACAGAGAGTATCTTAATGGGAATAGAGTGTCTTAATATTAGGTTACTAGATACCATACCTTTTGTGGGATACAGTGTGAAGCTACGAAAAAAAAAGTTAAAATGTTTGTATAGGTAGTCTTATTCATTGAATTTGATTATCCTACTATAACTATAGAATATCACGACCTAAACAACATTATATGGACAGCTTCGTTCAGCCAAAGCTTGTTTTAGCCGGAGGTTGTTTAAATGATCGCCCGTATTTTAGACGACATGGTCCCGCTTGTTGATCTAACATCAACATTCAATGTTACGGACAAAAGCTCTTATAATATAAATTAATTATTTGTTTTCAGCTTCACGCTGTATCCCGCATATAGCAGGATAGGCAGAGGGAGACTAGTGTTAAGACACTCCGTTCTCAACTTTTCATCGAATTCTGGAGGCATTGAGTGGCGGTTAATTAATAATTAATCTGAAAATTGCAGAAAGGTCCTTCCTTAAAAATAAATGTCTGAAATTGGGTCTAAAATTAAATGTCCAAATTATGTTTTGCTATTTTTTTCTTCTGCAGTGTCACTCTGTATCATACATATAGTAGGATAAATAGAAATCTTAAAGTCATGGTTATGAGTTCGAATCACACTTGGGACAATATATTATTTTCTCCGTTCTGTAAGACAAAGTGCCACGTTGAATTGCTTTACCATTACACTTGAGCGGTGCGTAGGCAGGGAAGTATCTTTGAATTAATTTTATATGTTTATACAGCGCGAAGCTTTAGAAAATGCTATTATACTAAAATAAATATTATATAAGGAAATAATCGAATTTAGTTTCACACCAAATTTTTCTCTTTGTTCCATTGTGATAGTAACATGAATTTGGAAGACATCCAATTAGGTGATAGCTCTCGTCTCAAAACGTCGATTTGCGCGACTTTTAGGGGCTCATAATAGAATGCACTTATGGTAATAACGAATATTTACTTTATTATCGCCTGTCAGTAAAAGCGACGGTCGTGAGTTCGAAATCTGCTCCAGGAAATTAATTATTTTCATTTCCTCATTCTGGTAAGAAGATCAAGCGCGGCGTTGGGTTCCGATATTCAACATGGAATGTCTATAAATTTAAGGGGAAGGTGGAGAGGTAGAGGAGGAGCGTCTTAACATCTCCTCGTTAATGTTGAGACGCTCCGTTCTCCACGCACCGCACAGTTTTCGAGACATTGTATATTAAGCGGCGGAACACAACGCTGTGATTTCTTACTCGTTACTAAGACGAGGTAGAGAAAATAATCCATTCGTCTCGGTTGAAATCAACACCATAATCATCGCGTCTATAGGCAGACTGTGCCGTTGTGTGTTTTTTAAATATTGAATCATATGTAAAATTGCACATATTATACTATATCCACAATATATAGGCATGTTGAATGGCAGAACTCAACGTAGCCCTTTGTCTTTTTACCAGAGGGAGAAAATGAAAATAATTCATCCTCCGAGTGGGAGTCGAACTCAGAACCGTCACATTTAGACAAGATACTTTGCCACAACGGCTACAAAATATTTTAGATATTTTAAATTTTGTAAAAAAGCTAGCTCTTCTAAATTCTGCTCTAGATACATACGTTGCTCTCCCTTCAGGTAAATTGACGAATGTCTAAAATTTTTCACCGACACTTTTTTGGCGCCTTTGAGCTGTGTTTTTCAATTTTGCTATAAAAAAATATTTAAATTTGCAATCTTTGGTTTCAAAAATGTTAGTATTTTGAATTTTGAAATATTAAAGTTCATTTTGCTTATATTTAGATCTTTAGATTGGATTGATAACTGTTATTATGCGATGAAAAACATCAGCTTCACACTGTATCACTTCACCCTTGTACATTGCAGGATAGGCAGAGGGAACCTAGTATTTATTAGGACATTCCGTTCCCCACTTTCCGCCGAATTTTTCGAAGCATTGCGTGTTAAGTGTAGGAACTCAACGCTCGGCTTTTGCCTTGGTGCCAGAACGAAGAAATGAAAATATTAATACATTTCCTCAATTGGGAATCGAACCCACTACCGTCGCGTTACAGACACACACTTGTGCCCCCACGACGGCCTCAATGCGATGATAAATTGGTAAATATTTTTATTTATTGACATAAATAAAAGGAATCCTTTTTTTACTTTCCTATTACTTTTTTAATTTTAATACTTTAAGCAAAATATTTGTTGAATATTTTTAAAGTTACTTTAAACTAATATAGAACATATTACTTAATTTAAATCATAATTTTAAATAATTCCAGAGGCCGCCGTGGTACAGAGCAAACGCAAAAGAGTTAACGCAAATGCAATAAGACAAAGAGAGGAGTTGAGCTCCACCACTCAACACGCAATGTCTCTAAAATTGGCGGAAAGTGCACAATAGAGTACCTTGACGATAAATACCCTCTGCCTACTCTATAAGCGTAAGGCGTGTAGCTAAAAAAAAAATAATTCCAACTTTAACATCAATTACTGTAAATTCCTTATTATATCATATATATGATTTAATTTTATTATATCAAGCTATCAGATATGATTGCTTCAAGCGAGAATCAAACTTATTACTCAGATAACGAGAAATAAACCCTCTCAAAGACAAATAACTAAAAATTGCAAAAAAATATGAACAAAGAATAAAGTAGGTACAGCAGACCAGACACCTAGACACGTATATACTATAGATAGATAGGCATAGGGCGTCAATCGATACTCCATTGAACCTCCCAAATTTCCCGTTGCACGTTCACATCACGTTTCGGACTTCAAAATGTTGCATTTTTAATTTTTACTTCACAAAAATAGTGCATTTTTGCGTGAAAATGTTTTAGTTTGTAACGTGAGATTAAATGATTGATATTGCAATGGCAGAACATCACTTGAGAATGATTTTGTTTTTTAGTTAATTGAATTTAGTGTTACTAATTCTTAGTTTTACTTTCTGATGCTATACAAAAATAATATATGCTTGCTTGGCGCAGCGGCACAGCGATTCACTGTATTTGTAGGATTGATTGTGGGTTCGATTGACCCTCGGGGAAATGGGTTAACATTATGACATTCCAAACATATCGACTTTATCTTAAATAGATCTTATTATTACTAATATAAAAATTCTGAGATGAGCATTTGATTTTTCTAGTTTTTTTTGGGATTCGCGAGCACTACTTGTAAGTTTGTAAGGATTAGAAAAACAAACCTTACTCTTTATTCTTTAATGGAATATATAAAATAATGCCCTAAGTGGGAATCGAATACATAACTACCACATTCAGGAATTTATTATTGTACCATTATAGCGTCTTCTATCTTTTACAATAAACAATAAGTATATACTTACTAATAAAATTAATAACATTACCGGTAATAAAGTTTTATCAATGGGAAACAAAATCTCTTGATTTTCTTGGAACTTTATTATCTGGAATGGTACTTTTACATTTTCCTTCCCTAATGACTATTGCGTTATCTTTTCGGAAATTGTGATGTATTTAATCATTTTTGCATAGTATAATATAAAAGAATCGATACCCAGCGATGTATGAGATCCAAGATCTTTCAGATTATTTTTTTGGCTCACGCTGTTTCTCGCATTTTACAGTTTAGGCAGAGGGAACTGATAATTACGTGTGGGACATAACGTGTGACTGGTGCAGCTCAGCGCCACGTTTTCTCACATCGGCCAAACCGGCTATATACCGAATCTAGTGTGTAGTTAAAAATAATTTATATACAAAAAACATTTCATAGAATAACTTTGATCTTTGACTCTATATATATGTCTAGGTATAAAAGTGCAATTAATTTAAAAACTATAATACATATTTTTTTTATATAATACAACTCCAAGATCCAAAGGTTGCCTGGAAGAGATCGCTTTAAGCGATAAGGTCGCAATGTTGTATCTACTTTTTTTTTATTATTTTTTAAGTTTGTTTGTTTTTTTTAAATGTGCAATAAAGTATATTTATTATTATTATTGAGACCAGTCGTGGCGCAGCGGCACGAGGTGTGACTGTAAAACCGACTGGTTGTGGGTTCGATCCCCACTCGAGGAGATGAAATATTTACTTAAATTTATATTTCCATTTCTTCGCTCTGGTGTCGAGGTTAAGCGCGGCGTTGAGTTCTGCCACTCAACACGCAATGCCTCCAGAATTCGGCAGAAAGTGGGGAACGGAGTGTCTTAACACTAGGTTCCCTCTGCCTACCCTGCTGTGAGCGGGATACAGCGTGAAGCTGATTTATTTTAATTTTTTTTATTTATTTTTTTTTACTTTACATTACATTTTGTATATAGTAAGTTAAACAGATATAACTTAATCTTAAATCACATCTTTCTCTACTTTCCGCTCGAGTTCAAGAGTGCACTTTGTCTTAGGGTCAATGAGATTCGAAGCCACAACCATCTCGACCGCGCAGGCTTCCACATCAATAACGCAACATCGATTTTTTTAGCTGCACGCTATATTCATCACAGAGCAGGGTAGGCAGAGGAAACCTGGGAACCTAGTGATAAGATACTCCGTTCCCTTTAAGACACTTCTATTCCTCACTCTTCGCCGAATTCTGAAGGCATTGCGCGTTGAGTGGAAGAACTAAACTGAACGCGGTTTCTCTCGTTACCAGAGCAAGGGAAATCATTATACTAGATGTTTCATAGTCTCGAGTTTGAACTTCTCAGGCTTAAGACCCAGCGCCACGACCGACCTTTCAAAATCTCATCATCATCATCGACCAACAACAATTTCACACCAAAACCTAACAGGAAACATAGGCAACGGCACAAAGGCCGTAGAAGGTAAAAAAAATCTATTTTCCGCTTAGATAATTCTAATAAATCTGTCAGACACATCGCCGATTCTTCAAAGCTAATCCAATTAGCGTCCGCTCGCTCTCACTGACGATGAATGATTTAATACAGACTTCAAGGAGATCGCAAATAAGGGTGAGATTAGGAACACACTTAACGAAATGCTATTTTATAATTGTATCTATATTGTGAAGACCTTTATTTTTTTAGTTTTATACTGTATTCCGTATGAAGCAGGGTGGGCAGAGTAAAATGTTAAAATTCTCTCCTCTTTCGCCTGATTTTTGTAACGTTACGAGTGGATTGGTGGAACTTAACGTCGTGCTTATATAAAAGGCCTCGAGGAAAAATAAATATTTAATACTTTCAAATACCAGAGCGCTGCGTTTAGTTCCGTCATTCAACCCCTGAAGAATTCAGCGGAATTGTTTAACGGGAACAGTGTCTTGATATTAGGCTCCATCTATTTACACTAATACTCAAAAATAACTATCAGTGACGTCCATCCCTCAACTTGTTCCAATCATTGAATCTGCAGTATAAAATAAAATTAAAATTAAAATAAAAAATGAAATATAATCGGTACAATAATATTCGCAAGTTAATGATTTCTTAAATTAAGTAAAAACAATAATATTGTTAGTATCATTTAATTAAAAATATAAGCATCAAATTTCTTTATTTTACACATAAGTACTATTTTTTTTGTACACATTTTATCACTAGCAGTGTAGCCAGAAAGACCGAACAGCTAATTCCACGACCTACTCCCTACCTCTCCTCGCCTCGTCCTCTGTCATCAACCTCTTCATACGGGCCCTGCAACGGGTCCTCAGGATTTTGACCTTCCGCCAGAATCTTCGGCATTGTATTCTTTAAGATCAACGGAAGTCTTCCCTTGGATCTTAAAAGTGGGTGGCACTTTTTCTCCATAAATCTTTTTGCCATTCTATCTTCACTCATTATCTCGACGTGCCTAAACTATCTGAGCACGTTATTCATTCTTACAGTAAGATCTCTACTATTAATCGCAAACTACTAATATCAATAACCAATATTCTTAAATGGTTGTAATTTGTATGAAATATTTTTTACCATTTTATTTATTTATTTCAGCTTCACGCTGTACCCTGCATGTAGCAGGGTAGGCAGAGGGAGCCTAGTGTTAATACATTTCGCACCTCACTTTCCGCCGAATTCTAAAGGCATTGCGTGTTGAGTAGCAGAACTCAACGCCGTGCTTTGCCACGACACCAGAACAAAGAAATGTAAATATTAAATATTTCATTTCCTCTAGTGGCGACCGTACCCAATACCTGTCTCGTTTACAGTCACACACGTTTGTGCCCGTGCGCCACGACTGGCCTCACTTAATTTATGTTACTTTTAATTTTGCTTACGACCTTCCCTTAATGGTTACGCGTACATACATAAAGTTTATTATTTTTATTACATACTTACAACGTAAATTAAATCTTCACATCATAAAAGCTATTAGCTCTACATGTCATAGCGTGTTGTAGTCATATATGAGAAAAATGGTACATTAAAAAAAATCTGTTTTAAAGTATACAACATCAAGCATGTGGTGTAATTTATAAATTTAGATATTTTAAAAAAATGTCTCATGATTCACTTTTTACTCAAGTAAAACTTGAAAATAAGATATGTTTTAGAAAACGTATAGAAATTTTAACGTAGCAGGAAAAAAATTATACGTTTTCTAAAAAGTATTTTTCTATTCTAAGTGTAGAAATAACACTTTAAAAAATAATAAAATATGAAAATTTGATGTTATTTGTTATATTTTAATACCTACTTAAGTAAGTTTACAGGCTACTGAGAAAAGTTTTTAAGGTATATAGTCAAATTCTCGATAATAAACAACTCTCTACGGCTACGTAATTAACTGAGGCCGTCGTGACGCAGTGTGGCAGTGTCTAATTTTAATATCTCGTGGGTTTGATTCCCATTCAAAATAATTATTATACTTAAATTATTTTCATTTCGTAGCTTCTATTAACACAGCTTAAATACGTTTTAAGAGAGAAATAATGTCTTAATACTAAGCCATATGAGTTTTTTTTTATGTACAAAAGATAATTATACATTTTTTTCAAACATAAAAAGAACACTTATTAACAATTATAAATTATATACACCAAATATAAATTATACTCAAATACCAGGCCTTTCCAATATGGAAATGTCCAATTCAATAAGCTGCAACATAACGGAGGGATGACGTGATCAATAGTTTTCCCCTGGGGTTCCCCTGGTGAATCGATATTTACCCCTAGCTGGGGAGTATCTGTAGAATTCCATATTATTATTTAGTTATAAGCACGTAATAGAATGTTAAGAGATGATTCATTTTATTATAGTAATAGATACGTCGAATATTAACAAGAGTTTTCTTATATCAATATAATTTCATCAATTAAATTAATTATACATATATATAGATATATATATATATATATATATATATATATATATATATATATTTATATATTAATTTAACTTTATTTAAATTAGCTTCATGCTGTATCCCGCACACAGCAGGGTAGGCAGAGGGAACCTAGTGTTAAGACACTCCGTTCCCCACTTTCTGCCGAATTCTGGAGGCATTGCGTGTTGAGTGGCAGAACTCAACGCCGCGCTTAACCTCGACACCAGAGCGAAGAAATGGAAATATAAATTTTAAGTAAATATTTCATCTCTTCAAGTGGGGATCGAACCCACAACCAGTCGGTTTTGCAGTCACACCTCGTGCCGCTGCGCCACGACCGTCCTCATTTGATTTTTATATTTATTTATATATAATATATATAATTTTTATTCGACTGTATAGTATGCTGTTGGCCCTAATGGCCTCTACAGTGTCACTAGATTTATGGAAGGCACAGCTAGAAGAGCACAACAACAACAAGATTGTACGAAGTCTTAGAAGAATTGTATGTGTACCTTGTGTGGTTCCGTCTGTGTGTGGCGCTACCTAATGTTGGAGGGTCTGCATCATCGAAAATTACGCGATCTACGGTAACTTTCTGTAGAGGAAGGGACCAATCTTTTGACATGTAGGTTGGTTAGTTAGTGTATGAGAGCATTATGAGAATATTTTTCTAAATTCCTACTGTGAAGGGAGCAAAGCGGATACTAGTAATTCATATAATAATGTTGGATTTAAAGAAGTATTATAAATTGTATTTTTACAGGAAATACTTCGGAAATGCGAGATTTTAATTTTCAATCTTTAGGTGAAGTTGTAAAGACGTTCTCCTGTTATCATTAGTTTCACAAATATTGCTTTTCCGGTGGCAAAACCCTAAAGGGGGTCAAATCCACAACTATCACGTTTGGAGACAGACGCCGTCCCACTGCGCCAAGCGTTTACTTATTTTTTTAGCTTCACGCTGTGTCCATATATACCAGGGTCTTCTTTTTATTTCTTCCGTTCTCCATTTTCCGCCGAATTCTTAAGGTATTTCGTGTTAAGCGGGATTCAACGTCGCGCAAGGCCTCATTACCAAAGCAAGAAAATGATAATATGAGTTATTTTATTCCCAGAGTGGGAATCAAAGCCACAACCGTTGCGTTAACAGTCACATGCTTGTTCCTGTGCACCACAACGGCGTCTTTTACTTATTGGACTTTTAAATTATAAAAAAAGAAATATTTCGGCACATAAAAGAAGGCAAGTTAGAACGAATAACCTTTTTATTGTGCGTAAAAGCGTAAGCCTTCTTTGATTGGATTAGTAAATAAGCTTTTTTTATATTCGTACTTTTTCCCGTATTTAGCAGGGTACATAGAAAGAACAGCGTCAAGACTTTCCGCTCTTTGCCTTTCACCTGACACTAAGTAAGTGTTGAATACCGTAACACAACGCCACACTTTGTCTACCAGAGCGGGAAAATGCAAATACTTCGTGCCGGTTAGTGAGAATTGAAACTTAAACCGGCGGCCGCCTTGACAGGCTCAAGTACAAATATATTGATAATTTAAAAATTTTATAAACGTACATTAATTTGATTTTACTGTATGTAATACGGCATATTATTGGCCATTTCACTGTTCATGCTTTATAGCTTTCAAATAGATGTTATAAAATATTTCATGATCCATATTTTGGGTTTTAGGGTAGCAGATTCAATTTTTATGATTTAATAGACGATAATCACAACCACGTAGTGTAGTGGTATTACTTATCAGGTTTTTGGTAATAATTGTGGATACTAATACTACTTAATGTATGCTTGAAAAAAATCGTAGATACAAATTATTTTTATTTGAAAAGCATTATATATTTGATTATATAGCGAGTATTCTAATGTACTAAATATACACTTGGCTATGTTTAGAAGAATATAGTTCTATTTTTAATTATCAAGTGAATGTGTGTGAATGTGCGATTTATATCTAAATTTCACTCATTGATTGTTCAATAATGACGTATTTGCACTTTTTGAAATATTATGGGAAACGCAATCAATTTTCTTAAACAGTCCTTCCGCATACATTGACCTTTTAAAGTAAAAATACATTGTTGCACCAAATGAGCGATATAATGTAGAATTAAACGTCAGGTTCCATCTTCATCGTCAAGTAACGCTCTAATTTTCGTTTATTGCCTATGTGGCGGAATCGAATATATCCTCAAATATATATCCATTATTGCTTTTTGTGTAGTCAGAATAGAGACATCTCAGTATGTAAGTAAAATTATTGATTCCAGAAAAGGATTCGAACCCAATGTCACATTTACTTAGCTGTGATGGCAAGAGGTAAATCTACTACTACACTTCAACGGTGTTTATATAAATCATCAATATTAAGGGAAAGGGTAAATAAAACCAACGTTTTCAAACCACTTTCTTTATTTCGTGTTCATTTTAATACAACATACAAGTAAATTTATCATCAGATATTATTTATCAATTCTTAGTTCTAGCTTACATTATTCTGAATAACAAATATGTTAAGAGTATTAAAATCATTCCCGAAGCATGTATGGGGAACTCAGAAATGGTAGTCTAACCCACATTGTATCAAAATTAACAAATACAAAATTATGGAATGTATAAAATCAAATCCAGTTTATATAATATTTCTAACACTATGTTGAACCAGAGAGAGAAGTCAGTAAACATATGTTTGTATTTTATGAAAAATGCAGCATTTGGAAAATATTGTTGTTGACATTTTTTTGACTAATTAGATACAATTATTTATACTGCAATTTTTATCTTTAAATTACTAGAAGGCTTTAAATAAATACATTTCTTGTAATATTTCAAAACAACACATCCCAAAACTGGCTCAACATTATAAAATAAATAAGTGGCCATAAAATTAAATACAAGCAAAAATCACGGGAACAGTCAAATCAACTATAGTCGGAAGAAGAAAATTATTAACTAAATCAAAATTACGAAAACAAAACCTTACATTACACTTAATTAAATTCCAAACAAGTCGATTTATTTTTTTTTCAAAGAAAATCAGTTGGAGAAATATTGACCACGCAAATAATAAATTTGTTCTTTTTAAAAATTAAACAATATTTATGAAAAGTTTTAGTTTTTTGTTGTTAAAACTACTAAAGATGTTATGTGTCACACTCAAAAAAAAAACCCTCGAAATGTGACTAATAAATATATTACGAGACTTAAAATAAGTAATAGTCAGTGTTTGGAAATAGAATTTTTATTGTGCTGTTTATGATTGGACCACAACAAGTTATTATTGAATCTATCAAAAAGTATTGCTTTTAATACATACATTGTACAAAGTAGAAAAATTTTAATCTACCTATAAAATTATAACAACATATTTTAAAAACGTCCAAAACTTTCATTGAAAATCTGAAGAAATATACTTGGTGGTCCATTAAATGCAAAAATGGCAAAATTAAATGAAACAATCAGGTAAAACATTGACATTATGTCATTCGTGACTAGAGAAGCTTCAAACTTCGAAGAAACAATCACTGTATACACTATAAAAATACCAATAGTTACACTCAACTAAAACTTATATAGAACTTAACTAGCGACAATGGCTAATACAAAATGCCGTGACACTCCAATTATTGTTAAACTGTCAGATATCACAGACACTCGTGTTGATATCTTGTTTTTCATAGCCGCTGCTACAAGCTCGACTTATCCAAACTTCACTGACTAGCTTTTTAAATTAAATTAAAATAAATAATAATAATAAATTAGAATTTAACAATTCAAAACACAGTCAATTTTCATTGTAATGAAATCGTAACATTTTAATATATAAAGTGGGTTTGACATGAGATGTGCATTAAAGGCGGAAACAGGTGAATTTGTTTGGTACAAAGACCGACAGAACTGTCAAATACAATCTAACGTAACATGAACACTAAACAACTAAATCATTTGCCACGATTTGTCTGTCCGTCAACTCTAACTCACCTCCCCATATCAGTGCTGGCCTGTTATCAAATCGGCATCGTTCTACACCAGACTGAATCATGGCAACGATATATTTATACCACACGTTAAATTTAATTCCTACACAGATATAAACCTTAAGTATCGATTAGCATTCAAGTTCATTATGAAAAAATATATCATTGGAAATATTCTTCAACTTCTCTCCTTAATCTCAAACCACTCAAGAACAACTTAATTATGCATGTGACAACCGATTTTTATAACTACACGTAATCCCTAACAACACTTTGGCAACAAATAGTATTTTTCTTTTTTTTTCCATCAATTTCAACAGTAACGCCAACATATTTAAAGTTAACATTACCACGGGTTATTTCAATTTCACAAATCTTTCGTCGTGTTTTACCATCGTCATAAGGAATAGAAGACAGGAAGTCGACAGAAGACGTACATGACACAGCTCAGATGACAAAATGAATTTTCCTTTACTCAAATTTGGCTAACGAATTACATAAATACTCTACCATTTTCATTTCGTCATCTGAAACTGAAATGAAATGATAGTGTTAATAACCAATGAGAAACAATTACAGGATTAGGTTGTCGTTTTTTTTATTTTTTTTATTTTTCTGCGATCAGTCTTAAAATTGAGTCATACAATCTAAGTAAGAAATTATGAATCCTTAAAGTTATCTTAAACCATCACTAGGCCAGAACTAGCACGGAGTGTGCGTGAGGTTTCAGTGGTGAACTGCAATTGAGAAACAAGTAGATCTATTTTAAGGTAAAAGGTAAAGAGTACGTTAGAGTAGACGACGATTACACAAGGTCTTCAAATGTTTGTTACATATCACGTCACATCTAGATCGTACTCGTTCTTGATTTTAATGTTGTCCGCAATGTTCATACATTTTATAATAAAAACGTGAAATAGGAAAGATTAATTGTCTAAGGAAAAGGCTTCTTCACTAGTAAGGCTCTCGGGGAAACTAATTATACCATCCTTAATACATACATTATTGGTTTTAGAGTAATCAACATTGAATAGTTTTTTTATAATTATCTTAATACTAAAGAGTACAAAAAATAAAGGAAATATTACGAATATATGAAAAACAACAAGTTATCCGATTACTATCGCATTTCTTATAAGAACAACATTGTTTTTGTTTCAGTAACATTAAATGTATTATCCATACTTATGAAATAGAGATGAGAAAACAGATCATCAAGACGATGATACTCAACAAGTCCACGAGGGCATCGGCGAGCTCCGGAACACTCTTCAGCTCCTGGAGCATTCGAAGGTACCCATTACCGATTTTTTTTGTTTATCTACAATACAAGATCGTTTCCCTTCGATTATCCTCAATGTATCAAAAATATCTGCTAAAACAGCCCTTTCCCTTAGAGAAAACTCGATAGAGTATATTTTGAACAGTCTCGAAGTAACTAATGTAGGTAACAATTATTAAGTGTTGGGGATATGCACGAATCGAAATATTGAAATCAACGACTTACATTAATTAGGATGTGGTTACAGCTACACCGCTACGGTAACATCTAATCTATACATGGGCTACTACGATAATTAACTTACGTTACATATTATGCATGAATGTGAAACACAGAAGTACTTAAAGTTTTTACAAAATTTAAATGAGTTTTCATTTTTTTTACCAAAGGAATAAAACATCCCTTCAAATATAAGGCCACGGCGCAATATGGTGTTTCAGTAGTACATATAGTAAACATTACTGAGTTACATTTACCTTTTTAAGATGCCATTATTCTAATGACGGGCCTTATGTACAGTGTTGAAGCTCTCGGTGCTCGCGCACGCACGGATCTCTTCCGGCTGTCGAAGTCGTGCAAATGAAGTGCTTGGAGTTTCAGTAAAACAGCGTCTTACCCTATGGTGACTAGTCGAGAGCACGGGGTGAGTACTAACGATACGTTATAAAAATATCGTGACAGACTGTTCAAAGCTCAGGTGTCTTAAAAACTAATCTAACATAGACAATGCAATATCTAAAAATACACACTACATCGTACGCTAAGTAGGATATAATATAAATTTAGTTCATAAGCATTGTGTCTTTATTATATTCTGGCAGGATGGCATTAATTGTGTGTAAAATCGAATTATGTGGACAATTTAAGCATCGTATAACTAAGTTTATACTTACGTGCATACACATATTACGATAACATTTTATTACCTAAAAGCAACTTCTTTGGCGACTAGCTTCAATAAGAAAGATTCCAAATCATCTATTCCCCCCTCGCCTTCGTCCAATCAACACTACTAAATCATTTCCTAGCGAAACCTCAATTTGGACTATTCATTTATTATATCATTGACGCCACTATGTGGATGATATGTTACGTTCCAGTGAATGAAACAATTCTCTATTAAACCTTTAATTTTTAACATCAGAAACTGTCGTATTGTCTGTATGTCGAACGAAAACAGAGCTATACTTTATTTCACTAACCATTTCCTACACGCGCCCAAGCCTTAATAAAAACATTACTTTGATATGTCATTTACTATGCCTTCTCTCCAGCTTCATTTGGAATCTTTCCATATATAAAAACTTTATCGATAACTAAAATCACACACCCTTAAGATTATACATATTATATTATCTAACACACTGAGAAATGAAACTTGAAATGGAACGTACATCATGAGGCTATCCATCTGTTGCACGCAAGCCTGCGAGCATGAGCGAGACGGCAGATGTGCAACTCGGTGAAGAGTACAGCGCGCTACAGACAGAGCTGTTATGAAACTAGAAGAGGCGAAAACTCAGTAAAGTATATCCTAAATCTAAATACAATAATTTCGTAAAATCCATATCCTTTAAAATACATTAAGATAATATCCAAATCTTCGTTTTTAAGAATTACTGGAAAATAAATACTATTATTTGCAAACGTCTCAACTAACATAAGCAATAGTAAAATATTTTTATTTTTTACAATAAAATGTATCATAAATTCAAACGTGAGTTAATCAAAACATTCAGCGTAGTTATCTTTGAGGATGGATGGTTTGTGCTCATATGTGCTTTGTTACTTTCACCTTAACTTACAACAATCACAATTTCGACAATTTGCGTATAAACGGAAGCAACTTTGCCTTTTGGAACCTAGATCTAACATCTAGACTGCATCGAGCTCCGCGATATCACGGATGTAGCAATTTTGTTCCGCTTTACACAATGCCACAGATTTTTTTTAAAACTCAACTTCAGTCATTAAATGCAGTAAATCATTGCATGCATCACGTTTAAGAAAATATCTCAAAAATTAAGTGAAACACCAACGTTCTGTGCACAATTCACTAAATTATATATCGATTAGCGAATCAATTAAATTCAACAATGATACAACATCGCCGCTTAATATAATTTTTTAGAAGCGATGATAGAAAATATTGTAAATTATCAAAATACAATGAGAAAACTAATGCAATTCCTGAGCAATAGATTGCGTTTGCGACGGCAGTACATTCAGTGAAACAATGGCACTCACACGTAAGTTACTACAGTTCATTGAGGGCATCAACAATCTGAAATCCTAAAGTTTGAATCACTGGATGTACGAAGTCCAGACGAACATAGTAGCGAAAATGTTATTTACAAATCCGTATAATACATCAACGTATCGTTAAGTTCTATAAAATTCAACGACGCTCTACTAAGTAATATAATAAGTGACCAAACTGTCAACCACATACAATCTGACAAGCTAACATTGATACATTACTTCTACCATGATGAATACATTAACAGGTGAATTTATAACTGTTACGAAATTATCGATTTCAAACAATATTTTAAGAGTATAGCTATCGATATGGTTACTGTTAATCCTTAAAACGACTTATTTTTCCGAATTCGGATTTCATACCTTACTTTCAACAAATCGAGCCAAACGTTTTCAATCGCTCATATATACCTTCGTTCCTAAATAACATATTAGAAATATCTCTCCATGATTCATAATTTTCATTATAAAAATACACACTTTTTCACGCTTAATCAATTTTTAAATAATCCGAACATTACCAGCTTGTACACATCCCGGCATTCCTTATACTTACAAATACGACTACCAATGTAGTTATCTAAATATATTTACATTTTATACACTTCCTGTGGGATTTTGATTGCTTTGAAAAATTATTATAGCAAAACGATAAAACTGCTATGATGGAATTAAATAAAAGCTTGAAATTTCATCAATGATCATTGTAGACCACATGGACTAACTGTTAATTAACGATCGCCGATCTTTTTTCTTTACTCGGAATTTGTTATAGAAAATTTGGAAAGTAAAAACTTTTTGGCATCGAAAATTCACAATTAGGCCCTATCGTAATTATGATTACTACAGATACCGAAGGCAAGGCAAGAAGATGAAGGTTTAATAAGAAAATTAGGACAAGAAACAGCAGCATTAACTGTAAACGTCGATAAGAAAATGGCCGGCTGTATCGAAAAGTATTGTTAATCACCAATATCGAAGATAAAATATTTATTGATGATCATTGAAGTATATAAAGAAATCTGATTGAAAGTCTTAAATTTAATGTTAAGAAATTTGCCGAGTATAAAATTATAAACAATCTTTGTAAGCCTAAGTCGTGCTTACGTTACACTAATAGGTGCTAGTAAGTAAGTAGTAAAATGTTCCCTAGAGTAATTGACTTGGAAATAGTGTTTTTATTAGGTTAGCGATTTATGTAACCTTAGAAGCAGTGCTGCTGAAGGGAAATGGAAAATTGGATCCGTAAAGTCCTAGATCGGTCTCATAGCTACTCGTAAAAAAGTAAAGCTTAGTTGGGATATTAAAGTTACTTATTTTAGAATACAATTAGATCTTAACAACGTAGAATTATAGCCTACTTTCATAAGAATATGTAGTTTAGAAATATAGCGTGTGAAATGATAATGACTACCGCCTAATCCACTGAGACCAGCGCCGTTGTTTTTGTGCTATATTTTCGTTTGTAGATTCGATGCTTAAGTAATTTTTTGTGCATTGAAAACACTACTAGGAGCAAATTTAGGCAAGCGCCTTTCTAAGATGTGTATTAAATCTAAAGCAATACTTACAAATCTCATGCCAACATTTGTTCCCCAACACCAACTGTTTCAAATGAAATTGTATAAAATGCACACACACGTGAATCCATAAAGGTACACACACATGAACTATCACCACATTCAATTGTTTGTGCTAGAGAATCTTTCGAATATGTTTTATCTAAAGTATTTGATAGCAGCCGTTTAAAATTATTTGCTTTTGAAGCGTAGAATCAGCATTATTGATAATTTATAAAGATATTAAGAACATTTAAACTTTAAGGCACAATCTGTTTTAGGCGTTCGTTTTCGATTCAAAAGCACAAACTTTGTCCATCAGTCGAAACTAATTTAGCGACACCAAATTAGCCATGACCGAAATACTATACTACTCGGGCAAATAAAAAAAAAATAAAACACACTGTAAAACTGCAATGAACTGGTATTATTATAAAAAAAAGCAATTATACAACAAAAATAATTCAAAACAAAACGACGTACATTAATTTAAAGAACAATTGTTTATACAAATAATTAAAAAATATAATAATTATAACAACAAACATCGACAAAATATATTTAAAGACAAAACATGTTTCAATTTTAATCAGTCCTCATCTTCAGAAATGCAATTTTAAGAATGAATTGTTTTCACTAAAATCGTTACTTATATTATGCAAGATAAAAAAGTTAATTGTGAACGCAAATTAAATTAAATTGAATATAAAAAAAACTTATAATAATTTCAGGATAATAAACTCATCGTCTTGAATGATAAGTAAACAAAAATAGATTACACAGATTTACCATAAAACATAAAAGAGTAGTTGTCATAATTTGCATAACCTTACATAAAATTTTGATACACTATACTATATGTACTTAATATAAATATAATACGTTGAAAATTTTATTTAAGTAGAAGCGTATGTTTAACCAAAATCATCGTTTCAATAAAATCACATATGATCTGCAATTTTCAAAGAAAAGACAATTTGGGTGGTAAATTCTAAGTAATCAAAGCCCAAGTGTTTCTAGCATAACGTCAGATTTTGAGGGCGATTCGAATAGTGTTTAAATAATCATAGACACCTTAGTACCTAAAAATAAAAGCGAATCATTCACCCAAAAAATCTGAAGCAAAGTAGACACTGCGACGGCGAAACTAAATCATTTTACAAACAATTTTATTTATGATCACAGTAGATTAAGTGAAATATATTATGTATCCGATCTTACGAAAGATAATAATTTATTAGGAACAGGGCAGTCTATACATAAAATCATTGGTGATTGATCACTGAAATTTGGATACTAAGGACTGGACAATAATTCTATCTCACCTAATCTAATGTACTACGAATTTGATGGGATCTATCGAAGACACGTCAATATGATTGGCGACCTGCGAGCACCGTGGATTGCAAAATGCAGAAATAAAAATTATAATTCATTAAAAACTTGATCCTAAACATTCTATGGTTAGTGCAAAATGTAGTCAATATTCTTAAACTTAGATGCTATTGAAATCGAAAATAAAACAGTAACAGTAAATTCATCAGTCATGCAAGATTATAAATATAAAATTCATTTCGTTATCAACTATGATGCACTAACTTCTAGAAGCGGTGAAACCATGAAAGAATGTAGGTTTGCTTAAGATTAAATTTAAAAGATCAGCAGTTTATGGTACATATTTACAAACAACACTAAATATCACTTATTAAATCACAACATGGTTTTATGGCACATGTTACGCAGGTATGCAAACGAACTGTAGCAAACGCAGGCGCGATCATCATGTGACGTGGCTTCAATGTATTTTCATGTAAATATATAAATGAGATAATTAAATTAAAAATGAATATCACCACATTGTAACACATAAATTAAATGATAAACTTATGCAGATCGATAATTAAACAACGATCTCGGATCCTGGAGAGGATCGATTCAGATCTATTATTGTCGTAGATTCAGCAAATAAAAAGAATACTAAAATCATTATTCACTAAAAAATCAAAACTAATGAAATCAAACTAAAATAATTCTGCTAACACACTCAAACACACGGTAATGTAATAAACAAATAATAATAGTATAATATTCATAAAATACAAAGAAAGTAAACGACACATGCACCGTATAATACTACTGCTACAAAAATAAAGTTGTTTTCTTATAAAAAAATATCTTACCAGAATAACAAATTGTATAATTATTTTGTATGTCGAGCAAGCTATAATACTCCAGTAAGTAGCAAAACGCAAAGGCGCAAAATATAGTGCTTTTTAAATCTCAAAAAAAATCATTAATAAAAATGTCTAGCGAAACGACCACTTGCTAAAGTGCACTACTAGTTACTACCGTGTTCAATTACTAATAAAACATTCAAAATACCTACTTAGATTTGTATAAAAACGAATAAAATTATAATCAACCAAAAGCTATTAATCGTTAAAATAAAACAACGAAATCTGAGGAATTATGGGTTCGTGGGCTCTCAGTGACTAGGCGGTATGACGTCAACGGTCGAATGCAGGAAACTGTCTTCCAACAATTATCCAATAATCCAAGGGAAAAAAAACTACAACCAACTTCTATCCGTTATTCTAAAATGCTTTATAATACTCAAGGTTATATGTAGTCAAAAGACCGGCGTAACTTAAAAAACTTTTGAAACTGACTGAGGTCTATAAAACACTTTCGATCACTTGCCATCTTGTGATAAATGTAATTTGGTTTCTAAGGCAACAATGAACTATAGTAGATTTACTATAAGCATATTGTTGCACATGCCTAAGGAACGCCGCAGTCAACTTTGTCATTGATAAAACCCCTAACATCACGTTTCCCTAAATTTTGTAACTACATTAAAAGGGGTAGTAACTAAAGATTGTCCATATCAGCTCAATCAATTTAACACTTACCTAATAATAATGTAACAACTTCTTAGTTTCATAATCAAGTTTCCATCGACACAGAATAAGTGCTAATTAAAAACAGGAAGTGCCATTGTGCCGAAGAATAGACTTAAAACTAACAACAATACCGCTCGATGCTCTCTTATTATAATAAAATCACACGCTTAACGCCTAACAATTTTTAAGTAATAATAGTTAAAATATTGGTCCAACAAATGGGCTAAATAATACAAACGCCCTTAATATTCATCCCTAATTTAACGATGTGGGATATGAAAAAATATTATTCAATAGATCAAAAAATGATAAGGGTCGAGAACATTTCGTTTTACTGTATCAAACTAACGGAATAATCTCTATTCTTCAAATAGGTACTCATATAACAATGTCAATACTACAACTAATCTCATTACAGTTTTGTTTATGAATAATTGCTTCGGAGATCTCACGCCAAAATATAGGATTTCCCTAGTTTAATTGATCATTTCGAGACAGCCGCAATCATAGTAACACTGGCACTTACTAAACCTTATAGTTCAATCAGTAATCGAATAATCACTTCACCTATTTATAAATTGACACCAATGGCCAGAATCGAATTTTGTAGTGAAAGTGGAATTTTATGTTTTATAGTGTCGATTTTTTGGCTTAAACTTCTTTTGTCAGTTTGATCTTCTATGATTAGAACGGGAGGCTCACATGCCTATAGGCGGAACTTGTACGTAGCGATAGATGTAGAGTCGGTAATCTTTGCTTGCAAGCACCACTGAACCATCATCCATTAACGCCACGTCAAAACACTGTGCGTGTTTTACTTTACTCTCTAGCGCCGAAACCAGCTGACCGTCTTGTGTAAATATCGTCAAGTTAAAGTTGTTATGATTGTCCGCAATTAAAATTTCTCCAGATGCATTGATGCCCACACCGATAGGATAATTTGTTACTCCTTCACCACCAATCTGTCGTAAGTAAATACCTTCATAGTTAAATACTTTTACACAATGAGCACGGTTGTCACTTATAAATATTTCTTGTTTGTCGTTGACAACGACGCCGTTAGGGAATTCAAGATGTTTGGAACAACCGAATTTTTGCAAGACATTGCCCACTTGATCAAATATAATTACACGCATTACTTTGCACTCAACAACAACTATTCTGCCTTTGTTGTCGACTGTAACTCCTCGTGGATGTTGAAGAATATTTGCGCCGAATTTTCGTACAAACTGGCCATATTGATTGTAAATTTGTATTTGATGAGTTGGTGATCTTTCTGTCACAATAATGTCACCAGATGTTCGGACTACGGCTACTCTGTTCGGGTATAGTAGTTGTCCATCTCGTTTTCCACATTCACCAAATTGAAATTTAAAGCGTCCTTCTTTGTCAAATATTTGAATTCTATGATTATTGGTGTCGGCGACAATAATGTCGTTTTGAGCATTAACAGCGACTCCGCTTGGCTCCGTAAATTGACCTTCCATTACGCCAAATTCCCCAAATTTACAGTGGTAAATCATCTTTTGTCGTTTAATTTGGGACTTGGGTGGGAAAATGGCAGTTGATATCAGCTTATTTGTCAAGTCAAGAATGGGATCCGTATGTGCCGCAGATGTAAGCGAGTACGGATCAGTAGTCGTAGGTGGAAAAAGTGAATCACAACCACCGTTCGACCATTTTTCGTATGGGTTAATTCCGTTTAAATTCATGTCACCGAGAGCCGTCGAGAAGGGGCCAAGGGTATTAGTGTTATTGAACCTCTTGGATATGAGGTTTGAATCAAATGGAGAAGTCGATTGGCTCGATGGACCTAATCCTAATCCATTAGTGTATGGGCGATCTAGAACACCGTTCAATCCAGTGGGTAGGTGAATACCACCATTAAGACTACCAGAACTGCCATTGACACTGCTGCTACTTGAAGACGAACCTCCGTTTAAAAGAGAGCCATTTGTTGGACGTGCGATGGGTGGTTGCTTCGTTGGCCCAACGTTCGCTTCTGAACTCGAACGTACATATCCAAAGGTGTTTCTTACGCCAACTTGTATTGCTTGATAGTTAGAAACAAATTCTAACTCACATGCAGTTTGAACACTTTGTTCTGGATTAGTACTCATTAGTGACTGTAATTTAGTGTCTAAAAGTTTTCTAAACATCAAAATTTCAGCGATGTTTGCACATTTTGTCAAGCGCTCGACGAAGTCGCACGTCTGGTAGATTTTGTCAACTGACTCTTGTGCCTTTTGGCCGACAACAGTCAAAGCAATTTGTTTAGTTGAAAACACGCTTTCAAGTTCTTTTAATAATTCTTGTTTACGCTCTTCTAGCATAGATCGATAGAATTGGAAAGTATCGTTGATTTCATTTTGAGCTTTATGATACTGAACTTGTAATTTTCCTGCAGCATGTTCTACATTTTTAACCACGTGCCTTATTTCAGTGGCTCTTGTTTTCGCCTCATTAACAGCTTGTTGCATAAGTTCTAATTGTTTTGGTCCAGCATCCGAAAGATGTTCGCAATCGTGCAACGCTGCTGGATGCTCTATAATAGTGCATTCTTTGCACACTGGAACGGAACAGGTGCGGCAGAAATATTTAAGAATGTCATTCTTGTGTCGTGGGCAAAAAGCAGTTTTGTCTCCACTTGTAGTCAATGTCGATCCCAACATACCTTTGTCGTCTTTTAAGTCTGTGAAGGCTAGTACTCGATGACCTTCAAAACAATGCATGAATTGGTGTGCCATGACGCAGTTGGGGCAAAGGAAATTAGCGCAATCTACGCAACGCGCTACAGCGTCCGATTCTTTTGATTTGCAGCCTGTGCAGCGGGCTGACGGAGAGCTAGTTTGACGAGATGAGGGTAAAAGGTCGGCGTCTTGTTCTACGGCAGCAGCGATAACAAGATTTGTTAACAATCCGTGTATACCAGCAGCTGGTAATTGGCTGTCGACGCGACACGTGACGCAGGTTACTTTATCGGGGTGGGTTTGTTCTCTTTCAAGGCACCCACGACAGAATGTGTGGAAGCAATTCAGCACTTTTGGGTCGACGAATGTTTCTCGGCAAATAGCACAGGTGGTGTCGAGGCCGTCGAATTCACGAAGGTCACATACGGCAGAGTCACTCGCAGGTGGCGAGGATCCGCTCAAAGTCAAGGGCGATAAGGAGCCACGCTCCAGCGAACCTATAGAGTTGGCACCGGGCAGCGACTCAAGGGACGGGGTGCGTGAGGCCATCTTCAGGAAACCGGCATCCCTGGAAAAAACAGAAATACTAGGTTGAACATACATTCGCTTTTAATTTGTTTACAAAAAGAATATCAACAAATATGTGGCCATAAAGAGAAAAAGCTAAAATTATTCTCATATTAAACTTAAATCAACGCTCACACTTATAATAAGTGTCAACTAAATGTACTATACGATCTTAATATTCTCGAATGTTTTTGAACATCAGAGCAGTAGCGGCATATGAAATAAGGTAGATTTATATGATCTCAATTTGCTACATGTTCAGAAACTTATTACAGTACTATATAGAAATAAAATAAATAATATTCAAAGCTCCGTAGTCTCGTAGCGTTGAGGAAAAGTAGGTTCTTACATGTACATAAAAGTAGGTTCCTACGATGTACCAAAGAAAATTATACATAGTAGTATATCGTTTTCAAAGATAATATACAACTGTTGTAAAAGGCACTGTTATGGTTTGTTTCCTGGTTATTGTATTTGGGTTTGTGAATTTTTGGTATTAATCATAAGCATGAATAGAATTTCAATAATAGGATCATTTTTAGAACAAATAATAAGTAAAACAATTGAAAAAGACTTTATTTCTATTAATAGGAAGAAATAAAAATATGGTTATATAATATATAGTATAAATTTTATATAATTTAATAAAGAGTGTGCGCGCACAACTTGTCAAATTTACAATCGCACGCTTGTACTCTGCGCCACGATTGGCCTTATTAGGGCAGTATCTTAAATAAATAACATTCCTATTAAAAGCTTGTTTAAATGTAGAAATTTCCGTAAAAATGATTTCATGATGAGTTATAAATGATTAAAATATAAAATATTTGTCATTAAAATGTTAGACAATTTCAAGTCAAGATAAATATATCTAGCTCTCAGGCAAGTACTAAGACTGCGAAGACTGCAAGCATCGAGGTATATTAAAACATTTGAATTTCCTTTGACAACTAAAACGCCTTAAAAGTTCCTTGTGAGAAATATTTCGTGGCATAACATGTGGCGAATAATATTTCTTGCTAAGAGGAAGTCAGTTGTATCCATTTCCAGTATATTCCGACCAAGACGACGTTTTATACACACGAATATTATTTTTTAACAATACTTGTAATATTCCTTTCGTGAATCGAAATAACTTTCTTCTCTTTTGGAATACGAAACTACAGTAATACTGTTTAATGTGGAAATAAAGCTCATATTGAGATGGTCGGTATACAGGAATTCTATGTACGTATGTGATAAAATGTGAGGTAAAGTTTACCTTTAAAATTGTGGCAAATCTTTAGAAGAAATATGAAAAAAATACTTAACGAAGTAAATATGTTTGAAGACTGATCTTGTAAGATTTTTCAATTAGTGTCATTTCTATGACACTGGCTATTAATTACATAGTAAAAAATATTGATATTTATAGTATAAGTAGTTTAAGTTTGGACTGAGCGTATGTTTTATATGCGTATATCAAAAGTAAGCCACTAAAGTAACGAGTTAAATTCAAAAGAGGAGGATTTCTCTATTTATTTCAAATAAAAAAAATCTATTTAATTGTTATTTAATAACAATGTGCACAAATATAAGTAATGAATACACTCTACTTAATTTTGGACCTATTTTATTTCCTTTATTTATTTGTTACTGTTACATTTCTATTTAAGTAAAATTATTAAGATCTATAAAGGAATATGTAAAATATACAATATAATATATATAATATAATACATTTAAATCTTAAATAAGCTACCTAAATCATTTTGCAAGCGCCGGGTAAGTGATACACCGCAAATGCATTTTAGAGCATAACTTCGTGAACATCGAATGTGATTGATAAATTTCATATAGAGGTACGTTAGTGTACATAAGGATATGAATAGTTACCTACCGAGGTATGGTTAGGACGCATCTAACAATTTTCAATAGGTATAGAGTCAAAGGAAATTAAAATAATTGATTTCCTCGAATAGGAATCGGAATCATATCAATCAGATGTGGTGCCGTTGCGACTCTTTGTCATAAATTTCATTTAAAAAAACAATATTTAACTTTATAAAGGATTCGAACCCAGAATCATATTATTCAGCATTTATTCCGTATGGAATTTACTTCAAAACTCATATTAAAAAAATATAAGTACCATTAGAGAACAAAAAAATAAACAAACAACAAAACAATATTTTCCATCAAATAAGGAAAGATAAGACAGGATAAGTATTAAGTAAGTGAAAATACGAATTGGTAAGAAAGGCGAAACATATTTTCTATTTTATACATTTGGCACAAATGAACCCTCTTCAGAGAAGGTAACAAAATCGATATTTTTGTTGAGATGGGTGTGCGACCCCTAATACCTTATTTTATGGGATCCCCGCGTACGAGGGAGCAAAATACATTAATAACAGTCTATGAGACTGGAACAACCGAGAAACGTTTACGAATAGCAATAGTAGTATTAAATAACATTTCTAATGGTTACACGGATAACAAATGTTTATGTCTGGACGCGGTGATTACGGGTTCCCATGACAATATTGAAATTTAAAATAATCGTATGTCAGATATTCAAATTGAAGTGTAAAGTAGGCAAAGTCTTATTGCTTTTGTTAGTTTCACACTGAATCCCGCACAAGGTAGGGTACGCAGAGACAATCTGATGTTAAAACACTCCGTTCCTCATTAATACACTTCTCGTTCTCTACTTTCCGTCGTATTCTTGAGGCAGAGACCAAACTCAATGTTACGCTCAACGGAAATGAAAATATTAAATGTTGCATATTATTATTATTTCCTAACCTAAAGCCACGTGCAGAGCGACTAATTAAAAATAATTTATTCTGAGGATTGGGATTCAAATCCAAAATGGTCGTGTTACAATCAGACGCTGTCACATCGCGCTACGACGGGCTTAATCTATCATTACATTATATATTTCTTTTTTAAGCCAAGCCGAATATCATTTACGTATCTGAGTAATGAATTAAAATTAACCCTAAATTAAATTTCAACACACGGCCATTCAGTCAAGATCACGCGGATTGATTATTAATAATTTAATTTATTTTTATAGATAACAAATAAATGTAAACGTATTGTAAAGAAAATACCCGCTTTATGCATCTTGCTAGGTTGCTAGGCAACGGTTGGGAAGAGGGGAATAATATTAAATAATCACATTAGGAGGGTGAATACATTCGGGGTCGGTACGGACTGGGTTAGGTTAGGTTAGTAATATTTTGGATATGTATGTTGAGTTTTATATATATAGTATTACTGTTTGTTTATATGAAAATAAAAAAAAAATTATGATGGTATTAGTGGATAACTAATTTAATGAATATTTAAAGATAAACAAATAAATGAGATAAAATTGAAAAAAAAATCTTAATACCATCATTTTTAACCATTTCAGAGCTACCTATGGCTATAGGTAGGTAAACTAGTAACGCGTAGAATAATATTCAGATTTTGTTTCTTATCTATTTCAAATAAAAACTCTGACACGTATTTTCTACTTGTACAAATACTAAATAGAATGTTTAATCTAATAAAAAAAAGCGTTTCTCTGCTATATATTATATGGATTCTCTGTTTTATATGCTTTCTAGATAGATCAAATAATGTTCATTATTGGGACTTATGCCCTAGCGACGAAATACTTCTAAATCACGTCTAAAGTGACGTCAAAATATTTTTAAATATATAAACCGCGCGGCAGACGGAAGAAGGTTATTATAAGAAAAATCAGCTGCAACATTCAACATAGTGCATTTGTTACATTCATCTTCAACTTATTGTTTATCAATATTGTGTCGACAACAAGAGCTGATATAATCAAAAATATAAATTTACCTTTTCAACCACAACATTGCTATATGAAAATCACTTTTTTTTATAAAATAGAAAGATATGTATATAGATAATATTTATCTTTTAATATATAGAAAAATGTTTGTTTACAATAAAAGTCTATGTGATATACAGCGATGCACTTTGGCAGGGTTGCTAAGCGACGCGAGGGCGTCCAGTGAGGGGTATTAAATTAGGGTGAGGGTGGATATATTTGGTGTAAGGGGGAACCTAAGGTGAACGGCCGATGCGTTAAGCTTTCGTATTTTTGTTCAATGTCATTGTGAATCTATTCCATTTATTATTTTAGTAATATTCAATTTTTAACCGTTGTGGCCCAGTGGTGTAGTGACAGAAATTAATATTTTTTTTATTTCTTCGCTTTCGCAAGACAAAGCACGACGTTGAGGTACACCGTTTAACACGCAACGTATTGTATTCGGGCGGATAGCGGAGAACGGAGAGTCTTTAATTTCTCAAAACGAGGTCATCGTTTTCCTACTAAAAGATAAAACATTTTGATACGGCGAATGGTGAATAAATGTTCATAAATGATTAAATAGTAAAAAGACAATAATTTTGCCTATTACTATCTATATACTATTTAATTATTTAAAACCAAATTTTGTATTTTTATACATAGAATACTTCACAAGCCATTTATTTATCTTTTGCAAAATTTATTTGCCAAAAGGCCAGGTCAGTATTCACGTAACAATACATCACGAGACCTATCCGTCTAATTCTAGAGTTGCAAGTTTACCGGAAATTTATAGGGTTGTGTACAATATATTATACAAGAAATAACATTTTAAAAGGTAAATTAGCTAGCGGCTGATAAACTGAGGCTTCGCCCACGTGATGGAATGAAAATAAATAAGAGCTATGTAGGATTATGTATCCTACACATTTTAAGTTCCCAGGGTTAGTCCGCAGGTATAAATGAAAATTATTTACGTGACGTAATATAGCCTACATCAAACACAAAAATAATTTTTCATTTTGAACCAGTAGTTCCCGAGATTAGCCCGTTCAAGCGAACGAGCTCTATAGCGTTATAATATTAGTTTAGATTAAACGAATACGTTTTAATATTACCGCAGTTAAATTGAAATTTTATTCAACCAGATCAAAAGCTAACAGTACTAAAATATTTTTCTTATTTACCTTGGCATTTTCAATAAAATTAGAAGCTTGTGTTGTATTAGCATCAATAAAGTACCGATTTATTATATTATAAATATAATGTCTTACTTATAACTTGATTTTATAAAAATAAAAAAGTCAATCTTTGCTTAACAAAACATTAAAGTGTAACGGTTGGATAAAATGTCTCATTAAGTGTCTACTATTTATATTTAACGTGTCTCGTTAAATATAAATAGCAGACACTTATTTTATTTACTTATTATATTTATTTTATATTTATTTGTGACCATAGTGACCCACAACTACATTCTACTAGGTGAAAATAGTGATCAGACACTAAATAATATAAAATAATAAATAAAATTTCAGTATTGTCATCGATGGCCGGTGCCCTGTACCGGTGCATTTACGTGATAGATGCAAACCTGGGTAATACATTACACGCGTCCCCAGTGACGCTCGATCAAGCGATGTATCCATTGAAATGGCACGGTATATAGCTTACACAATATATAATAGTTACATAATATCTCCTGAAAACATAAATGTGAAATGAGAGCCAAGTTAAATGTTAAATAATGTAACCGGAGCAAAGAATCATAACCGAAGCAAGAGATCAATATGGGTGCCGAGTTCTGTGACCACTCGAGATAAAATTCAAACCCTAAATATCACTCGACTTTTTTTACGTACTAGCTTTATTATATTTAGTTAGTGTATTTCCAACTTATATTGGACTATTAGGTTGAAATTTTGTTTGGTTTGAGGCCAGTCGTGGCGCAGCGGCACGAGGTGCGACTGTAAAACCGACTGGTTGCGGGTTCGATCCCCACTCGAGGATATGAAATATTTACTTAAATTTATATTTCCATTTCTTCGCTCTGGTGTCGAGGTTAAGCGCGGCGCTGAGTTCTGCCACTCATCATGCAATGCCTCCAGAATTCGGCAGAAAGTGGGGAACGGAGTGTATTAACACTAGGTTCCCTCTGCCTACCCGGGATACAGCATGAAGCTGATTTATTTTGTTTGGTACCTTGTGGTAAAAGATAGCCAAGTCAAATTTAGAGCTTGAATTTTATTCCGAGTGAACTGGGGTCCCATATTGATTTCTCATTTTTTTTTGTCAGTAATGGTAGTTTTGTCGGTGTTTAGATATATATTTTGTTTAGCCATTTATATGTTGCTGTTGGTTGAATAGACAGACAAACACTGACTTGACTCCATTTCTGCCCAGTAATCATATCTTAAACGAATATAAAATATGAATAATAAAATGAAAATTAAGTTAAAAACTTTAGTTAGCATAACTTTCACATAATAGACTATATATTATTATCTTCAAATGTACTGTGGAGCAGAAAGATTTATATGATAGAAGTGGCGAGTTGCCAACGGATAATCGCCTATCAGTGATAATAAATTGCGAATCACGCTGCCATTTCCCTTTTTCTATGTAACTTGGGAATGAATCATAATGAACTTGACTATTAAAACGTAGTGTTTAGAGATTGTATGTGTTTAAGAATAAATTTAAGAAATACTTAGAAATCTTAACAGTTTTTTTTTATATTTTAACAAAAAACCTCAGGTACAAAAGTTTATGCCTTTGGTGGCTAAAGCTCGGAAAGAGTGAGGAACCTATTCACGATTACTTTTTAATTTTTAAGGTTCATGCTAAATAATTAGTAAAAACTTGAAAATATTAAATACTCCATTTATTTAGGAACAAAGTACTTTTTATCTAATAATATTAATCAGAACGGAGAATAAGAAACATTGTAAGATATTTTATCAAATGGAATAATAAAAAAATATTTATGATTTTATTCGTTAGAACCTTGTTATATATTATGTATATAAAACAAAGCAATAGACCAAACTTAATTGCTTTACGCTATTGATTAAATCTTACAGCTAGATAGCAACGTTGATTGTGATTATTGATGCTGTAACATGTTACTACATATAGGTCGATTCTGAAATATCGTTTGTATATCTCTACTAATATTATAAAACTAAAAACTTTGTTTGGTTCAACGCGCTAAGCTCAGGAACTAACGGTCCCATTTTTCTTCATTTATCACGGAAGTTTCTATATACACAAGGTCTTTATGCTAAGTTGCATGAAGACTTCATATTTCGCACTAAGAATTTGTCATGTCTCATATATAACAAGTACTTATTTCCATTTGGTCATGTAGGCAAAACCGCAAGTCTAAGCTTTGAGTAATTAATAATTGAGTTCGATAAGTATATATAGTGGTTTTGTTTTGCACCAAGATGACGCTAAATATTGCAAATAATATTATATTAATATTTATGTTTAAATTAAAAAATTCTTAACAGCAGTGTGTATATAAGCACACATTTATCCGCTACATAATAGATTACTGCAGACAAAGCCCGATTGCTCGGCATAGCTAATGGGCAATCCATATTACTTAATTATCATCTTAATCTCTTACAACTTAAGGTCCATCTTCCTGTATCAACTAAAAAGGACCTGAGGCAATGCACCTCTGTTTCACTATTGATTGCCTGGTACTACTAGACCAACTTTGACTTGAAGTTATTTCTTTCATACTACGTATTTCTGGTTAGTTTGGCTTGTACCAGGGGGAGCTTTTACTCGATTACGGCAAATAATGAAAAGGAAATAAGACTCTATTAGGTCAATTTTGATATACGACCCCGTTGCGGTGTTATTATGTATTTTCTTGAGATAGTTTAGGAATCACATCTTTTATGATAAAATAACAATTTAAATATGTATAAACATGAGTCCTATCAAATTTATAAAATAGTAAAACAAGTAGCAAAACAAAATAAAGAAAAAAAAAAACAGATGTTCAAAGTTACTCTGTAAATCCACAATTTAAAAATAAATCGACTATCTAAAAATAAACAAGAACGTAAGTAATAAAAACCTAAGATCTAATCAAACTCATTTCATACTTTTTCAATTTCAGATACGCACCTACTATTCAACTGAAATGATATATTTTCCCTTTGTGTAAAAGGCGAAGCTTAGCATTTGAATGACACAATTACACTAAGTAATCAGAGCTCCAAGGGAAACCAATTTGAGACGTTTGTATCGGCTCCCACTTCAGGTGGAATTGTCGAAAATTGTACCCTATTGTTAGCGACAAATTTGCTGAGGTGTTTTACACGAGCGCCGGGTACTGGATGTGCGACGTGAATTTTTATTAGCGACTACGCATCATGTATACCGACATGTAAGTTCATGTTGTTCGAATGGTGCTAAATAAACCTAACAACTCTAGGCTTATCTAAGAAATGCTTTTAAATTCCCAAAACAACATGTTTGTATCGCTCAAACTTTGTAAATTAAGAATTAAACAGAAAAATGGTTATAGGACATAGGTTGAATTGCCGAAATTTTAACTTTATATAATCATACTGATATGAATGTTCGAATTAAATTTACAAACAAACCAGCTAACCTTTTCTTAACTTTATGTTATGTCTAAATAACTTGGCAAGTTTGTAGGCAAAAGTTTGGCATCGTTGTCCCGCGGGACGCCGCCTGAAAACCAACCCCTGTCAACATCGTCAACTTGGCAGACTGGCTCCTCCTGGGGAAAGTATGGAAAATTTTCAAGAATCACTAGTTTTCCGAACGGTATCTTTGTAGACCAATAGTTGTTCTGTGTGGGACCACATTAATTGGCATCCGACCCAAGCAGATTAAGCCACTAAAAGCTTGTTGAAATGTGGACATTGCAGGGAAATTAAACTCCAATACGACGGCATTATGATACGAATTCCCTTGTACTTGGTAATTGATAGAATTTTATACTGCTAGGATTTGTGGTCATCCGACAGGCGTAAGGTGGAGCGAAAGGCATTATTTCATGGTAACATATTTTCGTGCCATTCATTATTTTGTGAATTAAATTAATTCCCTTACATTTCTTTTTGGGAGGGTCGATTGAATTTGTTATTGATTGGCCACTCAGTGGGAGATCAAACGTAATGACCTGAGGCAGTTTTATCACTGTGAAGTGACGGGCCTCTAAGAGAAACGTTTCGTACAAAGCAAACAATTACTACAAAAGAAAAGAAAATACAGTTATTCCTTTACCCTGTTGTTTATTTATGTGAACTAAAATAACTTATCAAATATTTAGAGGCACATTCATATATCTGTATTTGTAAGTCAAAGGCATCGGATAGAGAATCCTAAAAATTACTTTCAGAAGTTGCCGTCATATTTCCAATACATGCATAACTCTCGTGGTTCATTTCCTTGTATATTTGTATATTCGACGTTTACTTAAAGAAATATGTTACGTTCGAAAGAATCCAACTATCTAAAGATTGAGGACCGAATTCTAGTAAATTTAGTTAACTTTCATTAAAAGAAGTTTTTTTCTACATCAGTTTTTTTATATTGTACACAAGCTTTGACACTCAGAATTATTAATTTCCTTACAAATTAAATTCAATTGCATTAAATTTGCACTTTCAAACAGTAATCTTCTTTAAATTTTAATGCCATTTCACTTTATCTTTCTCACGAAACATCTAACATTCGCAAAAGCACATTTAAACTGCATTTGTGTTGCCAAAACAGTTTTAAAATTATATTTACTTTATCCCAGGAACTGGATACAAAGTGTTGCCATGAGATATTTAAATCCCCGAAGGCATGGTTAAAATTCATGAGTATGTCGCGGACACTGAACATATTTTTCGCTGGCAACACCACGTTTATGACGTCACGTAACACGTTAATGTATATAGCAGTTTCGGGGGCTTAATGCCATTTTTTCTTATGCATACGAATATGTGATCGGATGGATTAATTTTTCAGCGCAAGGATTAGTATGTTTTCGTATTGTGAAAACGTGAAAGTTTCACTTCGGGGAATTGAATATATTTGGATATGAATAAAAGTGGGAGTTATTAGGATAGGCGTCTGTTAGGCGAATTCGTAATTTCCGCTTGTATATTAGAAAAGTTTTTACGTTCAAGTTTTTTGTTGTAATAATTCTTTGAGTAAATAAAAATTTGTACAAGATATATATACAGATTAAATATATATACAGAATATATATACAGAATTTGTACAAGATGTATATACAGTCAAAGAAACCTAAACTCTAACTTTTTGTGTAATGTCCATTATTATAATACAAATAAAAATGATTACTAATATTTATATATTAATAAAAATGGAAAATGAAATTTGATCATAGTTAGAAATATTTATTAATAGGAATAATTATTAAATGATCACGTAGTAACAGTAAAAAATAATAATATATTAATTATACATATTAATGATACATAGGCGTTGTTTGTCAGACATGGCTATGAAGACGTCAAATCTGTATTCTAACAAATACGGTTCCTAATAAAGAATGCGCGTAGCGTTACCATTTTAGCCTCAAAGTGGAAGGCGGCTAATAAATCGAATTTAATTTTGACAAGCTTCCCAATATAGAAACTCGGAATATTTTTGGCTAGCTACCTTCATAATGTTACGTTGTTTGGGTTTATATATTTAACATATTGACAGTTAATAATAATAGAATTTTGAAACAGAGTACCTACATGTTTAATTTTTTTTTAATTCTATTTTATTGCTTGTCGAGTGGCGGAGGTCAACGCTGCGCTCTGTCTTGCTACTAAAGTAAAAAAATAAAAATGATTCTATCCTCCAAGCGGCAATCTACCTATAAACATGGCACGTACTGTGCTGCTGCGCCACGACGGCATTTTATTAAAGAAAAAAAAACGAAAACCCCAAAATATTTTTATATTAAATTTCAATTAGCGCAAAGATATACAAGACTATAAATTGAGTATCTGAAGTGAAGGACAAAATGTAAAAGTTGTTCAATAACAACGATGCAAATCTCGCCCCGCCATAAATAATGTATGAGCTGGGACGAAACTTCCAAATTATTGAGTGAACCTAAAACACAGACTTTTTAGTTAGGTTTTATGTTTATCATTTAAAATAAATTTGTTTTGTGCCATTTACTTTGCTACTTATGATACTACAAAAAATATCAGCTTCCAAAAATCACATTTTATCGCATAGCAGGTAGTCATAGTGAACCTAGTGTTAGGACTCTCCGGTCCTCACTTTTCGGCCAATTTTTGAGACACTGCGTGATGAGTGGCGGAACTCAACGCCGCGATTTGTCTACCAGGGTATAAAAAGGAAAATACGGAGTTTTAAACATAATCAGCACTCGAGACGTACCTTCTCGGATCCAGAAACATCGTTGTTGTTTATAGTTAAAATTATCTTTCAAAAATATGATTTTAATATTGTTTCTTTACAAAGTTCCTTTACTGCAGTATTACAAAACGACTTATGTATAAGTATTTGTAGGTTTAAGCCGTGCCAGGCACCAAATTTTAGGTTTAACCTTAATTTGCCAAATTGTGTAAAATATTCCTTATAGAACAACATTATACAAAAATTTGTTATTAATGTATTTTAAAGTTTAGTCAACAATTATTTTTGTCATAGCAATGTTCTTACAAGCTTTTATTTAACTTGCCGTGTTAGTGTATGAGAAATGTTGTGAGGTCAATTAGACTTACTTCCCAGTCTCTATTGAGTCGAAATTTGGTTTGGATTTGGTACCAAAAGTTAACTCAAAATGGCCGCCGCAATAAGGTTGCAAATTATTTTTTTTTAACCACCTTATATGAATATTAATTGAAAGGGCTTGATTTCTAAAATACAATACACAACAAAAAAGTTAAATATAAAATATAGAAAAAAAAGCTTGTTTTTAAAGTTTTTTAATTAATATTACAAAGCTTAACGATTTGAAACTTTCGGTACTGAATCTGACATCTTGCGAACTCAAGTCAATTCATTTACCCGAGTAGAAATCGAACCCACAAGCGTCCTTTTTACAGTTGTGTGTTGTGTGTGATAACTAACTACTAATTTTATATATATAATACATAAATATTGTTTAAAATAGAAATTTGAAAGCTTCCTTCTGCAAATTTAAATGAAATACGTAGTACAAAATTATTTAGTTTTGTTAGAGATATAGTCCTGAATTATAAATTAGAGCCCCAGTACATTAACACAGCAGCGTCGTATTCATTATAATATTACCATTGTCGTGTTACTTGTACCTTCGTTTAATTCCTGTTTTAACAGACGAATAACTCCAAAATTATGTTTTAGCATTATTTAGACAAAATCTCCCTCTGGTTATATATACCGCTCGGCGTTGAGTTCCACCATTCAACACGCAATGTCTCGAAAAATGGGTCTGAGTGTTTTAACACTATATTCCCTCTACCTACCTAGCAAAAGGCGTTGGCAAGAGAGAATACAATTTTTTAAATATTTTTTAACATTTTTAATGTATTATTTCACCAGCTAAGCCATACATACTTAGTTGGTCACAGTGCCTAGACGGTTTCCAAAGAGGCGTGGGTTCAAATCCCGCTACGTCCAAATTTTTATATATTTTCTTAGTAAGTATATAAAATACTCTTACATAATTTTAAGTGAGAGAAATATTTGATTCTAGTTAGTAATAGACAAAGTATTTATGATTCCTTGTAACTTCTTTATTCGTGACAACTGATTTTATTAAACAGTCCTACTTACTTACGACTAAGCGACTGGAAAAAGAGAGGTTGTCAGTTTGACTTGTATGTACATATACATATGTATGTGATATTGTGAAAATTGGATAATATTTGAGTATGGTGATCTAGTTTGGCTTCCAAGTACGTGTGCAAATGCCGTACGTGTATATAGAAATATATATTCGTATGATAGTCCATAATAATCTCGGCAACTGAAAGTTATATCGGAATTATCCTTTTTGATTTCAATGTGGTTTCTTTCTATATATAAATAGTCTTAAATTTCATCAAAATCGGTTCAATAGTCAGTAGTAGTTGGGGTTCTTATAGTTCAAATACGTATGTATTTAAAGTAGGTATTTTTTTTTCTAAATTAAATACTATGATTAAAACATAACTCACTTGTGCATTATACTGAAAATTAATCACCTCCATGTAGATTGTCCAAAGAGTGCAACACTTACCTGTAAAATGAAAAAAAAAAACATAATTAAAATCTATTTTACGAACACATGAATATAAAATAAAAGTATACAAAAGCCCGTTGCTAAAGGTTTATTATGAAAGCTTTCTCATTTTACAGCTTTTTCCCACTGAAAGACTTGGTTATTAAAAGGAAAAGGAAAATAAAATGTTTATATCCAATTCATTTGAAGCAGTTTAAGTTCGTCCAATGTATATAATTATAATTTTGTTTTGTAAACGAGCTACAAGGCGTTTGGAATCTAATTTCTATTGTTCTTATTCGAGGAATAAAAGAGAGTTATGTCACTGTTTCACTACAAAGTTACGTTGAGTCTTTGTTATGTTTAGTTGGTACGATATTTTGATTACAATACTATTTTTCATTTACTGCAATTTTAGAAATTACTATAAGATGTCTATTGACCTCAGCTGAATTTGCTTAAAATTAAAACATTTTACGTAATTTCGATATGGTGACAATAAAAGTTGTAATAATGTTAAAAGTTTGGTGGGATGTGAGTTCAAAAGGCGCTATGTAAGGAACTAACATAACTAGTGGCCTTCTTTTCCTATCAAATGTGATCTTCTGATTTTTCCCGTTCCCGGAGGTGTTTTGGTAAAGTCTCTTTTAGTGTTCCACTGAATTCAGCAATCAATCTTTATCAAATTTTCTGCGTTCTACTCTGTATTGTTTTGGCTGTGCCTTGTCAGTCATTCGGTAACGAAAGATTCTATACAGGTATGTAGTATGATCATCATATTCCATTGCATCTATAGAATTTATTATTTTAGCTTCATACTGTATCACGCACACACTGTAGCAGAGTAGGCAAAGGGATAAAATATTTCATAGTATGGGAATCGAACCTACAAGTGTCGCGTTTACAATTGTACACTTGTGCTTCTGCACCACAACGGCCTCATCTTTAGAATTAATATTTGAAATCTTATAAGGTTTCAAGAATACCTTTGAAATTTATAACGACACAGTATATTTCTAGTATTTCCTTTGAAAATATATATATCATCTTATTATGTAGACACTTTTTATCCCCTTATATAATAGCTATCAAAAGGTATGACATAACGAAGTCGTTTTTAATTTTTTATTCCGAACTTGTCCGCAAACTTCTCTTAATTAATCCAAGCGGCTAATTAAGGTGACTTTTATGAAAGTTTCTTAGAGAGATTTTCAATAAGAAATTAGGAGATTTCAAGTTTGAAACGAAATTAGTCATGTTTGTATATCTTAAATTAATTTTGTTTCTTCAATCAGTTTCGTTTAGTTATTATGTGAAATATTTGACTGTTTATATTAATTTTAATGAAATATCGTATATTAGTAAACGTATTAGTGTACATTCCAAATTGATCTAAATATTCCACGACAAGTTTTAATATTAAATACGAGCGATCCAAGCGCGGCTTTGTGTGCTCAAATTTATAGTTATAGCCAAATTGTGCAAAATCTTTACAAAATGTCTGTGTATTCTGGTAAGGAAAAAAGTATATATATAAATAACTCTGATTTCCAATTTCTATACCCGATCCACTGTCAAACCAGAGAAACACATTATAAATACAAGTATTGCCCATAATGAGGTAAGAATATGCGACTATCTGATTCAGCCAGTTAAACCTCCACTTTGCCATATTATATTAAATAAAATAAAATTTGTAATACAATTTAATTACATAATATAAATTTATATACAAAATTAAGTTACTCATTTATAAGTATAACACGGCACAATTGTAAACATGTCGTCGACTTAACGGCTACGAAGCAAAAGTAATCGTCCCTTCATGTTCCACCTCGGGCGTGTTAAAACATGTTTCAAAATTCAATTAGAAATTCGGTATTGTTTGTCAAACACGACTTTGACTTTAGCTATTTACTTCTACTTGCATTTGCTTAACTGTAAAAGAGGAGTTCTGGGTACTTTCGTTGCTAGGATAATAATTTTTATATCAAATTGTATTTTTTTCAGCAGTATTCATTGCCTACATACATTTGGGGTAGACGTAGTGTCAAGACACTAGGGCCCGTATTTAGAAACTTATCTCAACTCTGATCTGATCGTTTTTGAGATTTTGTTTACGTTCTTACATTATAATTTATGAATACGGCATCTCAAGATCGATCTTAAAGTTGAAAGCGACTTATAAATACGAACCTAGGTCCTCAGCTTTCTGCCCGAATTCGAGTGACACTGTGTGGTCTGTGGAGTGCTGGAACGCCGTACTTTGTCTTACCAGGTCGGAGAAATTAAAATAATTAGATCTTGATGGGACTGTGTTCAAAATCAAATTCTGTTCCATGTTTTGCGCCATGATGGTCTTAAAGTTTATGACAAAAAGAAACAAATTTCATTATGAACGGAAGATAGCGTAGTAATGAATCACTCTGTACCAGTTTTCCACCTAGTGGCGGAACGTCATACGGTAAAGTTTAACTATAAATATTTGGATATCGGAAATTGTTGAATCGAATTTACAAAAGTACCTTTTAAAACTAGAACCCGTATTCATAAAAATGCTGGTACATCAAGATAAAAAAAGTATTTCGTTTTAAGTGAAATGGATAACGTTTATAATTTAGCCATTTAGCCATCGGCATGTTTCTTGACAGGGTAATTAATTAAAATTGATTAACAAACAAAAACACTCGATTGGAAGACCTCATTAAGGGTAACTTGAGAGGAAACGAGCAATATGTTGCAATACCTAATTTGAAAATGTACGAAGCGTTTTTTTAAAAGTAGGATATAGGATTTTAGTCAACAGTTCTTTTCACTGCCATATAGAATAATGTGTAAACATATGCACATACTTGGTATGTTTGGAAGAAATTAATTACCTGTACTAATGTTATAAAGGTCAGGAGAACTACTAGTTTTACTAATCGGAAAATATGTGTCTGTTCATCAGAAAGTGGAGACTTCTCAAATTTATAAAGAATTATTTATTTAAAAAAATATATTTTTGGCAAAAAGGATCAAAAAAATTAATCCAGATATAAACTATGAATGTAATGCGTCAATGAAATTACTTTGGATTTTTCTACGTGACCTTTAAACTAATCTTGCAAAATTTCACTTTTAGCAACATTAAATTGAACTATTTGCTACGTAGGCGTATACTAGCCTTGACTGTAAATTGAATCTACTAGGTACACCGTTGTCTATATTTATATAAAACTAAGTAAATTACTTACGTTGTAACATTTTTTTTTATCTCTCCAGGATTTTATTAAGCATCAAGGACTTAGCGTGAAAGCCCTATAACAGTTCCTTCGGCACTTAACAGGCAATATCCGTTCGATCAGCTGTTCGGAAACATCTGGCGTCACGTCATATTTTTTTTAATATATTTTTTTTAATCGGCTAACGATTTTTTTGATACAGCTTTAAATGTTTTGTTTTTATGCGAAATGGCTTTACGGCTCCTATAAATTGTAACTGACTGTTAAAATAATGGATGCGACAGATGTACGTTTGTTATAGATTTTAGATACAAATTTTAAAAAATATGGCACGTATTAAAATTATATCGTTTTGAATGTAGCAGCCTTTTTTTAATAAATAATATTTAAACGTTTTTTTGTCTAGTTTGAAGTCAAATGGGTACAGGCTTTTATAATATTACCTATTTACTACGGCTTCGTGCATTTGGATTATTTATTTAGTAATCAGAATTACTTTCATATTCTAATAACATTATGACAGAGAGAGAGAGAGAGAGAGAGAGAGAGAGAGAGAGAGAGAGAGAGAGAGAGAGAACATAGAAACCTAAAGTTACAGATGTTTCCAAAAAAAATGCAACCAACACAACGAACATAATACTATAAATTTATATCAACTTTTTTATTTATCACTTTAGTGATGGAAATAATGGAAACACTACATGTCAAAAGTGTGAAATACAAAAGTGAAAACTATATTTAAATACATATTATATATAAATAATGCGTGTTTAGTACAGAACGCTTCTTCTTCGTCTTGTTACCAGAATGGAGAAAAATTAAATAGATTTTGAACTCACACCTCCCGCTTACAATTAGCACTACAATTTTAACTTAATTTCACGCTTTATCCCTAGTAGGTCTGAGAGAGCTTTATTCCTCTCATAGAGAACGGAACACCAAATGCCACGGACCCAGCATAATAATATCGTATATACAACAAGAATGTCACATGCAATTGGGTCATATATAAACTGAGTAATCAAGTTAATATTGTTAAATTAAAAAGGTTTATTAGGAACTGTTAATATTTATGAACAATAATGAAATTCACTTGCAAAATACATTATTTTATTGCACGAAGCCCCAATTGCTGCATAATGGCGCATATTTCTGTGTTCGTGATGGAACTTCCTTGTAATTTGACCTTTGTAGTTGAGTGGTGGGATAGTTGACAAGTTATATTTCTATTTTAGATTAGTTTTTAAGTATATCGGCCAATATATTAAGGCCAGTCGTGGCGCAGCGGCACGAAGTGTGACTGTAAAACCGATTGATTGTGGGTTCGATTCGATCCCCACTCGAGGAGATGAAATATTTACTTAAATTTGTATTTCCATTTCTTTGCTCTGATGTCGAGGTTAAGTGCGGCGTTGAGTTCTGCCACTCAACATGCAATGCCTCCAGAATTCGGCAGAAAGTGGGGAACGGAGTGTCTTAACACTAGGTTCCCTCTGCCTACCCTGCTGTGTGCGGGATACAGCGGGAAGCTGATTTTTTTTAAAGTATATTAATAATAGTTTCTTTTTAACTTTTTTATTTATACCTCATATAATTCTACAAGCAATCGGTTCTTTAGTAGGTCTTTTTTCCATATTATTTTTTACTCTTCCAAATTTTGCTTTTTTTATTAAAAATATGTTCTCTTCCTAGCCCTAAATTTACTTAGAGTGATGCCTAAATTATTTTTTTGGTGATTTGGAACCTTTAGACGGCGTTGGTAACATATTTGTATAAGATTATCAAATCTATTTCTATGGAAATTGTAGAGACTGTAATTATTATATTTAAGCCAACGACATCCTCCACAGTAGGGGATCGGTTGTTGAAAGTTCAATTTAGTTTACCATTTTCTGGTCAACAACTACCGCTGTGTGATTTACAATATACGTTTAGATATTAATTTATGGACAGCCAAGAAATATTCTCCTTTGCTCTATCTATATAGATTTCAATACACGAACGATACAATTTCATTTAAATGGTAATTAAGACTTCGAGACCAGGTTGGGAGCTCTATTATGGCTCTATCTAATACACTTGATATGAGAATAATATAGGCTATTCATTATATGAGATTGACGCCTTCGTAAAGTATTTAGAACGTATTTAGCACGGGATAGTTGTAAGTTTAAATATGATAGTTAATTATTTAAACTTATCTATATGTAATATGTGTGGCCATCGTGGTGCAGGTGAACAATTATGGAAATACACCTGTAGCTCCTATGGTGTTGCACGGGGTCGTGGGCAGCGGTAATCACTTACCATCAGGTGACCCGCATGCTCGTTTGCCTTGTCCTTTTCCATAAAAACAAACATTTATATAAAAAATATATAAAGTATTTTCTTAGAATTTTGCTTTGGTGCCTTATTGGTGTTAGGTTAGAAGTACAGTATTTTTTTTTAATTTTGCGATTGTGCATTTAGATTTAGAATTATGTGTAGGTTACGATCTAATGTCATACTTTAATTTTAATATATCGTACCTAAAATTATTATAAAAATGATTTTTTTTTTAAACTTCATAATTGCTACGATTTCTAATTCCGTTTCGTGTTACTGTAAACATGACGGTTGTAGGTTCGATTCCCATGCGGCGAAATTAAATTATTATTTATTAATATTTTCATTTTAGCTCTGGTAACAAGGCAAAGCGCGGCGTTGAACTCCTTCAATCTACACGCAATGCTTCGAAAATTTGGCAGAAAGTGGAGAATGGAATGTATTAACACTAGGTTCCCTTTCGCCTACCCCAGCGTGAAGTTAAAGGAAATTATATCTAATACTATAAAACTGAATAGTGTGTTTGGTTTAAGGCGCTAGTCTCAGAAACTACTATTTCAAATTGTAAAATTATGATAAGAAACTTAAATCAACTAATGTTACTCTAGTTCAGTTAAAAAATTTAGTACTCGCACGCTTCTAAAGAGGACAGAAAGTAGAGAATAGAGTGAGGTTCTTTTCTTTCTAATTCGTTAAGTGTGTTAAGTTGAAAGTAAATATAATTGCTTTCTGCGTACTGCAATACAGATTGGAAGCAAGCCCTTTGTTCACCGAGTACATAATTTTTCTTACCCCTTGAATTTTTTTTAAACATTGGCGTCTACTAAAATTTTATTTTGAACCGATTTAAAAGATTTGTGGTTATGTAATTGACATATATTTTAAATTTTTGAAAAGATTTATCAAAATTAGTTCATTAGTTTTTAAGTTTATATTGATTTATTAAGTTTTTTTTTAATAAATCATAACAATTCTCCTAAATTTCTAGATTAGAATCTAAGCATGTCCTTCACAACATATATTAGGTCATCTGCACACCCATCTACGTCTGACTAGACTGATGGTTGCTTAACTAGGCCAGAGTAAACGATATCTACGGCTGATACATAATTCTTGTTATATAACAATCCGGATATTTAAATGTGAAACATGTCGAAATTGAACAAGTTCAATGCATCTGTCAAAAATAGCAAAATCGATTTTACATTCGCAAACAATATAATCAAACGAGTCATGATCGCATGAAAATCGAATAATCGATCAAATCAAACCGATTGTTCGATAAACAGTACACTTCGCTATTGTAATGCTTGAGCAATTCTTATTGTAGTTAGTTCACACTAGTACAAGTTGAGTATTAATATAATTATTTTTTTTTAGTGTCAGAGACCTTGAGTTGAGACTCTCTACTTTCTGTCATAATTCCATTGCGTGTTGAGTGGTTGAACTCAACGCCGCACTCTGTCTGTTTAAACAGAGCTGGGAAATAAGAAAGTTCGTAAATTAGACATCGAATCCACTACCACCAAACCACGATGGCCATTAGTAATTATAAGTATAGTGGAAACAAAATTCTACGTTAAGAATAAATTTAGATTCTATATAAGTTAAGAACTTCAATATAAAAGCATAAAATAATAACGTATTATTCTTGTAATAAAACTTTTTCTATTAAACAACCGGTCCTTGACAGTTATCATACTTTCAACAATTAGTTAGTTATAGTCTCCATTACAGAAGTAAAGTAGGTTAAGTTAAAATTTTTGTTTCTTTTTCATTTCCAGTCAAAGGGTTAATTTAGCTGGCTTATTATAAGCTTATTATATACATATATATTATATTTATATTTATTTTTAGGTCAAGCATATACACAAATACGTTTCATATAACTAATATATTATACCGTACCGTACTTTCTCATTCTACTAAAGGTTAAAAGAGTGAACAAAAAATATAACTGACAATATGTCATATTTTAAGATACAGTCAGAATCTGACTGTATATTTAAACATGATCTTGTGGAATGGCTCTGGTAATACGACAAAGTGCGACGTTAAGTTCCGCCGTTCGACACGCAATATCCTCAAAATTGAGGAACAGAACGTCTTAAATCTGGTATCGGGATGCAGCGCGTAGCTAATAAAAGACACTTTTATACCACTTCTGTAACATTCGAATCAACGACCTTTGGCTTGTATTGTTATAAAAAAAGTATTTCACATAAACGCCAAAAATCATAAATAACGCTCCTTAAACAAACAAATAGAGATTTCGCTACATTTTTTTCTTACAATTTCCGTTTCCCATTAAAAGGTGACAAAAACTACCACATGTGAACGCACCTTTACATTATTGACGGGTACAAATGTTTCTACACATCTGCAACACGCGGTGCCAACTTTACGATAATTTGCAGGATTAATATAGGAATGCTCTTTTATGTATTTATGGATACAAACCACTTTAGATTGGAAAATAGAATATATTATATATAGAATAAACAGTCACGGTGGTGCATGGTTGTAAATATTTTCAAATTACTTAAGTGTCGCCACTCAACACGTTATGTTTTGAATATAGGGAGGACAGAAGGATACATAATGTCTTTACCAGGTTCCCTTTGCCTACCCTGCCATATTCGGGAAGAAATGTGAAATTCAAAAGAAAAACAGCGAAAATAAAGTAAATGAGTTAAGTAAATTTGAAATTCTCCGGCTTTAGCAAATACTAACTAATATACAAGAATACTTGGTGTCTCTTACTAAAACACTCCTTCACTTCCAAAAACAAATCGCCAAAGTTTGCAATGCAGAGGAACTAATGAACCGGCAGTCTAACTTTACATTGGTTAGTCGTTCAAAATTACCTAGCTTTAAATTGTATGGCACCTCGACATGCAATATTTGTCTTTTCTAATTGTAGTTCTCCTAAAAGTTTAACTTTAATTTACATTTACTACAATATACAACCAACTATAATATTATTATCAAAAGCCGAATAAGCTTCGACTTGAAATCGAACCTGTAACCTACATGTAACCTACTACACCTTATAAACTAAACGATAGGTCAGCAGGCCAATAAATTAGAAAGCCCTGTAAAGTAAAGTTATATAACATTCATTTGCTCGTGGGTTAATTAAAACTCGAAAAGTACCCAACTAATTATGTTAAGTCAATTTGCACTTGCCACAATTAATATTTTTTTAACAATCGAATGAAAATGTTGACGTGAAATGTGAATAAAAGTGTTGTTTTAACATTTATTACCCGGTTCAAGAAAATGGTTACATATATAAGTAACTTATATGTGAGGCTACGCCGTCGTGGTGAAATAAAAATAATTAACACATACTACTGCAGTAGATTACATTAAAAAAATTAACGTAATATAACCCTTCCTAAATATATCACTATCCAACATAAACATATTTTTTGTTATCAAACTAAGAAGAAAGTGAGTTCCTTAGTTTAAAGCGTTCAACCAGTCAAACTCTGTGGTTTTATAATATTATTATAGATAGTAGATTATAGATACGGGGGCGGCGGGTAAAGCGGGTAAAGCCGTGGCACAACGTGGCAATGGCAACACTATACAAATCTATAATTTAATACATGGTGAGATTGGCGTAAGAGCTACTGAGTAGTAAATGTTATGAAATACACTGGGCCAGTCAAATTAAATTATTAATATTTTCACTTCCTCGCTCTAGTAACGCGCGGCGTTGAGTTCCACCACTCAACACGCCATACCTTGGGAATTCGGTGGCAAGTGGGGTAATGATGTGTCTTAATGGAAAGGGAAAGAAAAAAAATATTAGGTTCTCAGGTTCCCTTAGCCCATCCTGCTATGAGCGGGACACAGTGTGAAGGCAAAAAAATACACTGTACCTGATAATAAAGTTTAATGCTACTAGTAAAATTGATAATTTTCTTTATGAATACTCCTTTTTCTTTTCGTTATTAATATTTTATGAGTTATAAAATATTGATGGGAGAACTATTAATTGCGTAGAAGTTCGCGTCGCCTGGTTCGAAGATCGTCCATACATACTGTGACTAAACTTTGTTGAGTCATAAATGGTTCGTGCGAAAGCAAAAGTGTTTTTCATACTTTTATAGAAGCAAATAATAATTTTATTCGACTTAATTAGTTATTTTTCACCTGTAAGCTCCTTGAATTCAGTTGTTATTGTTTCAAAATCAGGCCATATCTATATGATTATTATAATGATGAATTATTAACGATGTCTTTATGATAAGGTTTTTTTAGCTTCAGGTTTCCATATAAAGAGCTACATGAGGTTACGTCGCAGCACTCGTCACGCTTTGTCATATTATAACGGGGAAATTAAGTACTTCCTTATCATGGGCATGGGAATACAGGGAGCCAGCAGGTCCGTGCCCACCCCATAATAGTCTAGTGTTTACCTCAGAAATAAAAATAAATAAAAAGCTCTACACGAACATCTGCTATATATGCTATATATATGAACATATGGCTGCACTTTGAACCCATGCTGGGATGCATATCGAAAATATTTTTTGGGCATTTTTTCCCCTTTAAAGAAAATAATAATTGTACGGTTGCCTCAAGATAAATATGATTTACTAACCTTATACACTTAAAGATGAAAAAGTAGTGTAAGTAAATATAAGGATTTATCCAAATATATTTTAGTGAATAATAATGTTATTTTTATATTTCAAAATGAAACATATTCATAGATAAGTTGCTTTATGAATAGTTAAAACAATAATTTTTATTCAAAATTAATCCAAATTCGACTTGGAAAGTTCTACATTTTGGGTAAAATGTGTATAATAAATTCGTAACTCTTAATATTATATTCTTAAGGTCTATAATAAAATAATCTTTGAAAACGACTCAAGTTTCGTATTGAAATTTATATTTGAAAGCTCGAAGGTTCCGTAATATGAGGAAACTTAGACATAATTAATTCATAGGACCAACTGTTCCCTTAATATAATTCGTTTAGAAATCTACTTAGTTAAGTAATATCCGTTTACATGTTTATATAATATGGCCTTATTGGCGCCTCACTGCGGTTTCGTTCGACGAAAATTGATTTTCCGTAAATAAAATATTTTTCGTAAATAAATTTGAGGCCAGTCGTGGCGCAGCGGCACGAGGTGTGACTGCAAAACCGACTGGTTGTGGGTCGATCCCCAATCGAGGAGATGAAATATTTACTTAAATTTATATTTCCATTTCTTCGCTCTGGTGTCGAGGTTAAGCGCGGCGTTGAGTTCTGCCACTCAACACGCAATACCTCCAAAAATTCGGCAGAAAGTGGGGAACGGAGTGTCTTAACACAAGATTCCCTCTGCCTACCCTGCTGCATGCGGGATACAGCGTGAAGCTGATTTAATTTAATTTTTAAAATATTTTTCATTTTTAGTTATTAAAAAAGTTGTAGTTTTTTTTATAATATGGGAATTTATAGTTTGTATAAATATAATATAAATATTATGATTCTGCCATTTACTGTTTGCATTGTAAAAATCAATTAAGCAAACACGCACCGTTAATACTTTGCTATCTAAAACACTAGACCCAGTTTGATAAAGTTACTGATAATTATATAGATAGTACTTACATCTAGGTTAAATATAAATTACTTTGAAGGAAATACCTTATTCCTAGAATGAGAAATAACTTTGTTGTTCTCGTATAGTAATAAACTTATGTAAAGAATTTGTAATTATTTTTATCTCAGAGACACTCCGTTCGTCGCTTTTTGCCACAATTGGAGACATTGCGTCTATATTAGCGGAATTAAACGCTATGCTTTGATTCAGCTTCACGCTGTATCCCGTCCCGTATCCTGTATCCCGCTATACACAGCAGGGTAGGCAGAGGTACCCTAGTGTTAAGACACTCGGTTCCCCACTTGATAATCGGTGAAGGAAAATAAAAGTAATTTAAATGTAATCTCACCATCAACTTGTCATATATAATAAATCCAACATATTTTTTATCATAGGAAGCAAAACTAAAATCTAATAACTCGTGTCGATATTTAGTTCAGATATAAAAAATCAATAACCGATAGAGAAAGCATCCATGTGAAATTAATTCTTACGTGTGACGTGTGCCGACCGTAAATATTTTCAGATAGTCTGAAATTTATATCAGTAGATTTAGTTTTATAACTCGTAGTGTATGGCTGTGTGTGTGTAGTGTGTGTGTATTCTTTAGATATTATAAAAATACCGGTCAAGTGCGAGTCGAATAGGCGCAGGGTGGGTTCTGTATCATTATCCAAAAATCGAAAAAAATCACGTCTGTTGTATGGGAGCCTTCTCAAATATATATAATATATATTATAGCTACAACAGAAATATATCACCTGTGAAAACTACAACTGTCTTACTATCACAGTTCGTGAGATACATACAACCTGGTGGCAGGCGGTCGGACAGACTGACCTGGGGGAGTCCCGTTTTAACTCAAAAAAAATTACATATAGCATCCGTTTTCACGAACTGGCCTTTTTTCGAGACACTCTTTGATTTTCGGAAATCAACCTAAATGCTAACCCTTAAATAACAATAGGTTTGTTAGATTATGGTTTTTTTTCATGTATGACTGACAATACTGATATTATATTGTGGATTGTAGGTCATAAAGGTGTAAATTAATTGAGAATATTTTGATTTATTTTTAAACTGTCCATTTTATATAGTAACAACTGTGAAATAAAAATAGTTATTTATATTGAACCTTTGTGCTATTTTTAACAGGCTTGCGTCGAACATCCGCGTTTAAAAGTTAAAATTATTCACATTTTATCAATTTATATATTTATAGAGTTTACACATTTTTCAAAGTAAAAAAAAAATATATATGTTGGTCATATTTAAAAGTAAATTAAGTATAAATTGGGGGTCAAGGCTGCAATAAAAGACAATGGGTAGCAATCTACGGCTAACCCAAAATCGGATTGTCGCAAGACATTCATTGAGGGAACTTTTAGGACGAAAGCCAATAAAACGTTAAGGGATTAAGAAGTTCCTTTCGAGTTTACTTTGCTTATACAGTATTATTGGTAGTCCCTATGCGGTAGATGAGATTTAACGAAAATATTTGATATTTGAATTTATCTTATATGTGTATTGAGGCCGTCGTAGCATAGCGCCACTACGTCTGAATGTATACACGACGGTTGTGGTTTCATTTCCACCTATGGAATGAAGTATTTTTATTTCTTTGCTTAGGTAACAAGATGAAAGGCGGGGGGTTCCGCAACACGTGATGTCTCGAAAATTGCAATGTTAAGTTTAGTAGCAGCGTTTGTTTATTTTTGCGTAATTAAAAAAAAGTTTTAATTTAAAAGTTATGTTTACGTTAATTAAAAAAAAATTGAAGAGACAAAATAAAGTAGTATTAGATCCTAACAGCAGTTGTTTTATACTAATTGATCGATCACCTACATACTCTACACTACCTACATACTAATAATATTAGCCAAGCTTCAAGTGCTGAAGCATAAAAGGAAAGGCAATTTTCACTAACTAATTACACTGACGCTTTTACCAACATAACACAAAGTGCTACTAAAACTGAACGCCAAAAAAAAATAAACAAATTCGTCGTTGTATTTCATTTGTCCAGTAGTTTATAGCACTATTTTATACGGAGCATAAATTCGGGGTGGCCTTTAAAGAACAGTGGCTTTTCAGATCGTAAAAAGTAAATCGAGTGATACATTAACTGATTAAATTGGATATCCAGCCGGTAAATCGAGTTGATTGCGCTGAGTTTTGATGTTTATTGTTGCTACTCGAATATTTGCCACTTTTTATTCGATTCCGTAGAAAAAGGAGGGTAATGTTATGAACAGTTAAATTATTACATATCTTTTATAATTAGAGCATCCAACCTTTAGTGTCGTATTTCTTTTTTCACTTAAAGAAAATCTAAATACTCAATTTTCTATTGTATACAACTTCCTTCGTGTATACTTCTTCTTCTTACTTGATTGGTGGTGGTTGGTATATATATATANTATATATATATATACATACATATATATATACATACATATATATATACATACATATATATACATACATATATATATACATACATACATATATATATATATATATATATATATATATATATATATAATTTTTTTTTTCAGCTTCACGCTGTATCCCGCACACAACGGAAGACACTCCGTTCCCCACTTTCTGCCGGATTCTGGAGGTATTGCGTGTTGAGTGTATTTTTATATAACTGTGAAAATTGCAAATATTGAACGAAATGTAAAAAAAATGTGAAACAAATGTCATAATTTTTTTCAAGTTACTTCATAAAAACCGTGTATCAATATAACATTATAACATAAATGGAAAAACTAATATGTTACAAAAGTTATATATTTCCCATTTAGTAATATAATAAATATTGTAACCATTTAATTTCTACAAATATAACAGAAAAGGCCCAAAGATCACACACAAATCGTATTAACTTTTTGCATTCAATAATAACAACGGCTTATTCGAATAAAAATCAATTTTTATGAAAAGCTCTCGCTGATTGTCGAAGCTCCTCAGGGATTACAGCTGATTTTACTTTTTCTAGTTCTTTTTACGAATCATATTTTACTGAAGAAATATAGAAATATAAAAGGTTTTTGACTATTCGTTTCATATTATTCAGCTTTGGGCATGTGCTTAGAAGGAAAGTTTTAAGTCGTTGCCCGCAATTGGTTGCGTAGCCTTTTAAGATAAAAAATGGAAAATTCCATTTTTTGTTAGCGTAGAAATTTCGGGAATTTTTCTCAAGTGCTCTCCTACTTTCCCTAACATACATGCCAAATTTCAACTTTCTAGGTGTGGTAGTTTCGTATGTGCATCGCGATAGGTAACGGTAAGTAACGGAAGAGTTTTTATTTTAGCTTCACGCCTGCACAATGTACATGGCAGGATAGACAGAGGGAACCTGGGAGCCTAGTATTAAGACTCTCTCATTAAGTTACATCCCTTCCCTACTTTCCGCCGAATTCTCAAGGCATTGCGCGATAAGTGGCGAAAACCTATTAAAACGTAAGATTATTAATTATATGATACATACATATATAGAAACTTACATAAAAAATTTATATAGCCCTAAAAATATTTTATACAAATAAATTGTTATTTTCAAAAATTTATGAATAATATATTTCCTTCTTTCATAATTTTCTCAATAAATATTTTTATTTCACATATTTACTTATTTACTAAGACGTCAACTCCAAGTTAAGAGGTCATCATAATTAATTACACAAATACGGTTTTTTTATAATATATACTCACTGCACTTTACGATGTAGTAACTTGTCAGTTCGTTCTTCACTCTCCGCCTATTATACGTAGTGTAGGTTTATATAAAAGAATAGAGTGATGAAACATTTCTATTTCAAATCTAAAATGTTCCCCTGAGTGAAATTTGAACTTACAACCATTGTATGAAGCTATTTATGTCCATATTGCGACAAAAACGCGTTACAAAAGATCTGAGTTGATATATTATTGCCTATTTGCAATCATTTTAAAGACATCTTCATAGCGCCTGATCGTAAATGCGACGGTTGTGGGTTCGATTCTCACTTGGGGTATAAGTATAACAGAGTGGAGAAAGGGCAAATCTGACGTTGAGTTCCACCACTCAACACGCAATGTCCCGAAAATCAGGCGGAAAGTAGGAAACGAAATGTCTTAATAATAGGTTCGCTCTGCCTTTTCTGGTATATGCAGACATTCCAAATATATAAGTATACCTGAAAATATATATAAAAATCAGCTACTTATAGACTTTGAAACTGTTACGTTAAAATTAAAAGCTCTTTTAGATAAATATAGATAACAGAAACGTTGTAAAATCAATTCTACCTCCATATAACAAAGAAATTCGCCTTTCAATATATATTAGTCTCGAACGTTCCATCAATCATTTCGTATCATCCATCAACAGCTGAACGATCAACAAGTAAAAACAAAACCAACGCAACGTGGAGTTTTCATATAATACCTATTGCAAAAGTAGTATGGCTTTCAGTTATCGCGGTTAACCAGTTAAATATACCTAGATATATGTATAGTTAAATAAGACTTTTTTATTAAATTATTATATCATTTTGTAATTGTGAGAAATTTAAACTATTATATTAGTATTTGATACGGGAATACAATACAATATTTTTAAAGATACATAAATGCAGCAAACATCTTTACGCTCCGTCCGCAGATTCCTTAAATTTGTAAAATATTATTTACCAAAGTATTACACTATCGAATAAGGGAATTGATATTATAACCTGTAAGATTTTTATCAATTTACAATGAAAATAAAAATCAAGAGTTAATTAAATAAATCTATATCTATTTAAATTAACTATCTACCTATATTCAAAATAGACAAAAGATAACTTTTAACTGAAGTCTGAAATTTGAACCTACACTCAGTTCATGAGCATATGTCTAACTAAACCATCGCGTTTACTTGATTAATTAATAAAAAAAATAAATAAAATTAAAGCACCTACTCAAGAATGATTTTTTTCACAAAATAAACAAAGACTAAGAGATAACAGAAGTGTATAAGAGTATAATTGTCAAATCATTTACATGACACGCGTTGCAAAAAGCAGTAGGTACCTACATATACACACATCCAGTTTAAACCGTTCGGCAGATGTGAGGGCAGCTGGTGGCCCCCTAGTTATATAAAATCATTATACTTATATAAGGCACGCTTTCACTGTTATTATTACTGTTATATTGTAACAGTTGCTATGTGGTGTGCAGTTCGAATCCCGATGACGTATCATATCAACAATGGGCCGTTTTTTTTTATTATTTTATGGGACTTTTTGATGGTATTGTTTGATTTTTTTTTGTTGGTAAGCTGGTTTCGGTATTTCGATTTTTTGAGGGCAGTGAAATGGTTTCGTCTATTCTACGATTCGTGTATAGAATTTGGATATGTTTTATCTATATATTATAAATATAAAATATAATTAAGCTTAAAAACCTGAAGATAGAAATGCCAAATGTGACACATCGATTATACACTAAAGGTGCTATTTAATTCTTAAAATTTAACCCCTTCGAGGGTGAAAAGGGGAAGTAAAAGTTTTGTACGTAACTTTTTATTGCTCTGATAGATTAATTTAAAACTTTAGCAAAACTAGCAGTCAACAAGAGCGAAACCGCAACAGAAAAGCCAGTTGTTTATAAATGTCTGCATTTGCCTGCACAGTACAGTTGCGATGAACTTTATAATATAATATCAAACGTGATCTAAAGTTAACAATACGGTTCCTTGTTCAATTTAAACATTTTACTTGTAGCAACTTTAGAAAGAGGCAGATGTAGCATCTGTTCATACACCTACGGTATATCTATCCTTGTTCAACAACAAAGCAACCCTCCATCACGTTGATACAGTGTGTGTACGTGCACATAAATTTTATTAATGTTGCCACTTCATCTCGTGTGTATCGCTTTTACACAGAAATTAGCTTCGCTAAGCCCTGGGGACTATTATATTTGAAAAATGGCCACAATTACAAGTAATTCTCAGTATACTGTATAGTTTTTGTGTGTTAGTAGCTTTGCACAGATAATATATATGAAATGATTCAAAAAAATGATTTATATGTGTTATATATTATAATTTAAATGGTGTCTTTTTTCTCATGTGTTTATATTACTTTGTCTCATGTCTGTATATTTAAAATTTAGGATAAGTTAAATTTTGGATGTAGTAGTGTAGTGTTAAAGAACATGTTAAATTATGCCAATACTTAAATATTTAGGGTTCCGTAGCTTTTAAGGAAAAAAGGAACCCTTATAAGATCATTTTGTTGTTTGTCCGTCTGTCTGTCAAGAGACTTTATCTCAGAAACGCTTGGAGATATGGAGTTGAAATTCAAACCATATACTCAGATCTACAGTCCCCTGATTTCCTGAAAAAATCGTATTTATACATTTACTTAAAAAAAGAAATGGCCGTTCATCGCGAAAACGTTTATTTCACCACTATAAAAGGAATCAATATTGATGGGGTACTTCCGGTTGACCTAGAATTATAAAATTTGGTAGTTAGCATCAACAGGTAGTCCGTGTTCAGAAAAAAATCTGAAAACTTTTATTTTATTCTTAAATCCAAAAAAATATTACCCTTAAAAATATTAAAATATTAGCCTTAATAAAATATTGTATTAAAGCCGCTAGTTCAAGTGACGTGTCAGATGAAAGCGCTCTGGCTAAACTAAGCTTGAATTTCAGAAAAAGCTCGAGACCTCCAATTTTTGAACGGAACCCTCGGTGGGCGAGCCCGACTCGCGCTTGTCCGTTTTTTAACTAAATGAAATGACAAATGTACTGTAATTATAATTTTTTTATGTCTTAAACGTACCAAAACAGCTTAATATACAGCTTTATGTAACCATAAAACAAATATTAATCAGCAAAATAATAGTAAAAAGTAAAATTTTCAAATGACGTTACGATCTACTTATATATAGTATAGTAAACGAAGGAAAACAAAAGTTTCAATGTTAGTTGTGCAAATATGCTTATTCGATTTTTCGCCCCTACCCTACTTCCCTTATACATGTACAAACAGTCTGTCACACCCAACTATAGTGTTTCAATCGATATCCCCAAATGGACGTACATACCAACACACACATAGAAGTATCTACCTAACACCGTTGAACTTAGGGAACAGGTTAGGTCTACAAAATAATTATATTAGGATACAGAGAGCAGGGTACAGAGGGAACGTATTGTTAAAACACTAGGATTCCAATTTCCGCGGATGTTTTTAAAAATTGTGTGTGGAGTGGAAGGGCTTAAGGCCGCGCTTCGTCTACCAGAGCAGGGAAATGAAAATCAATAAAATATAATCATTCTTGCAAGCGGAGATCGAATCCACAATCGTCCCGTTCGCAGTCAAACGCTATTCCACTACACCAAGACGACCATAAAATAAGTAACATACATAAATTTATTATTCGCCATTACATAATTTAGTGATACAATGAAATAAATAGAATTGCTTAGTGACCACTTTCTACGCTGAAAATGTATAATGGATCACTTTTCTTTCTTAATTAAAAATATGACATTTCGCTGCACTGCTTGTGTATCTCACAATCAAACAAATTGTTTAAATTAAGTTAGTTATATTTTGTGGTTACAAAGTAGTAATTACGCATTTTAATTGCAGTGTCTTGTTTCTACGCTAGATTTTATTATGGAGTTTTTTAAATATCATGTTTACAAGTTGTAAATCAATATATCTCAAAGATATATTGATTTGACTATATACCTATATATATAATAGGTGCAAGTATATTTTGACCTTATTTATCTGTATAACAATATTACAATATTTTTTTTTACCTAATGTTACTTTCGTGTCAGTATCTAAAAACTCATAATTAAGAAATTTCTAAAAAAAAGAACATCATTAAAATTCATGCATTAGTATAATCTATTTGAACACTTATAAAAAAATATGTCTTCTTATATTCTTTAGTCTTTTATTTTATTTTATTATTATTATAATTTTTAATAAGATTGGTTTTAAAAGTCTATTGAAAGGTTTTTTTTATTTATATCCACTTACACATATAGAATATAATATTAACGATATTACATATGGTAATATTAATTTGAAAAAAAACACAACACTCACCAAGAGTTTAATTACTAGGTGAATATTAATTAACTTCATTTAATTAATAAGGTTACAAGTAAACACGACAAATTGTGTAATTCTTACAAATGACGCCATTTTGAATGTAAAGCTGTCATTTTTCGCGCCATTTTTGACGTTATTGTGCGTTTCGCTGCGCGTAATGCGCGATTTGTCGGATAAGTTAGTCTTTTGTTAACGTTCCGTTTTATGTAGCGTTTCTGCTTAGTCAGCCATCAAGAAATACGCGTGTTGTCGCGAAATCCCGCCCAAATTGAACTGTTTAGAAATAAGTGACTCATTCATTGTAATGAAACGTCTAAAACACATTTATTACTAAATTAATAGTTTTAAGATAGGTTGCTCGTTGGTCGAGGCCGGTCGTGGCGCAGCGGCACGAGGTGTGACTGTAAAACCGACTGGTTGTGGGTTCGATCCCCACTCGAAGAGATGAAATATTTACTTAAATTTATATTTCCATTTCTTCGCTCTGGTGTCGAGGTTAAGCGCGGCGTTGAGTTCTGCCACTCAACACGCAATGCCTCCAGAATTCGGCAGAAAGTGGGGAACGGAGTGTCTTAACACTAAGTTCCCTCTGCCTACCCTGCTGTGTGCGGGATACAGCGTGAAGCTAAAAAAAAAAAAAAAAAAGATAGGTTGCTTATTATTTTACTGTTAACGTAATACAATTTTAAGTAACCAAAGACAACAAAATATTAATTAAATGCATACATTTTATCTCTGCACCACATCGTTAATACAAATTGCGGGCCAACGCATTAATCCTTCTTAATAAAAAAAAATATATAAAATGACACTCCAACACAGTGTTCCCATTAATTTCCCCTGGACATAAATACAGACATTCCCCTTTGGCTAACAAACGAAAGGATTACTCTATTCATTCCGTAATCTACCCTCCCTTTTGCACCCGTTGATTTGATTGATGTTGGAGGGAGAACGCTATGTACCTATAGGTGAATTGGTTACGGTCACCCTAGCCGTAGCCATGACGCGTGTCAGACATGCAGGGGACCGAAGAATTAAGCTCAGCCGTTGAATTAAATTGGAACTTGGGTGCATTATAATGAACGATTATAGATATTGTAATAGTGTATTGTAAAAGCTGTTATATAATGTGAAGAACACATGCCGTTTTGGACAAATACTCTTTTGTTTGCTTTAAATTTTTATTATCTGTAAATGTAGATAGAAATATGTATATATATTATATAAAATGGTTTTTGTTAATTTTTTTAATAATTTATACCAAAAAGCCGTTATTCGAACAGTAACAACAAAATAAAAACATTGGAGATCTACGGATTGTCTTAACTTTAGGTTACCTCTGCCTATCATGCCATGCGGAAAAAGACGTGAAGCTTTTTTTTCCTTCTTTGTATAAATATGTATATTATTAACAAAAATAAAGTGGCACATGTTGCGTTTAAAATAATGTGCTTTTATTTGTCTTGTTTGTTATAATTTAGATATTAATTATGCATTATTTCACTCCTAGTTAATAAATTTTGGTCATAAAATTCTTGTTTACAATATAAATATTTAAATATGTACATATGTAGGTATATTTGTATTTTGGACCGAGAATGAATAAGCATTATAATGATCATGTTATATATATANTATATATATATATATATATATATATATATATATATATATATATATATATATATATATACTAACTAGTTACTGGTTGTTCAATTTAAGAACATAATGTTAATATGTATAATAATAAAATCCATATTATTCATATCCATACTAATATTATCATGCTGAAGAGCTTCATTGGTTAAACGCACTTATCTCACGAAGTACTTTTGAATTGAACTATTCTTTTTACTTTGGATAGTCAATTTATCGATAAAGGATATATCACATAACGTTAGTCCTTTCGTATGTAACCTATTATATTTCCGGTACATCGGACAATAAGTATCAATCACGTATCACACACAACACAAATGACACAATACTAGACAAAAGCTAATTGTATATAAAAATCGATATAAAATCTCCAATTCACTTAACATGTAACCACATATGGCAACCCTATTTACCACCCACGAATAAACGGATGTAGAACAAAGCGTTTCATTACATGTTTGTAATCGTAAACATCGGGTCACGCCTCCCAGCGGACTACAGAATCTACTGACCTCGGTGCAACCTCATCTTAGCACTATCAAGCCAATATAAGCCTTATGAGAAGGGGTTACCAGCTAATATTGTAATGAAGACAGTATGAGCGTGCTTTGATTGCGTAATTTCGTCTCGAATATGGATTTGGAGACAGTCAATTTCTTTGGCAGGGGAAGTTGTAATGAACTGTTACGGGATATGTTTATTTAAGTATATCGTATATAAATTAACATATTTGATTTATATACATGTTCTGGAGTAAAGATGTTTAGGTCTGTTCGTAGGTCATGGTTGTAAGCAAAACTTTTCTTATCGTAATAAGGATGTTATCTATGCAATTAGTTTATTATAATTAGTTCCAATGGTTTACAAATTTAATTTAGGCAGTAATGGAGAACGCTCTGTTGTAAGTTGTAACACTGTAAATTATTTGGCATACAACAAAATTTACTATTTTGATTTGTACTGAAGATAAAAACGTATATTGAGGTTGTCGTGGCGCAGGTACACACAAGTAGTCACCAGGTAATTAAGTCTCGGCACTCAACACACAGAGTTTCCAAAATAAGGCGAGAAATGAAGAAAGGAATGTTTTAACACTAGCTTCACTCTACCTAAGCTGCGATATACGAGATATAGCGTAAAGTTGAATTAAGTCACTGTTCTACGATAAAAAATTGAGTCGTAAAACACAATATTTTGTCACTCAATGGTCAAAATAACAAAAAAAAGACCAAATGCGTAAAAATAGAACTTCATAAATATCTCATATTATCGCGATTGGAAGTAGGCTTAAGCTTCTTGGCCGTAAATAAACTACCTTAGTCCGTGAATACAAAGGATAAAAAGATTCAGCGTCGCATTATCGGTTGGGACATTAATTTTGCGTCTACTCAAATTGTAGCCTGCGGTCCAAGATATAAGATTATATTTGATCGTCAACTGAGATAATAAAATAGGTATTTTTGTTTTCTTTTTATATCACATTAAAAATCATCTTTTGAAGGATATCAATAAACACTATTTAAATAAATAGCTATGTTTTACTTGCTGTTTCGCTCCGGTGGTCATATGAAAAAAAAAACTAGAAAAAAGACACGTGACATATTCTAAGTGCCTCGTGTAGTAGTGCCTAACTTTAACCACAAGTACAAGGGGTTTCGATCGAGAATCGATTAGGGTGATGTTATATATAGCCTTCTTCGATAAACGGACTATCCAACAAAAAAAATATTTTTCCAGTATATAAAAGTATAGATGGTATATATATGTGAAATATTAAACATTTCCTTACGAGAAATTTGAAGTTTGAATTCATAATACACAGATTAGGTACGTGTTATTTAAGTCATGGCGGTGTTAAATGTGTCGTAATACATTATTTTACGTAGCCATAGCGACATTGTAGCAATTTATTTAAGTCACGTCACGTTACTCGTATTGTCTGGTAGACCGGAAGTCGTGGGATCGATTATCATATATAAAATATGTAGGTACGACGAGGTCGTGGACGAAACGAACAAAAATTACAATTTATAAAATTGATTATTTAAATGAATAAATTTAATATTATATGGCTAAAACCGAAATGAATTATATGAACATATGTATGTATGTATATAACAACATATTGCAATCGTTATCTATTAAATTTATTTATACGAACTTCTAAAATTCGATTTTATATAGCTTGTGGCTTGTGCCACATCGCCTTCCACGCTGGCGTCAGAGCAAAGAGACCCTTTCTACTTAACCTGTCTTTAACATATTGAATTTTTCGACTATCGAGAAAAGCGCCTTGAAATATAAGTAAAATTGTTTTTAACGTATCTTCAGTATCTCAAACATTGAAACATTGAAAAGTAAAAGATGGTAAGATTTTGTATTATACTAATCATTTTGATATAGACTGGAAGTTGCTTTAACAGAATAATGTATTAGGCTTTTGTTTCAGAATTGTCTCAAAAGAGAGAAGTCACATTTGAAAAGTACTTCAAACAATATTTGAATAGACTAGACGTTTAAAACAATAATATTACCGTATACATCTTGGGAGTTTTGCTCAGATTTTCTTTATGTGATATGCATCAGCTACTTACCTGAAAAAAAAAGAAGAAACATATATTAGTCATATTAAATTTACGTATTCAGAGAAAGTGTGGAAAAAAAAACAAAAATTATACTTAAAATTGATAAACAACGTTTCAAATAAAATGTTTAACTCTTAAATAACTATTATATATATTTTTATGAGGAATATTCAATACATTTGCAACCTTAAGGCGTGTAATTTTTTACTCAAGTCATATTAAAGTTAAAAACATGGCTGAAGTCGGTCTTTCTGGAAATTGGCTCTAAATACTAAGTATTGCAAGCCTCTGGCAAGTGGCCAAAAAGCATTCGTCTATTCCTTTACACTTAAAAATGTAAGCAAATAGGCGGAAATTCTTATCCCATGTTGAAGTATAAAAGTGGCTTATGTGGCTTCTTTAAATTTTTATATGAGACTGCCTTAATTTTCATAAAATATTTCAAGAACGGTTACTTTAGTATTTTGATTTTGAAACTTCTTATGATAGATAAAAGATGGTGGTGGGCGAGCACATGAAGGAATGTTCGTATGCCATATATGGAAATTTTGCATCCTTTTATACATATTTAAACCACACAAAAAATATGCATAGATAAAAATATTACGGACTCTAAAATTGATAATCTCGTCTATAATGAATACTACAAACAACAAAAAAAAATGTTTTCTATATATATTATAGTCTATTGACATTGGCAAAGCTGGTAGTAAAAGCGAGTAATAAGATAATTTCAACTGTCATTAGCCAAAAAGACAAGTTAAGCATTGTTTTATTTTTAGATTTTCGCATCCAATATTCCCGAAAACGAGTCCATAAAGAACTGGCTCAAGGCTTAGGGAAGCGATATTGCGATCTTACGACTGTTTGTCGATTATTGGGCATTACCATTTCGCCGTTCAATTATTTACGATCCACCCATATATTGAAATGTAAATTCTTTAATACACCCTGATATCGTGGGGATTTCGTTGAATACTTTTTGTTGAAACGTGATAAGCGTGACACTATTAACATACGTTATGGGGGCTATATTCGTTTTTTATTCCGTATTTTACGTTATATTTACATATACATATGTTTTATATCAGAGATTGTATGTATAAGTAAATGCGATAGTTGTCAGTTTAAATCAGGAGAGAAAAAAAACGTATATTCTGTATCTTTCTTTATTTCACAGTATAATAGATACACCGCACCGTACAATACACACTTAGACATATCAACTGTGCCACACTAGACCTAATAAAGCAGTAAATTTACTGTTTTTTTCAGCACAAACACCTAATAATATAGAAAGGTTACCGCACGGAAAACAAGGTGGAATGGTACCAGCAAATTGACCGACTGCCGACGACAGTTGAAAATAAAAAGCCAACTTGCATTCACGGCCTTCGTAGAACTTGTAAAACGCAATTTGTCTTCCCGAGTGTTTCACTTCATAATAAAAACTGAAGGAAATTGAAAAGAACAGCGAAAAGGTACGAAGGAAAGAGGGGATATGTTAATACTTTTATTATTTTAGTATAAATAAATATGAGGCCGTCGTGGTGCAGAGGCACAAGCGAGTGAAATATTTAATATTTTCATTTTCTTGCTCTGGTGTCAAGGCGAAACGCGATGTTGAGTTTCGCTACTCAACACGCGGTGCCTCGAGAGTCCGACAACCAACACGTTAACAGCGGCGGCCTCCCATTTTCTTTCTTTTAACTCACTTTATACTCTTTTCGAGATATAATAGTACTTTAAATATTTTGCATTCATTTTTCATATACTGGGTGATATACGTATCGATTTTATGTGTGTGTTTTTTTTTATAATTTATAAAACTATATTAAAAGTATAATACATAAAAAGTAGAATAATCGGACAAGCTTTAAGTTTAACTTTAAATGTTAAGGACATAATTTTAACCAGTTCAAAGAACAATTCATTTCAGTGCGAGGTATAAAGGAAGCGGTTAAAGTATTATAGTTAAAATACTAGCACTAAAGGTAATAGGTGGACAAACTTACGTGACTTCATACACCTGTTGTGAGTGACCTACATTACGTATGGGATCTAGTACCTAGTTAGAGTTAGAGATAGGTATATTGATTGTTTTGTATATTCGCATTTATTATTTACTAAAACATTTGCTGTTTGATTTGGGGATGTGCTTATAATATCGCTATAGCTTATGGGGATTTTTTTTAAATTGAAAAGCAATAGGCAAATATAAAAGAAAATAAGAGAAGTTTTCATTTATTTCCCAATAAATATTGATTATTTCATTAATCTAAGTCCGAAACACCGTAAAAATCTTAAAAAAAATATTCGAAATTGAATTCACTACTAACGCCATATAGACGTCGGTCTATAATCTCAACACAAACAAAATATGCATATATTTTGAAAGTAAATGTTTCAATTTCAGAGATTGATCTATAAAAGGCGCGGTACCACAAACAGTCCGCGGGGGGTAAACAATTGGTCAGCACTTGTTGCTGAACAGCTCTATATTTAGTTTCACCATGTTATAGTATGTATGTACCTACTTATATACGAGATGCTCAGCATGTTTTTAGGTCACAGTAATGTGTTTTTGCTATGAAATTACGATAATTCAATTTGTGGTATAAATTTTATGTGAAGATGCTAGTAAATAAGCACGGCGTTACTTGGGTTAAGTGTATAATTTCAAAGTTCAAAGTATTGGATTTGAATTGGTGATTCCATCCAATATATTTTTAAAGTAGCTCTAAAAGAGAGTACTTCTTCTGGCAATCATAAAAAATGCGAATAATACGCAGAGATGTCTCAACTACTTGATCTTTTTTTAGCTTCACGCTGTATTTCACATATAGCAGGCATAGAGAGCCGAGTATTAAGACATTGCGCATGCGTGTTGAGCGGCGGAACTCAACTCCGCCCTTTGCCTTGTTGCCGGAGCATGAAAAAAGGAGAAATTATTTATCTACCTGCTTGACTTTTAAAAGCAAAGTAATTCTTCCACATACATAACGCAGCTATAAATCCAGTTCTATTTTTCACCTAATTATAAATACATAATAAACAACAAGAACAAAGTTTTAAAGATGAACTTAACAAGATAATTCCACGTTAATACTACAAGTTAGAACTACATAATAAATTATGTGGTATTCGTATTTTGCTTTAATATTACACAACATACGCTCCCAAGTACTACTCATTGGTTAGAAACTTTCAGTGTTTCAGCTTGTATAGGAACAAAGTTGATTCAGATTTTATTATACTCCTTCTAGTAGCTAAGTTCGAGTCACGTTCGCGTAAAAACAGTCTGAGTAGAATGTATGGTGGAGATAAAAGGTATTTGCGGTGGCACAACGACAATTTGCTAACAAATATACCGCCAATTGATATATTATATTTGTTTACGACGTGACCAATTGTCTTGTGTAATTATTTGACTTATTTTAGATATAGATTATTTATTTATTTCAGTATTGGCCCAAGCGTGGAATGTTAACGTGACTTGAGGGTCGGATTATCACTCGGAGGTATCACTCTCTTGTAACGAGATTGCTGAACGGAGTGTTTTAACACTAGGTTTTCAGGTTCCCTCCTCTGTCTAACCTGCGATGTGCAGGATAAATTAAAAAAAATATTTACATAAGTTTACATGTGTAAGTTGGTATATCCCATTCGTACAAAAAAACACATTGTTGACAGAAATAAAAATTTTTGATTCTGATGAAGATTCACTTTTAAACGATTACTATAATATTGCGTTTACATGGTCCAAGGACCATAGATCATCTCTATTTTAAATTCATATGAAATATTAATAAATTCATAAATCTAAAAATATATATCATACATATAGGGGAAAAATATATCGAAGCGTTAACTTGGTTTTCAACAGGAATACGAACGAATTAAATTTAATGCTCAATGGAGCTCGCGCTGAGCAAATGACGTTGAAAACCGCTCCACATGCGGCAACTAACTTGGGTATAGGTTATAGATGACTCGTATAAATCAGAATTGTGGAGTACATATATATACACCTACGTATAAATAGAATCACATTTTACTTTTTATTTAAAAGTGAATATTGAATGCCGTATTCGGTATTAATTGATAATATTGTGATTTTAAACGTATTGTACAAGAAAATCTCGAAAAGTTAGTTATATTGTTTAATTTAATATAGTTATACATTTAATTAAGCTTTATCGCTCAGAACTTATCAAAGTGCGAACTACTGTTGTGATGTATTTAAAAAATAATAATTTAAAACAAAATTCAAATTAATCGTACCACAAAATAAATCACGCAACGAACAAACAAACCTTCCCATTTTAAGAATATTCCAGATACATTAAATCACCCTTCTAAAAAAAGGAAATTAATGGACTTCACAGACGCGTTGACATCCGGCCATTTCGTTAGCGTAACGGCGGAAATTGGTACTAAAAAATTCTATGGCATACCAAAGACAGTGGCGCCATTTGACAGTTCACTTATCACTGGCCGTTAGGAAGTAGCGCCGCATGATTTAAATATTAGCCGCCATGTTATCTCTAATCTTAACTCGAGGCACGCGTGTAAATGATTCGTCAGTGTATTTTATAGAGGTGACCAATTAACATTTTGATTTTTTTTTGTTTTGAATTTGTCGACTTGGTACGATTAGAATGTAGATAGATAGACAAGTTAATTTATTCTAACCTTGTCCCACTTTGTTTAATATCTGAATATAGTTCTCTTTTTTACTATATAGCTACAATAAGTGCTTGTTGCTATATGAAAAGAAATAATAGTTTTATGATTTGTAGAGAATTTAAATGTCACATTAATATAGCAAAAGTTCTTTTTTTATTATAAGCTTTTGTAATTTATTGCAAACATAGCGAAGCCAAGACGTCACCTTATTTTTAGAAATATCAAATGAAACACTGTAGCGTGTCAAAATCTGTTTTTCAATTAACTTTGCGCGAGGACGTCGTGGCGCAGTGGCACAAGTTTGCGATTGTAAACACGACGGTAGTGGATACGTGGCCCACTTGGGGAAATGAAGTATTTAATATTTTCATTTCTTCGCTCTGGTAACAAGGCAAAGCTCGGCGTTGAGTTCCGCTACTCAATACGCAATACCTCGAGCGGCGAAAGGTAGAGAACTGATTGCCTTAACACTACTAGGTTCCTTTTGCTTACTCTACCATATGCGAGAAGCTGTTATAATAAAACATCTAAAGCAAGCAGATGCGTTAGTGTTTAACATATGTATGTATATACATCGATAAGCCTCTACTAATTTTTATATTTACATTATTTAAATAATTAATAACATTTGAATTTACTCGAATTATACTAATTTATTAGTTAATTATTTTAGAATTTGAAGAAATCAATTGTTTTAGTAGCAAGTTAGCAAAAGCTTTGTTAAAGTGCTTTTTGGAGTGAGGGCCAACCCAAATCCTTAAAGTGTCTAATCCGGAGTCGACAAGCTCATTTCTACTTTGCCGCTCTGATTACATCGACAATCTAAACGACGAAGAATATCAATAAGTAAAACGCTAAGTTAACGTTAAAAGCTTATTCGGGTAAGTTATTAAAAATGTTATGTTATATTTTATATTGTAATTTATATAATATTTGGCCGTCGTGGTGCACCAGTGTCTTTAAACGTGTGTTTCGATTCGGACTCTAAGAAATGAATTATTTTTATACCCCCGCTTTAACAATCAGACATAATACGGCGTTGAGTTCTGCGCGCATTTTCTCAAAAATTGGGCGGAAAGTGAGGAACGAAGCGTCTTAACACTAGGTTTTTATTAACCTACTCCATTACAGGCGGGATACAGCGTGATATAAAAAATATACAATAAAATACTTAACAAAAAATCGATAAAACCGGATAAAAAGTCAAAAAATCCTTAATCCTTGGTGTAACTATTAAGCACTCATGCTACACAGTTGATTAAACACGTAATTGATTGATTAGTCGTACGCGTTGTATTACAAATGAACGATTATTTGGCTTCATTACTTACGTTATATGAACCGAACTGCCCAATAACCGTGGTTCTAGCCTTTTGCGTATACTGTATACTAAAAGTGTGGTCACGTTCAGAAAACCTTTAGAAAATTTTAATTTGAAAGAAAATTTTATATAAAATATATTTAAAAATATAATAATATTCTTTATAATATTCTTGGAAAAATTTATTTGGTTTTGCACCAAAACACTTGTCCAGTTATCAATGTCATTTATTAATTTAAAAAATCATTGTTTTTATTGAGCAAAGACTAAAATCGATGCCATTTTGTTCTAGGTATTTCATCAATTTTAGAGACACTAATATTATTACATACTATCAGATTAATAATATTATCAAATGTATTAACAAATAATCTAAATATCATATCATTGTTCTATATCACAATTTAACATTGTGAAATACTTGAAAAAGTATGTCGAAATCAACCTAAAAAGTTTTTTCTTTACATCCAACTAGGAAGCTTTTACAACTATCAAAGAAACGGAAAGTAAGTTAATAATAAATGGAAAACAAAATAAGTTTCCTGCGAAAAGGTCCAATTTTTCCCCAAAAAAAAATTGTCTTGTGAACAATTCCATTGTACGCTCGATCGTCCGTCAACTTAATTTTACAGGGTCCTAACACGAAAATGTAAAGTTTGAGTCGTTTACGTTTCGATAATGGCTTAAAAAGCGTGGTTATTGCGTGCTAGGCGGCCTTTGCGCGGTTAAACAATAATTGGACCCCATTATGTTTAGTAAGACATGGAGGTAACTTTAATTATAAGGTCAGAAGTTATGTTTACTATACACGTACTGCCAAGATTCGACTTTGTTTTGTTTAAAAAATGTATGAAAATAATAACAATTATTTAGTTGCAGCTTTTATGTATATTCTACCTATTAATATTTTCTAAGCTGAAAGACTAAATTACTGATGAAGGATGGATAATTTTATTTTCATATCTCTATTTATATTACGTGACCTATTATGACTTTTATACTGAAATACATGGTAAACATCATCATCAGTCATTTACAGACTGCAATTCTGAATGAATTCACTTTCATTTTTTTTATTTCTTCCTAGATATAAAGTTATGATCATGTAAGCTGGGATAAAGCTTCACTTGTAATGTCTAATGTCAACTAAATAATCGAATCGTAAAATATATATTATTTTCTATGTAAATGCTAATGTAATTAAAACAGGATCAGTCTGTAGATGACCTCAAAATTAATAAATACGTGAGTGAGTGAAAGTAAATTAAATTCAAATCCTTATTATAAAAGTAAAATGTCTTATTTGAATGTATGCTACGAAAACGAATGTATGTAAAAGATTATAATTACTATAGAATTTTCTTAACTTCAAAGTAAATTAAGCTTAAGCAGTAAATTTAACATTTCACTTATTACTTACTTTAACGTATTTACTTTCAAGATTTAGTTCAAACTTGCTAAAAAAAATACAAAAAGGCGTTAAGCTTTCCAAAATTCACGTAAGAAACATTTTTTCTCCATAAATCTCAAGCTACGTAATGGCTGAAACTTGTTAATAGGTCTTTTATTTTGCAAACTTAGAATTTTATATTCAAGTAAAGGAATCGGGAATATTTTAATTTTGAAGAATTTGAATCGAGACAGGCGCCATCGTGAACTGAATTAGTTGTAGGATCAATTCTAATGTTTTTTTTTCTCGATTCAATTGAGAAATTTCAGCGTTAAATTACGCCAAATGGACAGACAGCTACTAGAAAACATTGTGAATTTTTCACTAGGGCCACTTTAATAGACAGATAGGTGACTAAAATATAAAAGAATAAAGAAAGCCATTAACTCAACCCTCTTTACACGACAAGTAATTACAAAACGTACTTCATTGTATGCGTAACATTCACCTGACCGTGGGATAGTTCTGAAGGGTGTATTTCTCATAAGGGTTGAACATAAAGGGCTAGACAAAAAGGGCAATACCTTGTCTAGCCGATAGCCTTAAGAATTTAGTAGATGCATTTAATGCATTTGTCATGCAAATTATAGTAACGTATTTAAGTAATAAGCATTGTTGGATTAATTCTTTGTAGATTATATTTTTCTAAGATGTCCTCGTTTTATAGTAAAAAGTATGTTTTTTTATGAGGTTTTTTTAAATAAAGCACGTTTTAATCCGTTGCATATCATATTCAGCAGCGAAGAATTTGTTCAATGTAATATGAGAATAAAATTTTATTACAATTAATAATTATTTTGATTACTTGTGGTAAGATATTGTATTTAAGTCGTTGATCATGATTTTTTCATTTTCTAAGGTCAATATATTAGTAATAAGTCAAGGTAAAAACAGAACCATCATATTTGATTTCGATAGTATGGAGTTAACGGCGTTCAGTTTTGCCACACAACAAATTATCTCTAAATACTATTTGTCAATAGAGAATAGTACTCCGAAAGAAAATGATACGTTTATCAAAGATATTGCAATATATTTTTAACTAAGAAAGAAATAAATTATATTGTAACACGTAAACAGATTATAATATATAATTGCATTATCACCGCAGTAGAAACGGCTGGATCAAAAATTAATAGTTAAGATGACATATCCGTAGTACCAGGGCCGTCTGTGAGTGGTGACTTAAGTTAAGCGTGAACAGCGGAAATCTATATATAGTTTTGTAATAATTGATGTAATAAAACACAAATAATTGTCTCTGTTTTAAGGAATTTTATAATTCATAGTCTCTTTTTTTCAGCTTTACGCTGTTTTCCATACATAACAGGGTAGGCAGAGGAAGCCTTGGCACCTACTGTTAAGACAATCCATTCCCATTAACACTTTTGTTCATCAATGCCTCGTTACTATAGCGCGTTTAACCACACATACTCTTTAGCTTTATAATCTTAATATGGTGATCCATTGTCTAACAGTTTAATTTTTTTTAAAGAGAAAGAAATCCCTCCCGACTTTCCGGTCATCTAATGAGCAAGAATTTGACATTAGATTGTATTGATAAAAAAAAATCACCAAACAGTTTCATTTTAACTCAGCAAACGTTTACATTTACGATGGTCATTTAGAAATGAATGTAAGATCGCCGTCGCGTACAACTTGTTCCTAAGCCAAGTCGACTCTTACGAAGAAATGAAAGTAATTAATTTGATTAATCGCGAGTAGCAAGTCTTGAGGCGATGAGTAATGAGCACTTTTTCTATATTGCCATCTGTTTATTATTTCAGATTTTATATATATTTTTTGTGTTATCATGAAGTAGGAAGATTTAATAAATGGACTACTTGAGAGCTATTCCACGCTCTCAGGTCGTTTGTGACTAACACTATAGCGGACCTGAACGCTGCTGTTTGGGACTCAAACTTCCAAATGAAACAATATATCAACGAAATATTTGTCGATTTTATTGGGAAAGGAATCTCAATTCTTCAGGTATATTATATATAGCACGACGCCAAGACTTTTATGTATAATAAAAGGTTTATTTCGCTTAATAGGTAATTCCATATTTTGTTAACTACCTGGTCTCAACCAACAAACCTAAATATTTACTTAACCCTATTTTATCCAGGTAGAAAATTCTCGGAATTTTTTATACATATATAAAAGTATAAAATTTAAATATGTGAGTTGATTAAATTCAGATGGATTTAATTCTCAAATGTCAAATCAAGTTGATATCATATAACGGCATAAGAGGTAATCAAAATCTTAAATCAAATCTATTCTCTGTATCAAATGTTAGTATCCTTATGTAAATGGATCAAAGTTTTTTGGGTCGTTATTTGAGCATACTAATATTACATACGATTTTTTTAATTTTTATTTATAATACAAAAATAGTAAGAAATTCCAGCAAAAGAAGCCTTATCATAAAAGCTAGCTTACCTTTCAAAAAGAAGCTGTAAAATAACGTCAATTTATTTAGAACCGCAACAATTTGACGCCTGAATAACAAAGAACGAGTAAATAATGGACTAGAAATTGTTTTCTGATCGATTGTAGAACTTAGCGTGTGAAAGATTCTTATTGTTTTAGTATTTTTGCTCCTTTTTACCTGACAGAGGCGGCGACGGCACAAAGGGGTTGTATAATGGTGCCTCTATAATATTAGCGCCTTTGGTAGGTTTTGTGTGGAGTGTTATGTGGTTTTTCTTAATAATTTAAGTATCTTTCGATAGTTATAGGTAGTTTTATAATATAATAAAAATTTTAAGCTTTCATTTCTTACTTTCAGAGATGTAATACTTTTCCTTTATCATATAAAATGCATATGTACGTACGTTTTTTAGATTATAACAAGTCACGGCTTTTTAAAGTAATTGTTCTATAGCAAGTGACAACACGTATATTTTCATATACAAAATCACTTAGGACATTAATATATAAATATATTCTATTTGTACTCCAGCCAAGTCTAATTCATATTTATAAGGAAAAGTAACATCTTAAAAACCCTAAGCAAACAATAGAAATGAAATAACAAGATCAATTTTACGAATCCTACGTTCTTTGTTTTGTAAGACACAAGTATGAATGTAATTATAATACTTAAAAACATCAGCCAGTATTTTTTTCTATAAGAGATAAAATTTTTAACGAAACATATTTATGAATGTTTCTCGATATTTTTTTTTGTCTCACACTGTTTCCCGCACATAACAGGGTAGGCAGAGGGAACCTGGGAACCTAGTATTAAAACGCTTCGTTCTCATTGAAACACTTCCATTCTCACTTTCAGCCGAATTCGAATCGAACTCACAACTTGTCACCTTTACAGTCGAAAGCTTGTGCCCCTATATTGTTATTAATTTGTTACTGCTTAACTCCAACAAAACGTACATCAAACAACAAAAAACAACAGTTATTAAAAATATGAAGAGTATATAAAATATAAATTTAATTTCAAATTTCGGACATTTGACCCGCTGTTATATATTCGGTACCCACCATATGGAATTTACATTTTATTTTATCTTCACGTACATTATAAAGTTTCAATTTTTTGACTGATTTTCGAGTCAATTTAAAATAGGTACAATAGATACGATTTTGTTAAAATAGGTACAATAGATACATAAAAAAAAAGGTTTTTTTTTACTTTGATGTATCTATTTTGACTTCACGCTGCTGCCTGTATATAGAGAAGCTTATGTCAAAATTGTCCATGCATCATTCCCTGCCAAAATTAGAAACACTAGGTGGAATCATAGAACTTAATGCCGCATTCTGTCTTACCAGAGTAGGGGAAAGGAAAAAAATGCATTCCCCCCAAATCCGAATCGAACATATGTACGTCGCTTCACCACGATGACCACAAACGTAACCTAACTTGTATAAAGTTAAATATGAAACAAACAAAAATAACACATTTCAATACGTTTAAATTTCTAAGCTTTAATTTCGATGTAATCAGTCGTTACTCGCATTTGTCGCGTCTAGGTACAATGGGCGGCAGTTAGTAAGGAAGCGAGGTGCCATTCGTCACAGTCATAAATCAAATTGTACCTAACGACTAACTGAAATCTGAATACCAAATCTGTAACGTGCTACGGTGACAGAAATGGTAGTTAATTATATAACTGGTTAGTCTCCGTTCCCCTCGTAAGTGATAAGAAAGGTAAATTTGACACCAATGATATTTAGCTAATATTAGCTCCTATTTCTTTTAGGCTATCGTTGCGCAGTGGAATCTCGTCTGATTGTGAAATCGATGGTTCTGAGTTTGATGCCTACTCGAAAAAACAAGTAGGAACTGGTAGACAATGTACATCATTGAGTACCTACTGAAAGAACTAAAAAATTGACCAAAAAATAAAAAAAGGAATGTCTTAATCCCAGGTTTTATATTTTTTATAAGTATAAATGTTAGTTGTACAAATGATTACAATTAAATTTTCCAAAGATAGTTTGTCAATAATTATAAAAACGTCGTTCTGTAAAGGTATTTAATTAATTTTATTATTTTTATACTTTTAATGATTAATTTCCTCAATTGCCTAACACTGAGGTTACCTCGAAACAATCGGCGAGTGATAAGGTCAGTTGTTAGAACATATTTTTATGGTATTTTTGTATTATAATATTTTTATATTGCTGTGGTTAATTGACGCCATAGTGACTGGGATGCGCGACCGCACTTGACAGTTGTGGCTCGATTTCCGCTTGTGTAAATGTTATTAAATATATAATGTATTTGTAAAAAACTAGTTTTTTTTGACACAGTGTGCTATTGGGCACATAATATTTATATGAATAAAATACTTGGACGGAGAACGGAGTCTCATAATACTAAAGGGCCTGAGTGTTATTTATAAACTGCTCTGAAGTCAGAGATCGATCTTGAGAGCAAGTTATAAATATCGTACCGTGCTCTTTACGATAAAATGGGGGAAGCTGAATAAAAATTAACTAAAAAAAAATTGCGATATGTCATAATTCTCAATTATTTTCTGTCTATTTCAATCTTCAAGTTGAATGCTAAGAAATGACGTAAGAAATATTTAAAATCATTAATACGACTAAAGTGTAGTGAGGAGTGCACGACCGCAGACTACATTCGCATTTCGCCTCAACAAACATTGGATCAATCAAGATAACTTACATAATTCCATTCATTTAACCAATGAGTTGTAGTTCCTGGTTGTTAAGAATTTAGAACACAATAACTATTGCACTTCCACTTTTCTTATTTAGAATATTGCGTGTTGGGTAAGGGTCTTTATGAAGGAAAGGTTGGATGTAGTCAAATTAGAATTGGTACAGTATTAGAAACTGGTGACCTTTTGTCTGGTATAAAATATCACCATGAGTTTTGTCAAGGTATAGGGGAAGGATTTGGTTTTATTAGGTTTTCTACCTGCAAGATATGCTATACTATTAAGAAACAATAAAATAATTTCAACGCATTTTTCCTTATAAAATGAATAAAACCGCAAATAAACTGCGAAGATGTTACCCAAATTCTTATAGTGTGACTAAGAATTCGTAGAAAAAAATCATTTAAGTATTAATACATTTAATTGTAGTTATATGAAATATAAAAATAACAATTACTGCACAACATTTAAAAGGATAATTTAATGTAAATATTGCATTATATTTATATCTATAAATATATATCACTCGTTTGGTGCAACAATGACGTATTTACACTTTATAATGGCAGGATGCAATCAGTTTTTAAACAGTTTTTCGGCATACTTTGATAGATTTTTTTTAAAAAAATACGTCATTGTTGCACCAAACATGCGATATATGTTAGATAGCGGATTTCAATCCACAACCACCGCTTAGTGATTCACATATACACTCTGTGCCACAACACAACAACAAGACGCTTCTTTTTATAGACACACATCATACATCAGCTTTACGCTGTATTCCGCACACAGCAGGGTAGGCAGAGGGAACCTAGTGTTAAGACACTCCGTTCCCCACTTTCTGCCGAATTGTTGAGTGGCTCGTTTTATAGACGTTAATCAAAATAATGACAGCACAATTCAATTAAAACTATTTAGGTTCAATAAACTATTTTTTTATCACACGACCTAGAAATAAAAACGAGATCTCGCACAATTATCGAAATACCAAGTAATCATTTATATTACAATAAAGCAATTTCCCGGAATGTATATATTTTGTAAACATGGATGGATTTCTATGAATTTGTTTGTAATAATGTTAGTCATACATACCACGTTTAGCCATTATCATATCATAGGCTGTCTATCTACTGTAGGTCACGTAGAATTGTTACAAATTAGTCGTTATTTCTCGTTGGTCACTAACTCACTGTTATATATGACTTTGAGTTTTTATGCACATTTGGGCGAATTGAAAAAGAAATCACGTTATACTAACGCAGCGTTAAGTTGCGGCCTTTTACAAAACAATATGAAAATGCGAAAAAATGGAAGTTGAAGAAGAAAGTTTTATATAAAGTAAAATAATTTAACCCGTCACTTTTTGCACAAAATATTGCCACAATGTCATACGAACGAATCGAACGCGTAACCTTCGTAATAACAAGTCAATGCCAATCAAGTGAAAGCAATATCAACAAATTACTCGCCAAGAAAAAAAAAACCCAACACATAAGTATTTAACGACGAGAAACATCACAAAAGATTTCGTTGGGTCCAAAGGCAATTTTTCTGAAAGGTTCCCTAACGGGACAAACTTTAACAAGTGAACAACAGAATGAATTACATTAAAAACGTGTCAGGACAATACCGGTGGAGCTAAAACCGTCTTTACGGTCTAGACTGGGTGTTAAGGAAATATACGGCATTTTAATAAATTTGTGCAAAGTTATTATATCATTTTAACGGACGTAATGGTAACGTATTCAAATGTTGTTATAACAGTGGGTAGGCAGTGGCAGTGGGTAGGAATCTAGGAACCTAATGTTAAGATACTCCGTTCCCTTTAAGACATTCCCCATTTTCCGTTGAATTCTGGAGGCATACGTGTTGAGTAGTGGAACTCAACGCCGCGAATGTAAAAAAATAATTTTCCCAAGTGATGTGATGTGAGTCTCGAACCTACAACTATTGAGTTTACAGTCAATCTGTCCCACTGCGTCCCAAAGGCAATAATAATTATTAATTACTATAGTTTATAATGTTTTAAAATAATATTCGCATACTTGATTATACTTACACATTTTAAAAAAATACAGATGATAAAAACAAAAGTTATAAGAACGATGTCTATACATTTTGGTTAGTTAGCAAATGGACTTTCGTGGTGACTAAGAGGTGCCAGTTCAAATTTAGTAGGTTCAAATTTGTTGACTTGAGTAAATTTATAAGAAATCTTGTAATCAACAATACAAATAAATATTATTTAAAAATAAGAGTTTTTTGTAATTTTTTTTGAATTGTTATAATAAATTTATTAATTGAAATTTAGTTATTCTTTAATGAAGAAAAAATAAAAATAAGTATAAAAAAATAAACTCCGTCCTTATGCATAATAATTAATTATTATTAAAATAATGTTAGGACTACATTTATACGGAAAATCATGTTAATAATATGATTTGTATAATTAAAACCACATTTCTGTAAATTAAAAAAAAATATAAAATTACGCAAGCAAAATCCGAAATAAGCAACTAGTTTAAATTATTAATATATGCAGGTATATTAGTATATACATATATATGTGTATAGATTTAATGATAATACATTATATGTCAAAATGTAATGATACAGCGACATACTAAGAATCTTAACGAACTATAGTCAAGGGCACAGTGTAAGGTTAATCAACTTAAGGTGAACTTGTAAACTTGATCTAAATTTAGTGTTGAAGAAACCTGATCACTTTCAGTACTTATAAATTGAAGTACAATTAAGTTGTCAATTATTTTACTAAGTTTATTATAAAATATTTAAAAAATTTTAAAAAAATAACCTTCAAAAATATAAAACAAAAATGTTTAAAATATAATTTAAATATATAAATATAATAAAAAAAAACATTATTCATATCACAAATTATTTGTTCACTAAAGTTTTAGAATGCTTCAAATATGTATATTGAATCTCAAACTTTACACAACTTGCCGGTCAAACAAACACTTACCAAAGCAAACCAAATCCGTTCATTAAAATCAGTCTTCGTAATGTCTATTACAAACACAGATTAATTCAATTACAACTAACTATTCTATTCTAGAAACCACTACAGAAATAATACTAGGAAAATAATTTTGGAGAATGACTAGAAGTAAGCACGCGAGAACCGTCCGCGTCAACGGTCGAATCATAACTGACTGAGAGGGTCAACTTCGAGGAAAAAAACCCAGGCAAGGCACCCATATATTACGAGATGTACAAAAAAAAGTACCCCAAATATTGTCGAAAAAGAGCTTCCCAACGTTTGACTGACTTTTGAAAATGCAAGTTTTGTTATGAATTGTATTTATGTTTAATTTTGTTGTTAACAGTTTAATATTTGACATTTAAATTAAAATATTTTTTTTTTATAAAATAGCGCTTGAATATGTAATGTTTAACCAATTTTATCGATTTTAGTAAATTTTCTCACACCAATTTCCAATCACGTGTTACGATGATGTCATCAAAAATATAATAGTCAGTTAGTGTTTTTTTTTACCTTTTGCAATGATTTTCATTTCGCAGTCTCAAATCTCAAGGCGATCCGGTTCCGTTCATTGTACCCAAATTTTATAACGCCGATTCAAATTGCGCACATTTATATTATACATAGTAACGTCATTTTGTTTACCGGTTTTCGTGAACATTTAAATTTGAAATACCTACCGTCTTAATTTGTAATGTACGGAAAGTTATGAAAGAAGACTTATAATAGCATATGGAATCCTGATAATATTATAAATGAGAAAATTTGAGAGTATAATAATGATTGTTTTCGATGAAACTTTATAATACTTAGAAAAGGGCGAAGACGCATTTGGATCGCTTATTTTACATACTAAGAGATTAAATCATGATCTGAGAATAAAGGGACTAATCACTATTCTCTCCAATCATTATTAAATTTAAACAAAAACAAATAATCTTTATTTTTGTCTAAAAGACTTAATTCTAAACTAAAAAAAATAATAATAAAAAAGCACCACTCTATATACAAAGTTGGCAGTTAACGTTTGAGAGTCGCTGTCTGAATTCAAGTTTCGCAGCTGCCGTTCCCGACTGTTGCACACATGTGCGTTTTAATGCGTAGGGGTGTATTAATTGTTTTCCCTTTTATAAAGATAGATTGGTTTATTGTAGTGTGCATGTCGATTATTTTATTATTATTTATTATTATTGATTGTAATAATAAGTTGATACTAGTTGTTGTTTAGACAGAGATAATAATATATAGTATATCATGTAAAATGTTATCGTATAAAGCAAATATTAATAGTTTTTTGCTTTCAATTTACTTTCATTTAGTAAAGGTTAAAGTAGTCCTAGTGCTAGAAAAGTTTGAGAAAGAGAAAAGAATGGAGGAATGGAGGAACCATTATACACTTTTTACAAATATAAGAACCAATGCGTGCCGGGTTGCGAAACTAATAAAATATATAAATAATTAAAAATATTAACGTTAATGTAATAAATAAAAATATGATTATTATGATATTCATCCGAGTAGGATTCGTTTCACAAACTGTCATGATCAATCGTTGTGTGACGATCACTATGCCACGATAGCACAACAATTTAATTAGTATAAAATTTCATATAATTTTGTTAATAGATATATGAAATTTCCCATAAAAATAAAGATGTATAGATTCAAACATAAAATTGTATTACAGTTCTTTACGACGGTGTACTTATTTAGTTCGTACAGCTCATTTTATTTTTACTATATAACAAAAACAGTTGGCTAATATTTGTTTATAGGATATAACATTTTATATTGGAATGTATTGCACATAAATTATTGATTAGAGATAACAATAAGTTAAGAAGGCATCTTTACGCTTTTTCGCTTATAGAAATAGAGACTAAGGGTAGATAGAAACAACCTGGTCCAACTCCATTCCTCACCTTCCTCCTGATTTCAAGTTAATCTAGTAAGTAATTATCTTGTGAAAAAAGAAAGATAATATCTTTCTTATTATCCTTATTGCCTTATTGGAGATCGAACTGACTACCTCTTAAACTACAGTAAAGGCGGTCTTTAAATAATATACAAGTAGGTAGCTACTTAAGTACCAAATTACAAACCAATCATTTCTCTGAAATCAACTTAAATATACGTTCATATATCTGTACATTACATATGAATTAATGATTATTAATTAATAACAACATATTTTTTTTACAGATTACAGAAATCTATAATTACAAAAAAAAAATAATCAAAACCGTCACCGAGCTATTTGCTGCAAATACTCAAAATTAAACAGACGACCTCTAAAACGACAATAAATGCTGACTTTTAAACACAAGTAGGTACCTACTTAAGTACCAAATTACAAAACATTCATTTCTCTGACATCAATTTAAATAGATCTTTGTATGTATATTTTGAAATTTATTTTTCACGTTTGCAATATCTTGAGTGCATAATAAATGCATACGCGATGTCATAAGCGTGCACTTATAAGTGTGTCAGTGTGTCACTTACGTGTACCAGACAGGCATACAAATAATATTTAAAGTAATTATTTTTTTTTGCTTCACACTTTATCCCGTATGTAGCAGGGTAGGCAGAGGTAGCCTAGTGTTAAGACACTTCGTTCCTCACTTTCCGCCGAATATATCGAGACATGACGTGTTGAGTGGCGAAACTCAACACCGCGCATTGCCTCTACACTAAAGCGAAGAAATACAAATATTAAATATTTATTTTCCTACAGTCATACGCTTGTGCCCCTACACCACGACTGGCCTGATGTAATTATATACATATAATTTTTTAATTATATTGTACATTTGCATTCATATGTTTTGTTGTGGCGGAAACAGTACATTTGCGTTATGTTATAACTAAATTATGAATTTACACATAGCGCGGCATTGAGTTCCGCCATTCAACGTGCAATGTCTTGAAAATTGGGCAGTACATAGGAAACGGAGTGTCTCAACACTATATTTTATATGCCCTGAGGCAGAGATACTGCTACATACAGGAACAATTTATTTAAAATTTTAAACATTTGTTGACATTTAATTTGAATAATAAATCAAAATTACATTACTTTATATGCACTTTTATACTGTAGTATTATGCATTTTTAATATTAAAAATTTGTAATGTAAATAAATACAACTGTGCCAGTGTGGCGGGCTCGGCGGCTCATCTTAATTTAAAATTCCCTTGAAATATAATTAGAATTGACTTTAAGTATAAATTACACCAATATGAATAAACAGCGTGAAATTTCAAAAAGGGGCCACGGGTTCAATTTATTCTCTTTATGGAAAAATTTATTATGATGTGATATTAATCATAAATATGGAAAAAAATGTATCAAAATGAAATATTCGGCATTTTATAAAGGCTGTTTATTATTTAACAAGAAGCATAGCAAATTATTGTTATTGTGATATGACTGTGGGTTCGATTTCCACTCAAGATACTTTTATGTTTATACTTGACACTAGATTCTTATCGATTCTTTTTGATAGCCCTGCCATGCGGAAAAAATCGTAAAGCTGCATTATTTTGTGGCTTTACTGACACGATTATAGCGTAGACGACTACGTTATGTGTAAACAGGAGGCTATGGTCGATGGTTCTTTCTTTTTATCAGCGTCACGCTGTGTCCCGCACGCAGCAGGGTAGGCAGAGGGACACTAGTGTTAATACACTCCGTTCCCCACTTTCTGCCGAATTCTGGAGGCATTGCGTGTTGAGTGGCAGAACTCAACGCCGCGCTTAACCCCGACACCAGAGCGAAGAAATGGAAATATAAATTAAAATAAATATTTCATCTCCTCGAGTGGGGATCGAGCGGTCGGTTTTACAGTCACACCTCGTGCCGCTGCGCCACGACTGACCTCCATGGTCGATGGTTCTTACTGAAGCTAAAAAAAATGTAATATAATAAAAGTGACTGTTAGGCCTGCCTCATAAAGCACAACACACACACACACATACACACACACACACACATACTCAACTATTTGTATAAGAATCAACGATAAGTTAACAAGTGTTATATAGATTTTTCTCACCTACCTATTAAATTAAGGAGATGTATAATGCATGTATACATTAAAAAATAACACCGTAAAATATTTTTTCTTATTGCATAGCTTTTTCTAAAATTAGATTGGCCTTACCCGCTTCACGCTTTATCCCGGAAATAGGAGAAAATGTAATACAAAGACACTCCGTGACCAACTTTTCACCCAAATTCGAGACATTCCGTGATAGCAGCAGCATTAGCATATACATACATACCTAGTTGACAGGCGCTTTCCCACTGCATCACGATAGCCACATTTTTCTGTCAATTTTCTTACATTATCATAATAGATTTTCATATATTATAAAATAAAAAAATCATCAGATGACTCGACAAGCTTAAAAAAATAACCAAAAAAAAAAAAAATTCCACATACTATTATATATATAACGAAAGGTGAGATGCTTGGAACCGGAAATGTGTAACGAATCAGTCATAACCCAACCAACACCAATAAGTTGCAGGTACAAGGGTATATAGTGAGGTCAATGTCCGTGTCATCGACCGCATCGCAGACCGTTGGATGGAAGTGGCATCGGGGGTATGTTGTTGAAAATATTATGTGGAGATTATTATTGTATCCACTATTATACTGTTATTTAATTTTTATATTAGAATGTCGTCGTCTCGTCGTTGAAGCGTAACTTAATGTTTGATTTGTTTGTAAAATTCATATTAAAATGTGTTTGTTTAGACTGAATTATGACTTATAATACAAAAACGAAAATTGTTTATAATTAATATTTTTTTTATCTATAATTAGAAATACAAATCCTAATTTGATATCCGTACAAATATTCAATATGCATCACATTTTAACCCAACTAAAACGGAAAAAAAGACTTCTATACATCACAACATACCCATCTCGCCACAACTGACAGAGTTAAACAAAGGCCCTCACATTTTTTACCATAAAAGCTATAGAATGTTAGCATCCATGAACATCATACGTATTATGTACGTACACGTATACCACTTCCATATTTTAATCTCGCAACGCATTTTTATAGCACGTGATTCATCTCATACAGATGGGTCTTGTGATACACAAAGACGCATTAAGCAAGTAAACGTTGACGTTGACGTTATATTGGTTATTGAATAAGTTGGTATTTAAATTTATTTTTCTTTGGGAATTTGCTTTATTTTTCTCATAAAAATTATATTTTTTGTATCTTTTTGTGATAGTATAAGGTATTTTGTCAGTCGAAAGTTGTTTTTAATAAAAGATTACTTAGAACATTTCACCTTAATAAAATAAAAATCAAATTAAATTTCACCTTAATTTAATGTGAATTAATAGTTAGTGACTAATTACTACGTTTTTTCCCTATTTTGTTTTTAAGTAGTGACCTAAAAGCACTAACTTTTTTGACACTTTTGAAGCTGGAGAATTATATAGTTTCATAAATACTTAAATCATATAAATAATAAAGCATTATACCATACATATATGTCTTTATTCCCAATAAAATAAATCATATTACTCTAAAGAGATATGTAAGATTTTGCTACAGTAGTATTCCAATAGCTTCTATCTATTCATCTTTCCCCCTCCCACTTACAGATCCAGACAGGGATAGATATATAGTACTAATGTTAAATGCATTTCGCCCCGACATTCCATCTTAAAGCTATTTCCTCCTAATATCGAAGAGTATTGTAAAATTCAAAATCTAATATTTTTAAAAGAGAATTGTAAAAATATTGTACGTTTGTTATAAAGTAGAAACTATATGAAAAAGAGGCCTCCGTGGCGGAGTGGGATCTTATTTGACGGTAAATGCGAGGATCGTAGGTTTGATCTCCAACAAGTAATGATAACATTTGAATTGTTTTCATTGTCCTCTCTTGTAGACTAAATACGGCGTTGAGATCCATCACTCAAAATTCAATCCCTCCAATTCCTGATAGTGGGGAACATTGTATTTGTAGACTAGGTTTCCTCTGGCTTCCCCTTTTTAGGTTTATTAGTGATCTTTGTCGATTCTTAAAAGGTAAAAAGAGTAAACAGGACGTACGTAGGTTTGATTTCCACCAGAGGTAAATTAACCATGTGTTGTTTGCGTTGGTTGCACCTTTGACATCTGTTTCCTTCTGTCACAATATGCAAATAGACAATATTTTTTATTATAAAACGCATACTTCAAAGTCGATTTTTAAAAGAGAGAAAAAAATTACGTATTATGATATTTTCAAATTTATTTTTAAAAAAGTTATTACTGAAATTCTAAAACACGTATTATAGATGTTTTGTAATTAGATGTAATTAAAAAGATGAAATTGCTTATTATTCTTTAATGCTTCAATTAATTTTCACACTTTAAATAAGAAGAAACTATTTAGCATTTAATGGTTTTACCGTGCGGGTGTCGGCCTATCGCTGCGTGGAGAGTAACTTAGAACAGTACCTGGGGACTCGTGACTTAAGTATATATAACCATATACATATGTAAATAATGTAAAATAAAACGGTATTAACGTAATTATTCTAGCAAGCATACAATAAGAAAACTGGTAAAAAATATTTTGGACATGGACGAAACGTTACATAAACATAAAACAACTGAATATAGTTAAATAAAAATATTTTTCAGTAATTTAAATTTAGTTTTTTTCTCTTTTTATTATATATATAAAAAACAGCACTCACTATACTCACACACAGTCGAGGGTTGCGAATCACGAGTGGACAGGTCCTTCCGTTTAGCGTTCTGTTACACCGCATCGATATCGTTATACGTAACTCGATACGTTTGCGTAATATTGATTGCGGATGTCGAGGTTAACTAGACCTAGATTCAGGAACTAATGGCCTGTTAAAGCTATTTAATGTCTCGATGTTGCTGTTCGATTTAATCGAGTCAGTTTTATTTAAAAGATGTTGATAATCTGTGGCGGGGTGGAGTAGTGTTGGATGTTTGAAGGAAGTTAGATGTCAATTTGTTAGTTGACAAGAACTTTTATTACATCACTATGTATGGAGTACTTTTTTTAATTAAATGATGTGAAGTGGATAGAAAACTAGTATTTAAATATTCTTCTTTTTTGTCTTATAAAGTTTTTTTTATAACGACTATCATCTATACTAGGCACTTTTAATTTAACCACGTGCATTTTAAAATACACTACATTTAAAATTATCTTTTACGGACTAACTCTAAGCCAGCATATTTCATGTTTTTCTTTAAAAACAACATTATAAATCATTTATTTTCATACAAAGAATTTGTTTTTATAGAAGTAAATAGTTACTAGCGTATTCTAGTGCCCGTAATCGCTAGCAGTGGGTGAATGACCCAACGCCTTTGTCTTAAACCAGATCAGTAAGTTCATTTTTAATCTACAATATAAAAGATCTTGTCAAGATTTTTGTCCACAAACATTACAATTTAATCTATATATATATGTATATATATATATTATTACTAACTGATATAACTATTGTAAATATTGTTTTTTTTTATATTTTATATGTGAAGGCAGTGTATTAATTGGAACTCTTAACATGCATTCTCCGTCTAAGTAACATGATTTCTTTTCATGAGCTCAACTTCCTCCGTGTGTTTTCCATTGAACGTGATATTGGCGAAGTGGTTAGTGCTCATCTGGCACGTTCGGAACGCCAAAATCAAAGAACAAAATAAGCTATAAGGTACAAGCTATAAGCTAATTAAATCAAAGAAGTACAAAAAGACAAGTAAGTATAACATAAAAATAACAACAAAAAAATTATAATGATAATAAATAAGAACATATAAAACAATAATAAATAAGACTATGCGAAAATAAAAATTTGATACAAAATATTCGCAAATAACACTGATTGGGAGACATACATTTGTATATGACTTTATATACGAATATGTAATGATGAAATAAAATTTCATTATAATATTACGTATTGAAGGGAATCTTCTAAAGTATATATGTCTTCAATATGATAACAAAGGATTCAGGATTTTTGAAGATAAATAAGTTTTATGAATGAAGAAACGCATATAGCAGGGAAGCTTCGCTCGTTTGCCTTGTTTTTTCCATAAAAAAAACCTAAGGAATCTTAAGATATTTCACGCATTTTCAAAACATGTATTTTGAGTGGTGGAACTTAACACCGCGCTGTCTTCTTACCAGAGTGAGAAAATGAAAATAATTTATTTCCCCGAGTGAAAATCGAACTCACATGTTGTGCGCGCTTAGTCAAAAATAATTAAACAAAACAATGAATTAACTCATTAAAAAGAACCTACGACAAACCTGAAACGCCTGTCATTTTACCATCATACGTCACAACTCACAACACACAAAACAAATATATTCTTATAAACTAAACATCTCTCGAGAAGTTTGCACAAATCTTTATAAGTAATGTTTGTGTATAAAGATTTATTTATGAGATGTTACTTATAAGTTGTAGAAGAAATATACATTTGCAAATAGCCTTTGAGAAGAGGATATGAAAGGAAAAAAATGTTAAACATCAAATACTGAACGCACACGGCGGCGCTGTAGTGAGGATACGTACATACGTACTTGTGTGTTTATATTTTGTTCTATATATATATATATATATNATATATTTGCATACACTACCTCTTATATTTTATGGTGTATTGAAATTTGACGAGAAGATATTGAAAACTTAAATCTCATATTATGTTAAGTAAAAAGAATTAAAAAAAATAGGGTAACTGTTAAATAAGTCAGGAAAGTTTACACCTTCTTTCTCCGTTTCTTCCGTCTTTATTTATTTTATATTACATAATCACCCCAACTTACATATTCATAATTACTATCCGAAATTAGCTAAATTAAACGCATATAGTATTTTACATACTACATAATAATCCTAACCAAAAGATGTTATCGTCTAAACGAATATACTATTCATATATATACATACAATCATACATCCAAATCTAAATCATTAATTTTGCCCATTTATACGTTTCTTGATACATATATTTTTTCTTATATGTCGTATATTTAGATCTAAATCTAAGCTATTATATATACCCGTTTATACGTTTTTACATATATTTATAGGTGTATAAATAAAATGCACAAGCTGCCGGGGTGCATGCGGAAAGTAAACAGAGGCGATCGATGCGGCGGCAAACACGGCGGTCGTCATGGCGACGGAACCCCGGGTTAGGGTGACTGTGATATCCGTCTGATGTGATACGAGAATTTAATTCAACAGGTATTTTTGAATATCAAGATACGAGTATTGTGGCCATCGTGGTGTAGTACGACAGCGTCTGACAGTAACGCCGCGGTTATTGATTCGATTTCATTTGATTTTAAAACGAGGTAAATTAAGTCGTTTTATATTATAAAATAAGACGATGTAGCGCTTAATCCACCACTCATCATACGAATGTAGACATACGCAGTGTCTTGATTATAAAAAAAAGTTGGAAATGCCTTTTATAAAAATATACATATTAGTTACTTTAAAGATTTACGAGGCCAGTCGTGGCGCAGGGGCACAAAGTGTGACTGTAAAATCGACTGGTTGTGGGTTCGATCCCCACTCGAGGAAATGAAATATTTACTTACATTTATATTTTCATATCTTCGCTCTGTGGTAAGCGCGGCGTTGAGTTTCGCCACTCAACAAGCAGTACCTCCAGAACTCGGCGGAAAGTAGGGAGCACACCGTTCCCCACTTAGGGTGTGTCTTAACACAAGGTTCTCTCTGCCTATCATGCTGTGCGCGGGAGACAACGTGAAACTGATTTTATTTTACTTTAAAGATTACAATTATTTTAGTATATCCAATACTTTTAAGGAAAAAAATTCGTGTTGATTTATTTATATATATGTAAATATATTATTATCATTATAAACATAATTAAGTTTAAGTTTTCTATTCCTGTTTATTAGAGAGTACAAAACAGTAATGTGCTATAACTGTACTTAAAAATAATATACATGTATATAAAAATAACTATACAAAGTATTTAAAAAAATATATTAATCATATTTTAAGAATATATATATATATATATATATATATATATATATATATATATATATATATATATCCATTTATAGTAACAACTAAAACATGGAGTTCCTACTCGAAGGGCGCTGCCCCTGTTGTGACGCTATTCAATATTACTTCGTTATAGCGCTAGTGTTTAATCGCGGAATTAATAAGCATTTGCGAAATTTTACGAGACTACCATAGTGGCACAGTGAGAAGTATTTATAATAGACGTTTTGTATTACTTACTTGGGGGTTTAGGTTCAAATTCCGTGTGAAATAAATATATAGATATGTGCTTGTAAGTTATATTTCTACGTAGATTATACTTTGTGAAAATATATGTTGATGTTTGTTTACTGAAATGTTTACTTTACTGAGTATATAAGTATTTTAAAAAAATCTTACATAATACTTTTTTTGTATAACGTATAAAACAGACTAGGCATAGGGAAACTAGTGTTAAGACACTCCGTTCCTTACTTTCAACCCAATTTTCAAGATACCAATTGCATTTTCGAAACGTTACTAAATAGTCGAAAAGGAATTGAAAGATTTATCTAGGTTCTTTATTATACCATACATAAAATACAGTATGAAGACAAAAATATTATATTTCATTTAGAACAGCTTCTTTTTGAATAAAAAGCTAACATAATCAAAGACAAAAGTAATACAGAACCCTACATTTCCTCAGTCGGTTATAAACACTCGTAAGAACTTCTATAGAACTTGTTTAATAGGCATTATGTAAGCGTATAGAATAGGCACGCTAATATGGCGGTTGCCATGGCAACTGGAGCTTTGCGACTTATTGTTACGAGATTCTGTTCAAAGTTAAACTAAATATTATGTACGTAAAGTGCCGTAAATAATGATTTCATTTTATTAGACATGTACTTTACTATCATGTATCTATTTTCGAGACATAATATAGCAATAGTAGGATTAAACGCCGCGTTTTGTCTACCAGAGCGGGCAAATGGAAAATAATTCGAATATTTCCTACGAGTGGGCATGGAACTCATAATCATTACGTTTATATTCAGACAGTTCCACTGTGCCACAATTGCCTCAATTGTTTAAAGTCGATAATGTGAACGTAGAGTGATTTACCACTAAATTTTATCGCTATACGATGCACGCAAAATACTGTATTTGTACGAAGATGGTAAAAATATAAAGTGTTTTTTATTGTTATTAATATAATATAACGTATTTTGATTGAAAAGAATAATCGAGCCTACTATTTAAATAAAAATACAAAAAATACTTACAAATCTTATTTTTTTCGTACAACACCAAAGAAAACTGGCTATTACTTACCTGTAAAAAAAGGAAAAATTACTGTAACATTGCTCTTAAACCATCAGTTATAACGAAACCTTTGTCTCCATTCACAAAAGGCTTTTCATGGGATTTCCCATTAAATTCTATGGGAGTTGGACACCGTTAGATTATGGTGATAAAATCGTTAAGTTTCGGTATAAATTAATGTTAGAGTATTATATTACAGACGTTTATATCTTCTTAAGACGATCGTTAATGAGATTTGCAAATTGAATGCCTTTTGACAGTGTTACCGCAATTTGAGATGACTGTTCTGTTTAGGCGGTTGTGGGTTTAGCGTTTCTGTTTAGTTTGTATGTAAATTATTAGTAGTAGTAGTATTAGAATTATAGACAATACAACCAATAACCAGCCTCTTATTAGACATGCATGTTTTAATTTTTTATTTCACGTTGTAGCTTAGCTTAGTTTTTTATCCGTATATAGCACGGTAAGCAGAAATCTAATATTAAGACACTCCGTACACCACGCACCGCCCATTTTTCAATACATTGTGTGTAGAGTGGCGGAACTCAACACCGACTTAAAACTTGTTTAAAATAAATGAAAATTTCAATAAAAAATATTTTTTGTTTATGAATAGGCGCGTTGCATTTGTGGATATGTGAAATGTCAGAAAATACTGTTATTTTTTTTTAACTGAATCTGAAAACATTATTGATTTGATTTAGACATACTATTTGAATATCTAATTTCAATATCTACAAGTATAACATAGCATTTAGTTTTAAAAAAAATATGCATCTTAAAATTACAAGGCAACGCTATCATCCGGAACACGTTCTCAATTTCATAAAAGACGAAGAAAGAAGCTAATACCTCACTTTGTCTACCTTTAGAGTTAATTGAATAAAATCCATTTCATCTCGCAAGAGGATGTCAAATTGCTTTATATTATGGTGTAGGGAGAGATATTGTAGCTTGGTATTGCATAGAAATGTACAGAAAGTTTCTTTATAGGATCATTGATATCATAGTTGGTTTCTTTAGTGTAATAGTTGTGGTTTCAAATCCCGTTTAATGTAATGTATTTACAGTATAGGTCTTTCCTTTGCTTTGTATTGTTTGGTTAAACAGAACGCAGTGTTGGATTAAGCAATCTATACCAATATTGTAAATCATAAGGATTTGTTTGAGAGAAAATGAGAGACTCATTTTAATTTCAGGAACTGTCTCAGTTCGAATTAATATTTTATTTTCTCTATTGGTCAATCACATTTAACCCTCAGTTAATTCTATTTGACCGTTGACCGTAAATGCTAGTGCTTTAAAGATTTATTATGAATTCTGTGGTATATCCGTAGTGACACAGGTTCAATTCCACTACGTTCAAACTTTATAAGACTAAAATAAAATTGTTCACAATCCTAATAAATACAATAATAATACTAAGATTTAAAATCAAGTGTCAATAACCCGAAGTTAAGTCAACGTATTGTAATTATGATTGTCACTTAAATAATACGTGTGACAAATCGTTCAAAAATATCCGTCAAACCATCTGTTTGTTTAGTTTCCTTATTTACATAACGTAAAGCTGAATTTTGTGATATTGATTTGTCATCAGAGCCGTGACGAGCGGAAATGTACTGGTTAGAAACGTTTCAGTAATAAAAAAAGTAATTGTAGGTAATACAACATTTTCAGAAGAGAGATAATTCACACAGTTTCTAGTTTTTTTCCGCTAACAGGGTAGACAAAGATTCCGCTAAAGTTGAAACTCTCCGTCTTCCACTTTTTGGACAATGTTAGAGATATTGCATGTGTGATGGCGGAACTCAACACCTCGCTTTGTCTACAAAAGCGGAGACAAATAATTCACGTCACTATGATATATTCCAATAGGATGGGAATATAAGACGTGGCGTTAAGTCCCTTCAGTCAGTATCTTAAATTTAAACGGAAAGATGAGATGTGTCAAGGTTTGGTTGTTAGTTAGTTGTAAAGCGTTAATAAAACGAAGTCTCTTTTAAACTCTTTTACAAAGAGTTATTATACAAATACTACATATATCTCTTGCATTTTGCGATAAACAGACCGAATTAAGGACAATTCATTGTTTTCTCTATTTGACTTCATATTTTGTGTAATCAAACATTAAACGATACCCCCGAATTTGATTCGAACCCATACCTATCACATTCAATAAAAAGTGATAAAACTTCCTTAAAAATACCTATAAATACAATATTAAAGCTAATATCGCAATATTTATTTAGGATATACCCAATCATAAGAGTACTCTGAACTTCACATGTCTGTAGACTGTAGTACGTGACACGGCCGTAATGTAATCGAGAGAGTCCAAAATGCCATTACTTCGAGGCAGTGATTGAAATGGATAAGGGGTTTTCATATATGGCGTTTATTTTTTTTATTAATTACAAAGAAAATTATTAAACGAACGGTTTTTGTTTAGTATAGTATTATAACTACGTTGTAAAATGCATTGTACAGTTTAACGTGACGATAAAATAGTACATAGTTGTAAAGGTTAAAAAACAATATATAGAAAATATATTTTTAAATAGTAAATAATAATGATATACAAATATATTTTTTATAAAGTAGTAACAAAAGCTTAATTATAATAGTATTGTTACAAAAAAAAAAGATATAATCAAATAAAAAATAATCAAATAAAAGGCCGGTCGTGGCGCAGCGGCACGAGGTGTGACTGCAAAACCGACTGGTTGTGGGTTCGATCCCCACTCGAGGAGATGAAATATTTACTTAAATTTATATTTCCATTTCTTCGCTCTGGTGTCGAGGTTAAGCGCGGCGTTGAGTTCTGCCACTCAACACGCAATGCCTCCAGAATTCGGCAGAAAGTGGGGAACGGAGTGTCTTAACACTAGGTTCCCTCTGCCTACCCTGCTGTGTGCGGGATACAGCGTGAAGCTAATAAAAAAAATAAAAAAAATACTCTTGAAGTAAAAAAAATGAATTGCGTCACAATTTATCCTGCATATAGGCAAAGGGAACCTAATGTTAAGACATTCGTACCACACTTTTCGAGACATTGTGTGTTGGGTGAAGGTCCTCAACGCCGCCACTTTGTCTTGTTATCAGAGCGAGGAAATGAAAATAATTCATTAACTCGAATAGAAATCGAACCCCCAAACAACGCATTTTACAAGTCAGAGCCGCTGCGCCACGAAGGCCTGAAAAATATATTTGATAATAATATTCTGCTAGTACACTACGCACTATATTTATCTTATCAAAAAGGAAAACAGTGACCCATTTATATATATTTTTTGTTGTTTAATAGTAAAATGAGAGTTATTTTAAATATAGATTACACTATCATTCAATTTGAATGTATCCTGTAATTTTTAGGGTTATGTATTCATGCTTCTATCTATTTTTTTTCTTCTTAATTTATGTATATACATTGCGCCTAATGTAACATTAGCTATATATAAATAAATCATTTACTTCAAAGAAGAACGATTTCAAGCTGCAGCAAAATGCCCTTACACAACTAAAAAATTTAAATCTTAATCTTATAAAAAAAGGATTAAAATTGCTAAGTTTGTAGGCGGCCTAAAGTGAAAATAATGTTAAATTGTCCCGAGTAACACTACTCCCGAGGGCGATCCCAAATGACTTTATACGTGCCTATATAAATGCATATTAGTATCACAGAATTTACTTACATTGCGTTTTCAACGTTTATTAAAATATAAAAGCTTTCGAAAATTAATAATTAACAAATATTTTCTGAATAACGAGAAATAGTTAACAAAGTTTGAGTCGAGCAAAAAACCGGAGCAGCAAATATTTACTTTAAAGTTGGGTTTATATTTGCTTACTTAATTAGTCATCGATATTGTATAGGGGTTTCCGAAACTTACGTTTAAATGGATGGAGAATGGAGAAACTTTTCTTTTAGCTTTACACTGTATACTGTGTGAAGAGCGTACAGTTACTTTAAGTACGGACTTAAGTTACAGTTATGAGCTTTAAGTGGCGAAACTCAACGCCGCACTTTGCTTTGTTACCAGAACGAACAATTGAAAATAATTAATCCCGAGTAGGAATTGAACACAGAACCGAGGCGTTATCATTCAGACACTACCTTGACGTATGGAGAACAAATCTTCTACCAAAATCCAAATTCACCAATAAACGCATTACTCTTCGATTTCGTCTTCGTAGTTGTGTAAAGAACGTGAAATGTAATTCTTAGTTTCAGATCACGTTCTGTGTTAAGAATCCATAAACTTATATATTAAGTTCAGAGGGAAGGTCATATTTTACGGCAAAAACTGTCGGGAAGCGTTCAACGGTTCGCCACAGGTGCCTAACATTACCTATTCATATAACATTTACACTGGACTCATATAAATCAATTTGAACTTTATATTTGAAACTTTAAAGCTCCTTTTGTTGTGGACAACTAACTTTATTTTCGTGTTTGGCAAATGTTACCGCCGTTGTTGTTCAGCATTTGTCGTGGAAATCTTGATAAGAAGTGTTTTATTTGGTATCAAGGCCGCCTTGTTGCTTAGGTATGGCTTAGTCAGTTTACATTGTCACTAAGTGAAATAATCTAATTTAGAAAGTTTTTATATTATACATTTTAAGGCATGGTGGCCATTTTAACAAAAAATACATATCATATTACGTGACCATTTTAACAGAATGCCATTTTAACAGAAGATACATATCATATTATGTGACTGTAAATCGACTGGTTGTGGGTTCGATCCCCACTCGAGAAGATGAAATATTTACTTAAATTTATATTTTACTTTCTTCGCTCTGGTGTCAAGGCAAAGCGCGGCGTTGAGTTCTGCCACTCAACACGCAATGCCTCCAGATTTCGGCAGAAAGTAGGGAGCGGAGTGTCTTAACAATAGGTTCCTTCTGCCTACCCTGCTGTATGCGGGATACAGCGTGAAGCTGATTGATTTTGATTTATCTATATATTTACAAGAAATTCATACAGAAGTATTAAATTCACTTCAATCGAATCTACAACGAACTGCGTTATCCTGTGTTTTGATCCTTCACGTCATCCTTATCAACCAATCCATTATCTTTCTTAGCAACTTCCAGCAGTTCATCACAACGTCAAACAAGAGAACTTTGCGTTTCATGCTAATATACACCTTCAGTATAAATAATATTTAGGGCGTGTTTGCCCCGTACCGAGCAGGATTCATTTGAATTTTACGCTCTAGGAATTTCAAATTTAGCTGACTTTCCTGCTCTCTCTCTATATATATATATTAATACATTTTGTTAATGAAGCGTTAACGTCAAAAATGACTGCATAATATATACGGTTTGGGAGTTGAATAAGAAATGTAATGACGAGTCCTGGTGCCGGTGTAAAGTTTCAACGTGTTAAACAGTTTGGATGCTCAGTTTGCTTAGAAATAGATTGTTAAAATGTTGGTCGAGTTTTTTTTTCAGCTTCACGCTGCATCCCGCACACAGCAGGCAGACAGAGGGAACCTAGTGTTAAGACACTCCGTTCCCCACTTTCTGCCGAATTCTGGAGGCATTGAGTGTTGAGTGGCAGAACTCAACGCCGGGCTTTGCCTCGACACCAGAGCGAAGCAATGGAAATATAAATTTAAGTAAATATATCATCTTCTCCAGTTGGGATCTAACCCACAACCAGTTGGTTTTACAGTCACACTTTGTGCCCCTCCGCCACGACTGGCCTGAATTGGTTGGTCGATTGGTTCTTATAATAAGGTATTTCTTGGAATAATCATTTTTTCTTTCCTTGTATGTATAATATTTGTTTCATATTTAGTTGTATTTAAATCTGATATGAGATATCGGTTATGAAGCGGGTCTTAATAACTGGGACACAATTTTATACTACTATAGTTATTATGTTATAAAATTATACAAAAAAAATGTTATTATTTAATATAACTATTGTTCGAAAGAAATATATTATTATTATTATTGTTATAACTATTTTACTTTTGAATGAGGCTTAGGATAGTTTTATTTTGATTAGTCATAATAGTAAAGTAAGTTACAAATTATAAAGAACTGTACAAGGTCAAAATTTTCTAAATGCTAGAAAAACATTTTGTTAATGTTTTTTTAAGATCTAAGTTAAAATTAAATTTTTATGTACAATAAATTTACAAACATACGGATTTATTTAAAAAAATACTTACACCGGTTTTATTATGTAACTTAAGGTAATTGATATTTTTATTTGTTTGATATATTCCGTCCGACCAAAGCCAATTAAAAATGAATAACGTAGCAAAAAGTTTTATATATGTAAAATTTTATAAGTATTATATTTATTTATTATTAAAACTAAAATATTTTGTGAATTAATGGAATTGAAATATAAAACTTGATGTCATAATAATAGCGGCGGTCGTCGGCGGAAATAATCAATGACAGGCTTTCCGAATTAATTTCCTATACAAAAACAATATTACAAACAAGGTTGGGTTGGCTTGATCTACAATTACCATTGTCTTTAATGTATAATATGTATTGCTAGGGTTCCGTTACCTTCAAAGAAAAATAAAACCCTTACAATATCACTTTTATTGTCTATCTGTACATATGTTTATCAAGACTGATTTTTTTATATCATAAATCTCCCGAATACTGCAAGATATAAATAAATCATAGTCATTTATAGTGCATATCCTACCCTTTTTCTTTTACAACCTATTTTGGAGATATTTGTGTCTAATAGGTGGCAATAAAATACACTATACGTCTAAGAATTATCTTTACTATAAAGATATTATTTCTTTAAAGGAAGTTTAACATGCTGCCATTGCTTTGGGCCAAATTCTAATTTTACTAGAATGGTGTAAAATTTGTTATTTTCTATATTATAATATCTGATATGTTTATTTATACGTAGAAAAATAGAAACAAACAAAAAAAAAAAGATCTAAATCATTGCACGTGTTCAAAGAAAGTATGTATAATGAATTAGTCAGACATCTGTGAAGTTTCAAAGTAACTTGACTATAGAGCTACTCGAGTCAAAGAGGCCGACTACTGGCGGTGACCCTTGTGCTTTCCTTGACAAGTCAAGTCGAATGTTCGTGGAAAAATTAGGTTATTTTTACTATTAGTTTTTGTATATTGTGTGACTGTTAGAAATTAATTTAAAATGTTAATTTATATTAATGCTTACCCCTGTATAATGGTGAGAGGTGCGTGAAAACAAAGAAAAAAAACATTATTTATATAAACCAAGAAAATAAATACAAAGTACAAGAACATAATATAAAATGAATCATATTTTTATTTACAATTATTGTTCCTATATATAACAATAAGCCTTTTATTCTAATACAAAATGTTTCAAGCGTGAATCGAATCCCCGACAACGTGCTTACAAAGTAAATAAATCACTACAATACCAGTTAAATTATCAAGCAAACATCTCAAATTGAATTTCGATCTCGGAGACAAAGGCGTTATCGCGAAAACGTTAAGTGCTACGAAAATGGGACATGTCATTTGAAACTTGAAGTAGGTACTGTCGTTGTAATTGCATCCTTAAGCTACTGAGATGTTAAAATTACAACGTCGATTATGTCAATATCGTTTTTATATGAAAATTCGTGTTAACTACGTTAGGTTTTTGTTTATATTATTAGAGACATAGATAATTAAAATAATATATTAAATAGTAGTAATATTACAATGTTTTATGTTATACAAATTTCAATTTTTTTTTATAAATAAAGAGAACCTAGTTACGTTTTTATAACTCACTCTCAAGTTTGAGATCAGTCTTGATATGCCGTTTTCAATCATAAATTAAATAGTATGTATAGAACATGAAAACGGCATCCCAAGATCGATCTCAGGCTTGAGAGCGATTTATAAATATGGGCTCTAGTGCCAAATACATTGAGTGTCACTTCTATGATTCTAAGCGGTAAACTATACTACTATAGACAACGTCAGCTACTGAAGTAACTGCGTGAGATGTGTGTAACGTGTAGATAGACTTAGTTAAGTCGTGAATGAATCACAAGTGAGAACATCTGGCCCCTACAAGGGTCGCAGTTTCCTCTACACATGACGGCTTTTTGTAGGTACCTACCATAAAAAATCTTAGAAGCCTATAAAAACCAGACAAGTGCGGCGCTGAGCATGTCGAGAGTTCCGCAGTGTAGATACTCTTTCCCTGTTTAATTTAGTTAGTTAAGGATGTATCGCTTCCCTAAAATAGAATATACTGTAGATGTGTTTTTAAGTACATTAGGTTTTACCTGTGGTCTCGTCTTCCTGATAAAATAGATATTACTATCATTATTATAAATAACATATTCCAAGTACTCCGGGTGGGTCTGACTGGAAATATTGTGGGTAATATTGAAATGATAAAGTGATATATACTAGTAAATATAGTCTTATAAAATCTATAGATTAGCACGTTCAACCAAACATAACCTTCTTTTTAGTATTGTATATAAAAATATAAATACATTTATATATATATATATATACTTGATATTGTAATTATATGAATCCTTGGGTCCTCCACTTTCCACCGAATTTTCAAGACATTGACAACTCAGGGCGACACAATGAAAATATTAAATAATACATTCTCTCGAGTAGGAATCGAACCCACATCCGTCGCGTTTTCAGTCACACGCTGTGACTTCGCTACGACTGCAAAAAAAATCCGTAGTTCAAAAACGTAACGTAAAGCGCCGCGCCGTTAGAATAGTGTAACATAGTTGAAAGCTTTGAATTAATTCAATAAAATAAGCTGAATAGAGTAAACAGGCCCGAAACGGTTTTAAGGCAAAACGGTTTTAAAATTTACATTGAATTCATTTTACATTTCGCTTAGCTGGCACAAGCCTATGGTTCTTGAAATATATTTCTTTGGAACTGGAAGCTTCATATGAAAGTAAATAATTATGTGTTTAACTTATTAGCTTCTTTTTAGACGGAGTAAACAAATTTTAATAGGTGAAGAGTCGTCATCACTCGTGGCGCATGGGCACAAAGTGTAATTATAAACGCGACGGTTCGATGCCCACTTGAGGAAATGAAATATTTATTTAAATTTTCATTTTTTCGATCTGATGTCCAGGCAAAGCGCGGTGTTGGGTTCCACTACTCAGCAATGCCTCCAGAATTCATTTACCTCTGCCAATCCTGCAATGGCCATCGTGGCGCACTGCGACAGTGTCTGGCTGTAAGCACAATGATAGTTGCTTTGATCTTTATTAATTATATTCGTTTTTCCTACCTTTCTAGGCACACGCAGCCTTCAGTTACGACGATAAGCACAGAATATCGTTAATGCCGGCAGAAAGCGGAGAATAGAACAACTAGACACGATATTATACATTACACGTACAGCAACATATTTTAAATATAGACAGAAATGAAATAAAATTATTTTTATCTTACAAATAAAATTATTTTTAACTTTTCTATAATTATAATCGATAATGAGCATGAAATACAAAAATCGATATTCCAATACGGCACAACTGATGTAAAGTTATCAGCGAATGCACGTCACTAACTACAACGAACGTAAAATGGATTGACGCACATAACATGGTTGTCAAATCGATTCGTCTTATTATAAAAGTTTATAATTCGTATGATTTAAGTATGCTTTACTTTTTTAATTTTATATTTTTTATGCAAATTTGTCTTTCATTGGGTCGATTTGTAACCATGTATGTAATAAAATAAAAAAAAATCTGAATCTAGCCTATTTTAGATAAATGTATTATCATGAAATTTTACAGTTATAAATAGTTTAGGTGACAGTACAATTACATGGTATTTTTCACCTGGTCTGATGATGCAGTCAGGACAAGAATAATGCAACTCTTCAGATGTTGCTAGTAAGCCTCTCGAGTCTATAGCTCCGAGCACACAATAATTTTTAATTCATTATTTTTCAATATTTATTGAAGATATTTTTTTAATAAAGGGCACCTAACATCGTTTTCTTATTCAAGGTAATATATATTTTTAAATTACGCACAAACATACAACTCATTGCCCATTGCCCATTTCAATTTTCTGTTTACAAGAGAAATTAATGACCAATCTCTATGTAGACTACTTCTTATAATCCACATTTACTTTTTTGTAGATGCACCTAATGTAAAATATTTTTACTCAATTTTAAATATCGATTTTTATTAAACTACTAACTTGCGTCGAACCTACAACATCCACATATACAAGCGAGATAACAAAATCAAAATATAATAATTTAGATTTCATATTATTCTACACTACATTACATTGGCTATATTGATACTGCTATGTGGAGATACGTGTCTCAGAATATATTAAGATCGTTTGGTTCCTCACGACATCCTTCCAGCAACATGTAATAAATTTATAATTAAGCCTTTAAGTTCTTAGTAAACACTGTTCACTGGGTTTCGTAATATCTACTACCTGTGTCTTTATATGATAAAATGTATCTTAAATTACATATATGTATGTATATAATATAGGGAGTCGTTGTGACGTAATTGGAATATGAGTTACTGAGACGTGATGATTTTGGATTGAAATAAGAATATTATCTATTGTTTCAAAACTGAAGAATTTGTTCGTTTCTAATTAAAAAAAAGTTAAGATAGTTCATTGATCGAAAAACGCTATATTTATTACGTAAACTATTTCTATGTACTCTGTTGCAAAAGCCGAGATCAGAGAGTTTTAGCACTATATTTTTTGCCTACCCTGCTTTATACAGAGTAAAGCTAAAAAAATATATGAATACAAAAATAAAACCTAACAATTATATTTATTAATTATTCCCTCGCATTCAAACAATCGTTACCCGTTCGTTAATCGAGTTAGCCGCGTCGCAATCGTAAATCACTATCCGTTAAACCAAATTACAAATTAATTAAAACCGTCTTTATTTACACTGGCCGTTTACACGCTTAATGTTCCTATGCGGTTGTATGGACGTTTGTATGATTGAATTGATTTTATTTGAAATGAAAGTAACAGATACAGGATTAAATTTAGAATTACTGTATATTTTTTTAGGTTATTTTAATGTTAAATTATTAATAAAAAAAAATACAAATTAAATTATTAATAATTAAATCATAATTGGTCTTTAATTATTTTTATTATTTTTTTTGTTATAGGCGTTTATGTGGTCTCATGTGATATTTGTAAAGTGAGTCCTTACTATACGATCTAAAGAAGAGATATTCGAATTAAGAAAATAATTATACTTTGTTATAAGTAGCAGTTAGTTTTTGGCACGATTTTAAAATTATACAATATAAAATTACAGCCTAATTTCGCCCAGTCGTAGCACAGCGGTACAAAGTGTGACTGTAAAACCGACTGGTTGTGGGTTCGATCCCCACTCGAGGAGATGAAATATTTACTTATTATAAATTTATATTTCCATTTCTTCACTCTGCGGTGTCGAGACAAAGCGCGGCGTTAAGTTCTGCCACGCAATGCCTCCAGAATTCGGCAGAAAGTGGGGAACGGAGTGTCTTAATACTAGGTTCCCTCTGCCTACCCTGTTGTGTGCAGGATATAGGGTGAAGCTGATAAAAAAAAATAATTACAGCCTGCATATTACATGATAATTGAAAAAAATATTACATGAAATATTGTGATATATCATGTAATATTTTTTTCAATTATGTATCAAAATGTATAATAAGTATATATGGATCAAAAGCAAATATATCATTACGTAAGACACTGTAATATTCAAACTACGTAAAATGAATTTATAATATTATAAATTTGTAAACTTGAAAAGTTTGACTTCAACGCGGATAGTTCAACCCTTAGGGGTACATTTTTAATAACCCCCGAACATGGCAAGGATCGTAAAGAAAGTTTATAACATTTTTATGTTGCACAATATACTCAAGAAAGGTGTCGAAAGAATGGGACCGTATTACAATAATACTGAATAAATCAAGAGACCACTTTTGTTAGCGACAAAAGTTTTTATTGTTAAAAAAAATACAAGGCCAGTCGTGGCGCAGCGGCACTAGGTGTGACTGTAAAACCGACTGGTTATGGGTTCGATCCCAACTCGAGGAGATGAAATATTTACTTAAGTTTATATTTCCATTTCTTCGCTCTGGTGTCGAAGTTAAGTGCGGCGTTGAGTTCTGCCACTCAACAAGCAATGCTTCCAGAATTCGGCAAAAAGTGGGGAACGGAGTGTCTTAATACTAGGTTCCCTCTGCCTACCCTGCTGTGTGCGGGATACAGCGTGAAGCTGGTTTAATTTTTTTTTTAATTTTAAAAAATACGAAAAATATAGTATGTTATAAAAATGTAGTGCGTTGTAAATTTTATTTTTATTTTTTTTTAAAGCATCGAGAGAAGTTAGAGATTGATTATTTGGTACTTCATTTTCCACTCATTAAGAGATATCGAAAATTTTATTTTATTGTATTATTTACAATCATGTTATAACATTTTATTGTATATTTATAATAAAATTTACTTATAATAAAACGAAGCACTACAGTATTTTTTTCAGTAAATATATCACTTTTTAATTTCATTTAGTTTATATCTGTTACTTAAACTAGGTTTATAACTAGACATCATTCTCTCTAGTATCTATTAACTTAATACTTATTAACTATTATTATTATACTAGAATACAATGTTAAGGCACTCCGTTTCACGCTTTGCCCCCAGTTCTCAACACATTTTGTGTTGAGTAAGGTAACAATTAACAACGTTACGTTTTAATTTTATAAAATAATAAAAAAATGCTTTTTTAGGGTTTTTCTCTAATAATTTACGACTAACAGTGATTTATATTATAAGTATAACAATTTTGCGTTTAACTAATTAGCAACTTAGAAAGTAATTAATTAAAATTTATATCTAAGACGTCGACTTTTCGTAGAACTCTTGAAGGGTAGTTCTATAGGTACATTTGTGTTGAGCCTTAAACATTTGGCTTCTTGTATTATTTTGTATATAAATTTGATATTTATTAAAAAGAATCTAAAATGTTGCAAATAAGTCATGAATAAAAATCTCTTTCATTGACATGAACTTTATCGTGTAGTCAATTGTCAGGAGAAAATGGTAAATATGCCTTTCTGTTACATTATTATATTTAAATAAGAGGCCGTTGTGGCACAACGTGATATCGTCTGACTATAAGCGCAATTGTGTTGGGTTCTTTTTCCAATGGATCGATTGGTCACATTTAAAATATTTTAATTTCTCCGCTTTGGTAGACATAGCGAGGCATTAAGTTCCGCCGATCAACATGCAATGTCTCAAAAAGTAAGCGAAATATAGAGAACGGAGTGTCTTAACACAAGTTTTCCTCTGCTTTATGCGCCACACATCTCTTCACTTCCACTGTACCACAACGGTGTAATTTCATTAGAGAGAATGCAAAATTTATGCAGAACCTTACACAAATCAGATTAAAGTTTAAACTCGCTTAGCGTTTAACTCCATACATATATTAATTGTACAATCAAGTCCTAAGCAAACGTTAGAGGCTGTCTATTTGAATAATCATTGCTTCTGTTTTATATTTGTATTTCGGCTGAATTCTTGTTTCTCTGAATGTGGTTATATACATAACGTTGATAATGAATCTTTTTACAAATTCTATGTTATGACCTTTTATTTCTTATTGAAAAGCCTGTGTTTATATATGTTTTTTATTTCTTATTGAAAAGCCTGTGTTTATATATGTTTTACATTTACTTATTTATTTTATATAATATGGCTGAAAGAAGTGTCTAATTCTTTATTTTCTTATTTAAAAAAAAATAAATTTAATAAAAGACATGTTGAGTGGCGGAACTCAACGCAGCACTTTCATTACATTTTAATTAAATAAAAATGTCTAAATCCCCTGTTTTTATATTTAAAAATACTTACGTTTGATATCGTTCGCAGCGATATCTAATTCATTGTCGGCGGCCAGTGTGCCTCGTCCGCTAGGCCGGCACCACAGTCTGAAAAGAAGAGAGACCCGCATTAGTAAAGCAAATAAATAAAAAAAACCCAGAATTGAATCAAAATTCACAAGAAAATCACATTACTTTTAAGCATATTGTGAAACGCCTTAGTAACCTGTTAAAGACGAATGTAAATAGGTGATGAATGTTACCAATCTCAAGGTTCCCTTTAAGATGTCCGAAAAGAAAATAGAACCAAGAAATCTAAAACTTGTAAATAAATCAACAAATAAACTGTAAGGATAAAAAAGAGGCATCCAATGAAAGAAGTCGAAGTGAAGAAATTCACCTGCAAATCGCAAAGAAGTACGAATTATTAATTTTCAAGTATTCTAATTTTTAGTTATTTACATATATTCTCTCTTAGTACGAATATTAAGTAGATGAAAGAGACATTTCATTAATAATACCACATTTTAAATAATAACTAAAATTTGAAAAGGCAGTGTAAATTATAAAAAAATCGTTACTAACAACAAAAAATGGAATTAAGATTAAGATCAAAATCAACGGTCACATAATAACAGTACCTATTATTCCTAAAATATCAACGGGTTAGCTTTTGTAAGGTACAAAAACTCAGGTAGCAACCGACTGCCTTAGAAATCTAGGGGATGGAATGAATAGCTTAAGAATTTAAATTGTTTATGTTTAAGGAAGTTGATGTGTGGATGAAAAAAATCGTATGAGGCATAAGTAAAATTGAATAGAAACAACGATCTTAAGTTTCAAGAATATTTTATTATTTTCATTTCTACGCTCCAGTAGACAAGACTCAACGCGCAATTTCTCGAAAATTGGACAATTGGAAGTGTCTTAATTCTAAGTCACTTCCGACTAGCCTGCTATGTGAGCAAAAGTATGAAGGTATTTATTTACAAGAAAAAGAGAAGGTACCAAAGAAAAGAAAAAAGAAATTTTCAAGCAAAGCTAACTAGCTGCTAAATTGATCGTAATATTGTATATAACACATACATAAATCCCACCACGATAACCAACCTGAAGTAGACTAGCTCTCGAGCATTCTCTCCTTAGTCCCATAGTTTATTAGGACGTCAAACTGACATGGCCGAAACGATTAAGCAGAAGATTGACAGTTTATACGGTTAACTTCCTACCGACTTCCTTCGTAGAGACAGTCGATAGCTCTTGACCCGTCTGACATTTTAGTTCCTTATGCAAACAAGCAAGCAATCGTGTAAGTGGTCAACAGACTGCCTAGATTGTACAACTGTTCCTTTTATTTTAAATTATATATGTAATGACTCTACACTAAAATATTATAATATTGCTTAAACTTTGGGAAAGTCGAAATGTGAGGATAGGTTGATTTATTATTTTATTTACTTTTTGAACAACCGCTGTCAAATAAAATTATTATTTACAGCGAATTCTCTCTAGAGAAAAAGAATCAATTAAAATAACTACGTTTTTAATAACTTGTATGAAAAAAAGAAATGTCGGTAACAAGTAGCAAATAAAATGTCAAAGAAAACGATATCATTAATAAAAGATTTGCCATGCGTAGCAAATATTTCTGACATTTTAAAAGGGCAAGCACCTCCATTAAACGTTGAAACGGAAGGCGAAAGCAAGGCTAAATCGCATTCTAACACCGCCCACACAAGGTCCTGTAATTGCTGTAACAATTGACGTGTTTCGTAACTGGATATTATAGAATACTACATAGGATCTAACTATTTGTTTATTTTTGTTTTTTTGCACGTCTTATAATGAATAAGACATGAGAAAATTATTGTAAGTCACTATGTTCTTTACATTCTACTCATGTTAGAGGAGTGGGTGCTATGTTGCGAAACTCACTGATATCGCTTGTTTAATGTCCTCAACACTTCAAGTAACATCTCATCTATCAACACAGGTAGATATGAAACAAAAAATGAATATATACATTAAAATAAAACAGAATAAATGTAGCAGCTATTTTGGACTAACAGTTTTGATAAAGATTTTATAATCATTATTACAACGTATCCAAGTTTTTCACTATATATTTATTTTATATGCAAAATATTTCTTTATACAGTGATTAATGTAAGTTAGTTCGTATGTTACAGTAAACGACGTAAACACTATGCGGACGGAACCGGAAATTACAGGTCATTAATATTGCTACCATATTATAATTGATGTCCGAGCTTCGTGTTACTTACTAAAGATATTTTTTTTTCGAAATATATATTTTATTATTTCCATTCGTAAGGAGATTTTCTACTTAGACTTGTGGAGCACAACATCGCACTCTGTTGCACAGGATAAGGGAGACATTTTTTTTTACAGATAAGGGTTTATTGCATTAAAAATAAATTTTTAGGCGAAGAAAGGACAGTATAAAAAAATATATAACAATAATAGTTTTTACACAATTTGGGTGGGTAATAAATAACAAAAAAAAATTACCTTTTGAAAGAATCTTCCAATAAAATGCTTATTATTTATTAAATATAACTGGACAAGGTTTGATAAAGTAAAATGAACTTTATATTAGATTTAAGTATCAAATTGAGTAAATTGATATTTTTCAAGTGTCCATCAGGAAGTTAGGAAGTTATGCAACTCTTCATTAAAAGCCAACGACTCCCTTCAGTCGCCATGTTTCGTTAATTTTCTTGACTGTTGTTAACTCTTAACAACGTTACTGCCTTTGATCAGGAAAGGAAACTCGGTATACGGTTGGGATAAATAAAATGTACTTAATTTTTTGAATCTCTTTTGAATAGAAGGACGTGTTTTATTTTATAATCAAGTATTCTGTTTCTTATTTTTGTTTACACATCAGAGTGGGAATCGAATCCACAATTGACGTCTTTACAGTCAAATGCTGTCCCACTTTTCCAAGAGCGCTCTAATTTGTTTTAAATAGCGAAATATTATATATTCTTAATTCACTTTATGCGGTAGATAACTAAAGTACCTACTTCATCATAAATAGTGTAATTCTGAAGTCAAAGAAGAAAAAGTTAGTTTTTGGTCAAAACTATGATTTATAATTTTCAAAGTGAATAAGTACGAAATTCAAACTCTTTAACCGCAAGGAGTTAAATTTCTCGTAGAAGCCTTTTAAATATAAGGATAGCTAAAACAAGACTAAGGAAACTAACGTACTATTTTCAAGGTGGTAGAGATACTCTTTCACTAGAAGGGTAACTCGAGCCATTGTATGTACTATAACATTTTTTATATAAACATCTGGCACTGTACCATTATGGCTCTCATAAAATATATACATACAAATCTCTGTAAGCATATCGACAATGGTTGTAAGTCAAATTATATAATCTTCTTTAGAGATTACATACTAATTTCAGATAAAAATTTGTCTTAAAAGTTTTTTTTAAAGATTTTATTTTTCGATATCAAGATAACAAGTTACCCTTTTTTTGCAAAGAACGAATCTTTTGACCGCTAAGTTCACTCCATCAGTTGTGCGATAGACGGTACAAGATAAAGTTACGAATGTATCTTCACGTTTTTTCCCGCATCATATTAGGATAGGTCGATGCTCGGTCCCCAGATTCTGCTCAGTTTTCAAGACGTTGCTAGCTGAATGACAGAACTCAACGCCGCGCTTACCTAAGATGGTGTAGAAAATAAAATAATTAGAAACGTTATCATTCTCCAAGTGACAAAGCGGGCGGCATAACCACCGCGCCAAGACGGCCTGAATGTATGTAAAAAAATACATAACATTTACATTATAAACTATTATCTTAACTACAATTTCAAGTTGTATTACTTAATATTTCCATTTTCTCGTTCTAATAACAGGACAAGGTGCGGCGTTGATTTCTGCTCCTCAACACGCAATCTCGGAAATTTGTTGGAAAGTAAGTCATAAAATGTGAGAACACACCAATTCAGTCCAGACCACATCGATATGGACCGCGAGAAAGCAAATAACAGACCCTTGGTACGTTGACGAGGGTCCGATGATGTTTGGCCACCTGACGTTTACAACTTAATTGTTAAATAGCAAGGTTATGTTTTCATTTGTGCACGAATATATTGAACCTCGTTATAATTTTCGGTCTGTCGTGGCACAGGTGGGTTAGAATTATATTTAAATTTCAGTTTTCATATTCATAAATTATATAGATATTAGGTCTTAGTTGCAGTTTCGTTCGAGATCTATGAGTTGTATGACAGATTCTAAATACTTGAGGTAACTTTGAGCGCTGATTCTTTAGGGTTACATCAAAAATCTTTCCTCTATATATGGACCATCCAATATATAAAAAAAATCCAATTTGAACCAGTAGTTCTTGAAATTAGTTAACTAGAGACTCTCTTCAAAATATTTATCGTTAATTCTGATACTATTTCTGGATTTGATTAACTTAAAATTATACGTGCGGGAAGAGGAATAACAACCAAAGAAATATTAAAAAATATTTTGGAAAACGTATAAGCATTTGAAGAATTTGTGCCTGACTCTACACAAGCCTGTGTCTCTTGGTTATCCCCTTAAAAATATTTTTCTTTCCGTAGGGTAGGATAAGACTTCAAATTTGTTTTATTTATTAATAATTAATAACGAATAAATAAAATAAAGTTAGACTGAACAACATCTATATTAGCTACTGTTCAAAAAATATCCCCTTAAGAACTAACATTTGATAGTATTAACCTAAACTTAAACTAACTGACTCAAAGTTAACTCAAGAACAACAGAACATTTGGACGAAGGAATACTTTAAACTTCGAAGATAGACTGTATTTCTATAGAAATACGATACATTTTACAACTAACATGGTAGCCAACTAAAAGCTAATGAATTGAGACGGCACGGGAAATTGTTACCTCCTCCACTGTTATATTCGCCTGGTACTTATGGCTGTTTCCTAAGGGCTTTCAGGATTCATTAGGAAATGTAAGTTGCGTACCAACCAATGTAACTCAATCTCAATGGAATGGCGGAAGCTTCTTTATATTTGACTTAAAGTTGGTTGTGAATAGAAGTTAGCATGGGTTTTTGTGTTTCATTAAATGTTATGGAAATATACCTATTACTAAATAGTCTGGGAAACCGCCTTCAAACGTCGTGGTGCAGTGGGACAGCGTTTGTATGTAAGCTTGACAATTGTGGGTTCGATCCCTGTTCAGGAGAATGCGAATGATTATACATTTTAATTATTTTCATTTCCTCGGTCTAATCGATCGATCTGACACACGGTCCACCTCTCAACACGCAATGTCGAAAACAGGGCGGAAAAGTCTTAATATTAAGTTATTACTATACATGAGATGAGGCTTCAAATCTTTTTTTTTTCACTTTATAAAAAACGAAACAATTAAGTTATTTTTATTTAGACGCTAAGATGATTTAATAAATTATTATTATTTGAGTTAGTTTGTTAAAAAATGTAGATATATGAGTTAACATACTTTCTTATCTTTTCTTTAATTCAAAATACTTATTTAAGTATATATATTTCGTTACACTGTACGAGACGTAAAACACATCACACCCACGCCAACACCTACTCGACTGTCACACTTCGACTTTGCGACTAGACAAAGACAACACTTACATTCATTCTTAATACAAAATTTCTCTTGAATCTGTGATTTCATTTGTGAGCAATTTTTTTTAATAAAAATATTTCCTCAAGAAAAGATTTTAATTTACAATCAACATACAAGACTGTTTAGTCAACATGCAGTGGCTTCAGAAATCGGCGGAGAGTGGGGAGCGGAGTGTCTTAACACTAGGCTCCCTCTGTCAACCCCACGTGCTACATGCGGAATACAGTATTGTCTTGAAACCACAGCGGAAAAAAATAATTGTTAGGAAAATTTTAATTATAATAATATCCAATTAGGTCGTGCAAGTATGTGAACAGTAGGACAGGGTTAATTGCTTTAAGGTTAGGGTGTCTATATAATTTACATATTTAACAAAAGATTTATATAACAGATATAAGCGGTTAAGGAATGTTGACGGTATGTAAGTTCGAATCTTTTAAGAAAAAATATTTCATATAAGAATAACCTGAAAAACGTCAGATAATTTAATAGTTTTAGTGATTTTTAAAAGAAATCCTGGAAAAAGGGGCGGAAATTTCAGCAGACAGAAAATGAAGAAAAAAATTCATCAAAAAACATATAGTCAAATTCAGGTAATTCTCATACTGAAGTCGGTTAAAAAAATATATAACACATAAATGAAATAGGGGAATAGAAAATACTATATATTACAATTGGATTTACGGTGAAGTTTATGTGTCTCACCGAGATCACCTGCTATGAACTATTGGATACGTCATAAAATTAATAGAAAATAAACAAATAGAAAATAAAAAATATTATCTTATTGAAGAATAATAAAATTAATACTTAATCAATGTATTCTTAATGCATAAATAATTAATTTTGTAATAATTAATTACAAATATATATTTAGTTTTGTTTTTATATATGTTTTTATTCGTATTAAATCAAACTCTAGAGATAAAGTATGGATAATATGTGCCTAATAAATCGTCTTAAATTTAATAAAAAAGAATAAATACAAATTAAGTAAGGACACATGGTAACCCCACTAGAACGTTAGCATGTAATATGAATAAATAATATATGGATCTACAACATCGTTTTAATAATATTTTACATTGCTTTAGGCGACCTTAGCACCTAAATAAAATGAGTTTCATCAATTTATTTTTACGTTTAAATATTAAAAACTATAGTGGCGCAGCGGACGCGTCGCGGTTAAGTTAGATGCTCACAAATATTAAGCAAACGCGGAGGTAGTAAGTTTATATACTATTTGTAGATATTCGTATAATTCATTATAATTTTCATACAATTTTTTATTTATTATATAATATGCATATTTTTATTTTATATTCTAGTTTTATAGATTTTCTATTAGATTTTTTTTATAATAAATTATTTTATTATTAATATTTTGTTAAACGAACGACATGTAAAGGAAATTAAAATTCAAACAAGACAAGTGGCTCACATACACGATTGATTACCTTTCAAAATGTTATTATTTAACAAAATATTTTGTATAAAAACTTTCAGCTTTATCTTTTCTTCTTTTATTTCAGCTCTATATTACCATTTACCTTCGTTGCTATGTTAAAAATAAAATAACATCGTTCAAATTAAAATAAATGATAACATAAAAAAATCTTTTGTGCCCCAACAAGCCTACCCACACATTTATCCTCCCAAATCGTTCTAATTTACTTTGTCAAGGCAGTGCTAGTTTCTACGATTACTCATCTGAGAATCATCTGAAGATGTCTCGTTAGTTTAGCAGAACTTTCGCTTTGATACGGGCAATTAGGTTCACAACTTTGAACTTTGCGGCGACGAATTAAAGTTCAAAGTGTCTTTCATGTTAAAGATATAATACGAATTGCTTGAGCGGAATAATTTAATAATGTACCAATATAAATATATTTAATATGAAGAATATGTTAGGATAAGGTTGGATGGGTTTTCAGGACTGAAATGCCATGATTTTCTTCTACGTGGATAAAATTGTAGATGGACAGAATAATCATTAAATTCTATTAATTTTCCAGCTTCTTATATTAATTGTTGTTAAGTCCTATATATATAGATAAGTAGTCGTCGTTCGCAATTTTAGGTAGGAATTTCGTGGAACCCTCACCTGTTAGCGCTCTCCTATGCACCTATATATACCAAAATGATAGATTTCAACTTTCAGAGTACAGTAGTTTCGTCTGCGTGTGGTCTGTTACTTGACATTCACACTCTTTACATGATCCATTCTTAGACACGAATCAAAATGTATAGACATTAAATAATTGCATTGAAACATTTCACACTGTTTTATTCAGAAAATATATGAAATAAGATACTTTATATAATTTAATTGTGTTATAAATGTTTAGGTATTTATTTCATAAGGGTTCGAGAATCTAATTAAAATAATGAAAGGTAAATATACAAACTAAATATCGTCTTAAGACCTATTATAGAAACATCTCACAAACTATCATATTTCAAAGGAATATTTTGTTATAAATAATTAAGTTTATATCACAATATAACATCTTGACTTTCATATTGAAACATTTATTATATCAATATAAATAGGTATAAAAAATATAATAAAATATATACTTACAATTAATTCATAAAGGAATTTTTAGGTTTAATAAAAACTGTATTTATGAAATAATACGAAAATCAGATCTGAAATTGCGTACATTTAGATTTATTATTTAAAATATATTTTTGGAACTACTTTAAAATAGGCGGGGGTTCAAATCCCTCTACGTTCAAAATTTTTATTTTTTCTAAAAAGTATTTTTCTTTTCTAAGTGTGGCATAACACCGTCCGTACATAACATCGACCGTACTATATATAAATTATTGGCGGCATATAAATTTCGAGAAAATCGATCTGACGACCTCCTCCAGACACTAACCATCTATACTTACACATATAATAAGTAAATATGCAAAATTAACAATGCTAATTAAAGACGAGTAATATTTCGTACACGCAACCGTGAATCTCGTCAAAGCTCTTTACACAGTGTAATTAATATAATATAGTAAAGTCTCGCGTTACTTCAATCAAGGAGTGTAACGCTTGAAGTAAAGTGGATATTTAAGAGTATTTATTAACATTTTGTATTTAATCTTGGTAATCTTAACTTTGTATGGTAATAAGCTGATTTGATTAATAATATTTGGTAAGCTTAAAGCGATGTTATAGAGAGAAAGCCAATAGTAGAATGGTAACCTTAGTTCTTTTATACTCTGAAAGTTTCTGTGCGCATAGACCCAACGCCGGAGAGTACTATTAGGCTTTATAAAATAAGGAAACTTTTAAGCTTTATAAAATAACGACCGTCTGGCTACATCGGCTTTTAGGTGATAAGGTAGAATAAGTCGACGTAGCTACTGATATTTTACATGGCCCCTTCAGAAATGAGTACATACATATCTTAAAAACTACAGAATATATTTTGATGATACAGGGTAAAAAAAAATGGAAATATCTCATTTAAAAATGTGGAAAAAATGTGGAAAACATAATATATATATACATTTACGAAATCTAGAATACCTAAGTTGTAATAACCTACAGGTTGTCTTTGTCTGGGATCGAAACCTACAACCATAGCATACGTGCCAAAGTTGCAAGATTCAAACGAGATTCTCCCCCTCTTACTAAAATTGATAACATTGTAAACTAAAAAATATTTTAAACTATTTCAAATATATGATATATGATACTTAACACAATTTGATGTACTTATTTAGAAAACGTACAAAAAATTAAACGTAGCGGGAGTCGAACCCGCGCCTCTTGGAAACCGACTAGGCGGCTACTAAGCCATACGTTCGCGTATGGTTTAGTGGCGTTTTCTAAATAAGTATTTTTCTTTCCTAAGTGTAGAATAACACTTTAAAAATGTTAAAAACAATTTGATTGTGTTATTTAATATGTACATATATTTCGTAAGTTTCAATTTAGGATAGCGTCATCTTAAGTAATGTTACGAAACATCCAACACGATATATTAGAAAGTATACAATTCAAATGTGATAATATGCATCGATCTACACTCCACAGAGATGAGATCTTTACACTGTGTAATTAATATCTAATATCGCGTTACATCCAATCAAGAAGGTTTAAGTCAGCGTGAAATAGACGGTACATTCAACACGAATCTATTTATAAACTATAGTCTATTATAATATGTTATAGAAATTATTATTGGTAGGAATTTTAATGAATAATCGTTACGTGTAAATGAACTTGCATGATGTATGATGGTAATAGATAGATAAAGAATGATGTGTGCTTTGCACGTGTTACCTTCTTGTATTTTTATAAATGTTGATGTAGATTTTTATTAAAATGAGAGTCGGTCGATCCGCTCTCGTTCAATATTTTTAACAAATCTTTAGATTTTGACAAAACATGTGTTATATTCTAGGCATTATTGTAGGTGTTATTTATTGTTTTTTTTTCTTTGGGTCTTATTTAGTCACATTGCGTCAAGGCTTAATATCTTGAAAAGAACAAACACAGATACAAAAAGTTCAGCCAGGCCTAATACCACAACCAATCAAGAGGATAAACTTATCTGAGTTATGTCAAATGGAATCAACGTTTAACAGCACCACATATTACCCTAAATGTGAAGTACATGAGAAATTTCCATCTCAGTAACAACTGTTAAACGACGGCTTCTGTCTGAGGGTCTCAGAGGATGTGTTGCTGGTAAGAAATCCAAATCTTTTATTTTTACATAATAATGTACTCCATGAAAGTTTAAGAAAGAAATTCAGATATATTAGAAATAAGGTTAGGGGACGACAGACCGGCCAACCCGCTGTGATAAAAAAAACATGGTCTGACGACCATACGGCGACATACGGGCGCAAGGGATTAACAAAACATAAGACTAGAAAATGAATGACAAATCAGGCCTTTATTAACAGATATATTTTATTATTAAAACCTATCTTCATTAAACAAAGAAAGGCATCAGTATGGATATAGTCGTATCGTATCCGTATCGTCAGGTTGTAAGTAATAGATTATATTTGAAGGTGCACGTTACAAATTAATCAGGCAATCTAAATTCACCTCAGTTAATTAATAAAAGCGCTTCTACCACAAGGTTCAGATTCAAACGACGACTTATACCGAAATATTGATAAATGAACAGTAACTATCTCAGTTTAGAGAATAGTAGCTAAATCCTTTAGAATTATGAATAGGTAGCTGTTACTCGATTCAAATCAGTGATGTCTATTTGATTTAACTTCACGTTGTCACCCGCAAGTAGTAGGGTAGGCAGGGGGAACCTACTGTTAAGACACTCCGTTCCCCATGCTCAATTTTTGTAGAACTCAACGCCGCAGTTCGTGTGTGAGATTGAACCCGCAACTGTAGCATTGACTATCAAACTGTCAAACATATGTTATAATATTTATAGACATTGGTATTGGCCTTGCTTGGTGGATAGCTCCACATACTTATCACATAGAATTAAATATGCCATCTAGATACGGGGGTCTTTATACCCGTGACGATACGGGTGATACGGGTCTACGAAACAATTCATTTATTAGAACCCTTTTGAAGGAAGAACATTGATATTACAACTCAAGTGAAAACTCGCGTGGATCATGTAAAATTCTATAGCTTTGTAATTTTAATATTTCATACTTGTGGCTCAGTAGCAACTAAAGTAAATTTCACGTCTATGACCTATTCGTAGGTACACATTGTATCCCGCATATAATAGGGTAGGCAAAGGGAACCTAGTGTTAAGACAATCTGCCGTTCTTCGCCGAATTTTCAAGAAATTACGTGTTGAGTGACGAAACTCAACGCCGCGCTTTTTTCGTCATCAAAGCGGACAAATCAAAATAGTTAATTATTCATTCCCCTCAGTGGGAATCGAACCCATAACCTTTTGCGTTTACTGTCGTTGTTCCACTACACCACGACGGCCTCACGTCACTTCTATGATGGATTGGTTTATTAACGTAAGTCTATATCAATAAATCTTTTGTTGCTATATTCACGTCTTTATGAAAACAATAATTAAAAGCCGATTTTCGTTAGAGTTGTTAAAACGTTGTTATACGCGTCCTTAGTAAAAGTGGCATAACTCAAATTATATTTTTATTTATATGGAAAGTTATGTCTTTTAAAAGTGATTCCTTTAAATACTTAATATTAAAGCTTAGTATAAGTAATGATAAAATTATTAAATTTAAAAAGAGTACAGCAGTGGTCGGGTGTCCCATTCAGTCACACGCTGGGCCACTTTGCCACGCCGGTTACTAAGTTACGATAGACGCTATTTAAAAAATATAAAATAATAAAAAAAGGAGTTAGTACATTTCGACACTGACAGTCTGAAAAATGGGTGAAACGTAAATTATAATTAATATAGATAATAATAAGTAACTTTTACGGATTCCATAGGAACTATTCTGTAAACTATTTGTAGTAAGTTACTTCGAACTACTTCAAAGTGTATTGTGGGGGACAAGTTAAAATTTGTTTAGGAATGTTTGAAAATTATAAGTTTTAGCTTTGTATCAGTTTACGAAATACGCTATCGTTTATTTGCACGAGACTGCTAATATTATATACCAAGTCAGGTAAAATATTAAAGCGTGTTATGCAAATTAACGGTAAAATCAGTGGCGTAACTCATCTCCGCACTATTCAACCAGAGGCGTCAAATAAAAATAATTGATTACTTAATAATGAACCCACATCCCACTTACAGTCAAATCCTCTCCCACTGCGCCACGATAGATATATAAAACCTAAACTTAACTATTTCCAAGAAATACAGTCTAAAACAATAATCATATTACGAAACCTAAATATTTAATAACAGTCGTCTGTGTATTTGGCGGTTATATAAAAACACTGAAACCTTAAAATTGCGGGATAACGCAAGTTCTGGGAAACGGGATAAAAAGCGGCAGCCTTTATGTGAATACCCTCATTAATAATTCATATGTAATCCCTGAAGTTTGACCTGAAGTGTATTTTACGACAATCGTCTATGTTTTATACGTTTGGTGGATACCTTCTGTTAATAAATCTCTTGGCTGGAGGTCTAAGACGAGTTTCCTGAATAAAGTATGTGTTTTGATAAAATTCTAGTATTTTGTTTTGGTTTAATTTTGAATCACGTGGTACAAATATGCTGGCGCAACTAAACACCGCGTTTTGTCTTATAGGTTCTAAAATTATTATTTTGATATATATTTTTTTTATATTATATTTTTGATTTGTTCACTTACTTAATGTTAATTTTGAATCCAAAAACAATTAAAATGTTATATAAAAATATTATATACAAATATATACATCTCTAGAAATTTCTACAAATTTTAAAAAATATAATATAACTATCAAAATGCATTTCCATGTGATTCAGCAATTACCTCGCGATAGTCGATTCTAATTCGATAGCACACAGCTCTTATCAGTGTAGATAACAGTGTTAATGTATGAAAGGCAATTTTCAAGTTCAACGGCCTTTCGATAAACACAAAGTTGCATAATATGCTCTTTGTACTGGAGTAACAGTCAGGCATATGTTCGTTACGACCTCCTTTTAGCTGACTTCGAGAGCGGTTAGTTTATATTTTATGTTAACGTTAATTGATGTTGATTAGTTGTTTTTTTATGAATAATAAGTTGTTTTTTTTAAGGAAATAAGAAAGTTATAGTTAATCTTTAAAAATAATTTGTCAGTATTTTGATTAAACACGATAGTAGCAGGTTCGAATGGCACAATTAATATGTTTTTTCATGATGAGCCCGCCGCGGGGCAAAGACATAGCGTCTCAGTATGAGAGCGTCGGTTGTGGGTTGATTCTCATTCGGAGGAATACATTATTTTCAAATTCTAGCTCAAGTAAGAAGACATAACGAGGTATGACGTGTATCGTCGAAAATTAAACGAAAAATGGAGAGAATAGTGTTATAACAGTAGGGAGCCCATCCGCCCACCCTGTTGTATACGGAATAAAAATTCTAATCCAGCAAGTCGAAGTACAGGTTCCTGCATTAATCGAAAAAGGACATACAGATTGATCTTTCACTTTTTTTCTCTATCTATGCATGATGAGGGACGTATGGTTATATAAGAAAAAAAGAAAAACGTTCCAATTCTATAGAATGAAATACCATTTGTAAGGTCAATGGCATGCAATAGTCATATTTCACACAAACGCCTTGTCGAATGCCGACCCAAGAGATAAAACTATCTACATACTTTTGGACGTGAATAAAAAATGTAAAGTTTTCCTATCCTTTTCAGTTGTTATTGAATGACTATTCTTGAAGGAACTACGAGACTTTAATAAAAAAAATAAAAAACCGGCAAAGTTCGAGTTGGACTCGCGTGGAGGTTTCCGCACTTATAAAAAGCCAAAAAAATGACGTTTTTTGTATGGTAACATTTTTAGTATTTGATATTATAGCGGCAGCAGAACTGCATTATCTGTAAAAATTTTAACTGTCTCACCATCACGGCTCACGATATACAGCCTAGTGAGAGACGGACAGCGGAGTCTTATTAATAGAGTCCTGTGTTACCCTGGATATGGAACACAAAAAACAAAAGTTAAGTGACGTAATTCTTTTTTTGTTAGGATATATTTGCAGCGTCACGTTTTTTTCCGCATAGCAGGTTAGACAGAGGGAACCTAGTGTTAAAACACTGGTTCTGACTTTACGCCAAATTTTCGGCACATTGCGTGTTGAGGTCTCAGTATGAAATATGGAAGTTTTTTAAGTAAATTTTTTATATATATAAATTTTAGTTAAGAATTGTTTAGATCAATCATATCTACAAAGTAGCTTTTTAAATAAGATAATATAAGGATCATATTCAATCTGAACTAAATTTCAGAGTAATTTACATATTTATATAAACCGAAATTGAACATTAATTCACGGACCTAAGTTTGCAAATGACATTATATTTTTAATTAATACTTCAAATAAGAGAACCTTATGAGTCAGACATTTACATATAAGGTGAAGGTGATTTTGTTTTATATTATTTAAATATTCCATTGACCTGTTGCAAGGTTAATGAGTCTCAATGTTAAGTCGAATGTCGTGTGTTTGGTTCTCGTTGATGACAAATACTCGTGTAATGATTTAAAGTTTTTTTCATATTGTACTTAGTTACTACTTGATATATTTAAGAAATTTATATTTTTTGTTATTTTATTGACAATCATTAAAAAATATTTATAATTTAATAAAAATCAGGTAAAAATCATAGGGACCATACAAGCCATATGTGCGGGTTAATGTCAGTGACCGAGGAGTTAGAGAAATGCAAAGACTATAGAATTGTTCACTCTCTTCTCTCTGCCTACCTCGCAAGAATTAAAAAACATGTAAAGTAAAAAAAATACACCAACTCAACCAAATCACACAAAGAAAATTTTGAATAATTCAAAAGACGGCGAATATAAAATATTTTTTTGCAGTGACAAAGTATTCTTACAATAAGATCTACACTATAATTTACAAAAAAAAAGAAAAAATGTCAAAAACGTCGTTTACCAAAATATTTCATAGCGAAACCTCCGAATAAGGGCGGACCTTCATTACCGCTCGACGTAAATACACAGCGAACAAGAAACTTGGGAAGGGAATTTTTTCATCAAAATTTGACTTAAACCATCTGTTCGTAGTGGATTGGACAAATATTTGAACTCGCTCGGTTTTGCGTTAATTTGTTAGACTCGAGACATCTTGTACATCAATTTTTCATTTAAGGTCGTCTCGTTAATTGTGTTTGTATAAAATAAGTTGTGGACGAGGTATGGCTACGCTACGGAAACTACCTACCGTCCGTCGTGGCCCAGGGGCACAAGTGTGAGATTGAAACGCAACGATTGTGCGTTCGATCCCCACACAAATGAATAAATTATTATTTCTTCGTTCTGGCAACAAGGAAAAAAGCACGGCGTTGAGTTCCGCCACTCAATATGCAATACCTCGAAAAATTCGGCGATAAGTGGGGAACAGAGTGTCTTATCAATATGTTCCCTCTGCCTATCTTGCTGTGTGCAGGATAAAGTGTGAAGCTGTTTTTTTTTCTAGCCTATATCGAGGTGATAGCCTTAATAAAAGTAATTTTTTTTGGTATTACACTATAGTACAGCTTCACGCTCCCCCTTTATACAGAAGATAACCTAATTAGTAGTTGTAGTAGGAAGATCCACTATCCTTTTGACGTGCGCGTTGAGTGGCGGAACTCAACGCCGCATTACTGTAAACTATAATATTTTTTTTGAAGTTATTTGGGTGTAAAAACTTATAGTAACATACATTACCTTTTCTAATATCTATTAGCCAAGATAAATTAAAATCTTTTAGAGACACTGCGTGTTGGGTGGTCTACCGCATTCTTTCATGTGTGAATTGAATACACAACTATTATATTAGTATGTTAGACATTTTATGAATACTTTATAATATCTTGCATATATAAAATTCGTTCCGTTAAAGATAAACAAATGATATTTAATTCTATAATAATATAACTAAAAGATTTTTTTGGACATATTACCAAATAGAGGAAGTTTACGACAAAGCGCAGTGTTAAGTTTCGCTCCTCAATATGTTATTTCTTAAAAGCTGAACGGTGCGTGGGGTACGGCTTGGGTTAGCACTAGGTTCCCACAGTTTATCCCCTGGTTACAAAGTTTAAAAGTTATCTAAAACCATTACAAGGGAAGCTACATACACTAGCTAGTATCTATATAAGACTAAATTGGTAAAACAAAAAAAAAAATACCCAATTCTCGGACTTGGAAGGATGCCTGGCAAGTTTAGCGTCTTACCTAATCTAGTTACATGCGTTCAAAAGTTCAGACAAAGCTACATAAATGTACGTTCAATGTATGTAGCTACTGGATCTCAACAAAGCTTTTTTTTTATGAAACTATGAAATTAAATATCTTATCGTTATGGCGCAGGGCAGAGGCATGTGACTGTAAACGCAACGATTGTGGGTTCGATCCCCTCTCGAAGAATTAAAAATAATAATAATAATTTCCTCGCTCTGGCAACAAAGCAAAGCGCGGCGTTGAGTTCCGCCGCAATTTGAGTGAGATTTCCTCGAAATCGAGACATGCGAGTTGTAAAAATTTTAACGTAATTGAATTTGAACCAGCAACGTTCCAATTTAAATGTTAATATTTTTTTATACGGATTAAACACTAATTATTAATAGTTTATAATATTAATAGTTACTAATATAACAGAGTAATTCGCGTGTGGAATTTAATACCACAACAAGAAAATAATAATAATAATAGCAATATTAGATTAATTGAAATGTAAGACATGTTTCAACTAATATTAGATCATGTTATTTGCATTTCTGTCCAATAAGCCTCAGGTCATAATGTTATATTGAAATGGACGTGAATTACTACTGTTATTATTATATTATATTAATATAAAGCTAGAACTAGTTCATTAGTATAATAAGATATTTCAGAATGCTTTTAAACTGTCGTTTTGCTAAACAATTCAACTCAACTAAAAAGCAGCTTCAAAGTAGATTAGGCAGAGGGAACCCAGTGTTAAAACACTCTGTTCCTCACTTTCCGCCGAATTTTCGAGCTATTTAGCGTAGAGTGGCAGAACTCAACGCTACCCTTTGAAAGATTTGTATATAGATTATTCTTCTATATCCTAAACACTGAATTCAATAATGCGTGGTCGGATCACAAACAGCTATTAATAGTTGTATATAATAATTCTCTATACGTACTTAATAATTTGCGGTTCTCCAAACAGCGTAGTATAAACAGCGGCTCAGTCGCTGTGCCCGTTTCAAAATTTACCTGAAACGCAGAAATAAACATGAGTACTTGCGGCGGTGACGTGTGTAATATGAAAGGAATGAACTTGTAAGAGGAGTTTGTTTGTAGTGTTATTTAAGAAGGTTTTTTTTTTGTTATAGAGCGTATAGCAAAATCAATTGATGGAATCAGCCTCACGCTGTATCCCACAAATTCAAATTCAAATTTAAAATATTCTTTATTCAAATATACTCTTATTAGCACTTTTGAATCGTCGACTGAACATATAAACAAATAAAATAGCTACCACCGGTTCGGAAGGCAGTTCTGCTGAGAAGAGCCGGCAAGAAACTCGACAGTTGCTCTTTTCAAAGCCAATGGTATTATTACATTATCTGGCAGCTATCCTGCATCACATTCAATAGACATTAATTCCATACATGTTTATCTTCTAAATATTCTTGAACAGTGTAATAAGCTTTACTTGTTAGTATTTTTTTAAAGCTACTTTAAATTGTGATAGTGGCAAACTTAGAATACACTGCGAAAGTTTACCATCTGCGACACTTAGCAGGGTAGGCAGACGGAACCTAGTGTTAAGATACTCCGTTCCTCACTTTCCCCCGAATTTTTCGAGATATTGCCTGTTGAGTGGCGGAACTCAACGAATGGATTTTGCCTAGGTGCCAGAGCGAAGAATGAAAATATTCATAAATAATAATTCATTCTCCGAGTGGGGTCGAACCCACAATCGCCGGGTCTCAGTGTCACTTGTCTCTCTGCGCCACGACGCCAATTGATAGAATATTTTTATTTATGAAACTCCATTTTACATCTTAAAGTTGTAGACGAAACTAAGTTTATATATAAATTTATTTTAAAAATGAAGAGCATGGTATTCATCAATATTAGCACCTAGATAATTGATAATGATGATTATTTTGACAACACAACAAACACGCCTTTGTCATATCAGAGAAAATGATTTTTTGAAACAAACACTTCAGTCTTTAAAAAAATCAATACTCCACTCATATTTTAAACTAAAAAAAAATAATTAATTAAGCTTTACCACAGAATATGAGTTTTAATTTGTACATATATAAATGTTTGTTTGCGTAAATGTTTCTCTGTAACTCGCATATTGGACTGATTTTAATAAATGGCGCGATCCATCTTCGTTGCAAGTGTCAAAGCTAATTAATGCGAAAACTTCAATATCCTATTTTATTTGTCAGAAATATTAAATTAATTTTAAACTCAATTACTTCGCTATAAAATAGCAGTAGGTACATAATGCACTGCGTTCCCTTCTTTCCGTCCAATTTTCAAGACATTGCGTGTTGAATAGCAAAACTTAACACCGCGCTTGGTCTACCAGAGCGGGGAAACGAGAAAAAAATTAAGATTTTATGTTTATAAAGACTTTTAGTAAATTATGAACAAAATTAAAATGTTTAGGTACCTACCTATTTATTATAATTCTACTTATTCCTTTCCATAATTCTATTACAAATATCTGTATTTGTGTTACCAGAATATATATATTTACTATAGAATCTCAACAAACGAATCTAAAAGCTCCGTAAAAGCTTAGCATGCATTTTATAGTTTCCTTACATTAAACTCGAGATAAGATTTTAAAGCTTAGTTCAATAAATTGAATCAGTGCTTCTAGGGAATTCTCCTTCGACAGAACAACGCGTACAAAACTGGCCTTAAAACCTCGACAATAGGGTTATACAAAGTGTTGTGGAGTAAACTCTAATGAGATTTGCGATGCAATGCTCCAGCTTTTAATATAAAGTGATGAAAGGTTTAAAAAGGGATGGGGAAAATGTTAAAATGCTATGCGACGTAGGTCTTTTAGGTTTTCTCGTTATAATAGGTTTGTTAAGTAACGTAGATAGAAGTTTGTAACGTATTTTTTTTTTAAATTTTGTTTAGAGTTTAGATTAGTAGATTTTGGCTTCACGCTTATAATATGCATAGGGTAGGTAGAGAAAACTAAAGGCAAGATATTACGTGTTGAGTTGTTAAAAATTAACTAACAAAAAATATTAGTAGTTCACATTAATTTATATAAAGGCATTCAGACAACCATTTCCAAAGGCAAACTAAGTTTGTAATAACACACACGACTTGTCCAAAAATACGCGAAATCTAAACAGTAATAAAAAAAGCGAACGACGCAAAAAATTAAAGCCATAATTTGTCTGTACGGTGATTGAAATAGCATTTTCCTTTGACCGACAATGAACCCAATTTTAATGTAAATAAAGGCGGTTATTATATGAAAATATGTATTCAGTCCACTCCACGTGGTAGCGGCTACTCCAAAAATACACAGTGTAAACATAACATGTTGGAAATTAAACGAACACTTGCTCAGAACCATTAATAGATAAATAAACGTCTGTTTTAGACCTTTCTGTTCCGAAGTAACTTTTAAATGCACAAAAAGTATAGATTTTCCAATAAACATTTTTATTCGGGGTCAGTTTTATAGTGTAGTGATTAAAAAATCTACTAAAATAAATATAAGCTTAATATGAAATGGATAAAGGAGGATTCCAATCGTGGCGCAGGGTCATGTGAGACTGTAAACGCGACAGGTTGTGGTTTCAAATCCCACTCGAAGAAATTAAATATTTAATATTTCATCGTTCATATAGTATTTTGTAGAAACTTGATTGGTACATGTAATGTTTATTGTGTGTTATTAGAATATATTTAATGTACTGTACGTTTCCCGTAAAAATAAATAAATATTTTTTGGCTGTGCGTAGCGTAGCCTTAAGTTTCACCACTCAAGACGTAATACCTCCAGAATTTGGCTAAAAGTGAAGAACGGAAGTTAATGGAAACGGTGTCTTAACACTAGGTTCCCAGGTTAGCTCTGTCTACTACCTAAAAAGCTGTTGATGATATCATCAGTATCAATTGTAAAATTATTTCTTTATCATATCGATTATGATGATAACAGGACGTCATTTTGACAATCATTCGACTTTTAATGTTCCGCAAATTGTTGTAAATAGTATAAAAGTATTATTTAGCATATAAATCGTTATTTGTTTACGTCATACCTTAGAATATTTGAATAATATTAGGTCGTTTAAACGTATTACGTAAAGCTTTCAAACTTTTAAATGAAAGTAGTTCTAAGTTCTATTTCCAATAGATGTATCTTTAAGCCAAGCTAAAGTGTTTTGTCTTCTGAGGATTCATAGAGAGTAAAGTTAATATATCATTTAAAAGAAATAGAAAAATCGAAGTTACATAAAGCTTTATGTAACTTAACATTTTTGTCTTTTATATAATTGTGTTGTTCGTGGTATTATTTTTGATTTGTGAAAAGTCGAAATATACTAAAATTTAGAAACCGTCTTGGTATAGATGTATGTAATTGTGGGTTACAATTTCACTGAGGGGGTTTCAATTTATTTCCACTGAATATAAATATGTATTTATATGCTTAATCCAATATACACATATTTTTTTTTTAATAAAAACTGGTGTTTCCTTAATAATTATATTTTTTTAGTTTTATTTCGTTGTAAGCATATAGACAGAAGAAATCTTATGTAAAAATACTCTGTACCCAATTTTCGAGACATTGCGGGTTGTGTGGCGGAACTTAACGTCGCACTTTGTACAACACAAAAAATAATTTGTTTCCCCAAGTGGAAATGCACCACAAAACCGTAGCGTTTACATTCAGTTGCCCTACCTCATCTATTTTCAAATTATCGATGAATCTCATACAAGATTCTCGAACACCAACTAATGCTTCGAACAAACTAGAAATAAGGTAATAAAAATAGAACACGAATGCATACAATGTGATCTTCCCCTTATAAGGATCTTGAACTTCGCTCTTAACTTCTTTATAGCTCGGGCTAGGCTATATTTGGAGCAAACGTCAGCGGTGCGGCGTAAAATGATAGATTTCGTTTTAGTTTCGTACACAGTTTCACGTTAATGCGCTGTAATGTTTGTTTAATTGTAGTTTTAGTTGGAATTAGTTTTACTAAGCCTGTTTTGATCGTGTTTTGAGTAATTAGATATAGGTTTTAGGTTTAATATATGTTTATTTTAGTTTATTTTCGATGTTTTGTTTCAAGCTACAGTGATAACTTGATTTTTTTGGATGGTATCTTTCATATATTTTATTTTATTCCAAAAGGTATTTTTAGAAGTTATTTATGTTTTTAATTTATCTTTACGTATCTTTCTTCTTTCTATCACTCTTTATTTCGCCAGTATTATATGTTACAATAACCATACAGCTTCATACTTCTTCCCGCATAACAAGGTACCTACGATAGCGTCAGCACACTACGACGTAGTGCCAACACACACGAACACTTTCTGCGAAGTTGTCAGGCTATTGCGTATTAAGTGGCAGAATCGTAAAATCTCAACACGCAATGCCTCTAGAATTCGGCGGAAAGCGGGAAACGGAAGTGCCTTAATAGGAACGGAGTGTCTTGGTCTTCCCAGATTCCCTATACAGGAAACCTGGAAAACTAGCTAGCCTACCTTCACACAGGAAAAAATAAACGCTGCGCTATATGTAAGAGAACAAAGAAATGAAAATAATTTAAAAAAATTATCCTTAAGTAGAGATCGATCCCACAACCATCGCATTTACAAGCAAACGTTATACCACTGTGCCTTAAATGTTCACATTACAACGCAAATATAACTTCTATTCTGTCATGTAAATCAGTTCGACACATAATAAAACTAATCCATGTAAACAAATAGAATAATTATTGACAATAGATAATTAAATTCTTTAATGAAACACTATCTCACGTGTTTGACGTTGACGCCGGTCGGGCCCAAGTCACTTTGTCCATATATTTTGTGTACCTGGTCTGTTATACAGCTGTAACAGTTATAAGTTAGTGTTTATTCAGGATATTATTTAGGAAAGTTTATTGATATGTCACTATAGTGACTCTTCTTTGTTATTGCATAATGGAGTTTTAATAAACTTACTGAGATTACTAAGATTACTTACTAAGATTACATCTGAAACGCGATGGTTGTGGGTTTGATTTTCAATTGGGGGGATGAATGAAACTCATTTTCTGGCTCTGGTAACAAGACAAAGCGAGACGTTCCGCGAAAACGGAGTGCCTTGACACTAGGTTCCTTATGCTTGATACAGCGTGACATCTAAGGTTATCAAGATAATATTGCTAACTTGAGATATTTAAACTTTTTTTGTATATGTATAAGACGGTATGTTGAGGCCGGTCGTGGCGCAGCGGCACGAGGTGTGACTGCAAAACCGACTGGTTGTGGGTTCGATCCCCACTCGAGGAGATGAAATATTTACTTAAATTTATATTTCCATTTCTTCGCTCTGGTGTCGAGGTTAAGCGCGGCGTTGAGTTCTGCCACTCAACACGCAATGCCTCCAGAATTCGGCAGAAAGTGGGGAACGGAGTGTCTTAACACTAGGTTCCCTCTGCCTACCCTGCTGTGTGCGGGATACAGCGTGAAGCTAATAAAAATGTATAAGACGGTTGCTACCTTAAATTTCGACGGAATATTCGTATAAGATTTTTATCTATTCTAGTTAGTTTTTAGTCGTTTTAGCACTTTACTTAAATGAGTCATTTAGTAAAGAAAAGAATGATTTCGTTTAGAGTTCGACCGGAAAGAGCAGAATGGAGTGTCTTGACAGTAGATTTTCCTCACATATCATGCCGTGCGGGATAAAGCGTGAAGCATTTATCGATTCAACTAAATGTGGGAGATGTGTGAAAGTAAAAAAAACAAACATTCACACTACGTGGGAGATCCACCACCTACGCTTGAACCAGGGATGTCACTTACGTATAATGTAGGCGCTAAGAAGTTGTCGTCGAGTAAATTTTCCTTAAATATTTATAACAGAGTTATAAACTACATACATTAAAATGCTAATTCTTCTTTTGCATACAATAATACTATTGTTCTTATAATTTAATAAACAAAAAAGTAAACAACATTTATTAATTAAAACAAAAAAAAAGTATTTATGTATAAAGCTTACACCGATATATAAAAATATAATAATATCGAACATATCTCAAGTCTCTACATGCATCTGAAGCACAGATCTTACTCTACACAATATTTAAAACAAAGTAACAGCCAACAAGGCCTATATATAACATTAGCATCGTATTAAAGGCGTTGCACTGTAAAAAAAAAACGAAGTCCGTAGAACCTTTGTTGTGGTGGTCAGTGCCTCGCAAAATAAAAAGACAAGTTAAAACGGGAGGAAACAGGTCTCTACGAACCAGTTTTACAAGTCGATCAGAACTTAAAACGACTCTACTATACAAATTTAAGACTCAAATTCCTCTAAACGGGTGTATACTATGATTTAAAACATTTCGATTTCTTTGGAATTTTTATTCACGTGATTGTCAATTTTTGGGAGACTGTTCTCTTGGAAGTGGCCCGCGTTTTTTATACGTCTGCGTTTGTAGGGGTCATTGTGAAGGATAGACTAACTTAACTATGTAAGTTCTCATATATTTTATATAAAACAGTAAATGTATTTAACAGATGTTTTTTTCTATCTGGCCAGACAGAGAGCAGCGTTAAATTACGTTACAGCTGCTGTATCATAAATCAGTGAATCTGATTTCAGTTCAAGATAGGCTACTTTATGAAAAATAAGTGTTTTTATAAATAATGCTTTAAGTTACTTATTTGTAACGTTACTATTTCAGGCTTTTTGGTACTAAAGTAACATTTAGGTTTCTCAAAATCTACATATATAAAAAGACTCACTTTAAGCTGACTATCTACATATATATAACAAAATATATAATCAAAACAACTCACCAAATATTATATTGACGCACAGTCAATAAATATATATATCCATAATATATATACACTATATACCGCTAAATATGAAAATCTAAATACTAAACTCAATTGAATTCGAGCATAAATACAAGAATTTGCATATAAATACTCAGTAATTTCTCATTTAGCGATCCTTTAACCTCAAGGATCAATTCTAACTAGATCAGTCAACCTAAATCAACCCTTTCTGACCACCCTTATCTTATCGACATCGGCCTGTTTGAATGACTACGCACCTAAGGTATTTATTTTCAATTATAATTTAAATCATTCAAGCTGTTAATCTTCGTTTTAGTTAGAAATAGAATGTTACGTAGGTTTGCTAGGCAGAGATTTAAATTATTAAAATGTAATTATATGAGGTCAAACGTGGCGCAGAGGCAAAAGCGTGCGACAGGTTGTGTATTCGATTCCCACAATGAAAGAAAATATTTAACATTTTCATTTCGTCCCTTTGGTAACGAGGTAAAGCCCAGCGTTTATTTTTTTCCGCCTCTGTACACGCAATGCCTCCAGTATTTGGCCGAAAGAAAGAGTTTGTCTTAACACTATGTTCCCAGGTTCCCTTTGCCTACCTTGCTATATGCGGGATAAAGTGAGAAGCTAATGAATTAATGAATGTAATTCTATGGAAATAGAGATGTTGTCTCTGATTAACACTACACATATTTACCTTTTAATGCTTAGTAAATTTTAACAACTTTTTAAATTGTCGAAATATAATAAAAGACCGACTTCCGCACATTGAATCCATAGCATCTACATCTTTTTGTATTTAAATTTTAGTCGAAAATGACGCTTTGTAAGGAACAATGAAGGACAATAAAATATTCTTGATATGATTTGAGGAACATATTACAAAGTAATAAGTCTAGTGACTAATGACTAGACTCATTACATATTTATAAAGTAGATGTATCATTATAGTAAAATGTCAAAAGTAAAAGAAAAAGAAGTCCTTAGAAAAGGTGAAATTAACAATCCATTTTGTAAGAACTACCTATAAATAACCACTGCAGGCATCCAAGGACAGAAAAATAATCAGAAAACATATGGTATGAAAAAGAAATGCGACACATGTGACCAATTTAAAAAGATCTCCTTCGAGAAGGCAGTTCTTTATTTTTTGTTTGTAAACAAGAAACTTCGCTGGTTCACGCTGAACTGGTGTTCAGAACGAGTTTTAGTTGAGCCGCCGCGAGATCTTATTGGTTTATTTTGTGGGGTCTTTATTCGCTGGTGGTACAGTCACCCCAAGAAAAGGTCTCGTGGTCACTGACCATGAACAAGAATAGCTTGTACCTGCGCCAGCGCAGCCCTGACGTCATATATCATCGAACTTAGCCAGGTATAATTACGTGAGACCTTAAGTTTTTTTATTATGTTTTTTTAGTTATTTATGTATATCCCATATTATTAATGTAAATGAGTGAATTGTTTCTTATATTTTATATCAAAAGTCACGAGTTCAAATCTGATGTGTTATTATAGTGCTACTATGTAATGTTAATGTTAGGTATTGAATATTTAAAATATAAATATTTACTATTTTATTAATTTGATTATGTTATTCACATACTAAATATTTTTAGCATTTACGCTACCATTTTTTTTGCATATTTTTTTTATCCGACATATTCTGTATCCATAGCATGCAAGTTCCGGAGAAACTCAGTGTAGGAACACTTCGTTCCCTAAATTTCGTCCAGTCTTAGAGACGTTGTGAATTGAGCGGCGGAAAAACTGCTTTGTTATTAGGGCGAGAAAATGTAAATAATTAATTCTCTCGAGTAGGAATCGAACCCACAACCGTCACGTTTACAGTCAGACGCCACGGCGGCCACAACTATTTACACATATTTATGTGTAGAAATATGTTTGTCTGTTATAGTAACATTTAATATAAGAGATAGATAGAGGCCGGTCGTGGCGCACAGAGGCACAAAGTGTGACTGTAAAATCGACTGGTTGTGGATTCGAACCCCACTTGAGGAGATGAAATATTTATTTACATTTATATTTTCATTTCTTCGCTCTGGTGTCGAGGCAAAGCGCGGCGTTGAGTTCCGCCACTCAACACGCAGTACACAGCACAACGGAGTACCTTAACACTAGGTTCCCTCTGCCTACCCTGCTGTGTGCGGGATACAGCGTGAAGCTAATTTAATTTAATTTTTATTTTAATATAAAGGATACTCCTCGATTATTATGATTAACAGATAAATTGCCTCCTGAACCAGGTCTTAGTATAATATTTATAAACATTCTTATGACGTTTCGATATATTATTGTACGCTTCCGTTTACATATCGCCGTATGTTTGTTCATTTAAGTTACTCATCGCCTGGTTCTTATACTATAATATGGAGGTATCTATTACGATAACGGATATAAATAAATCTGAAATATTGTAATGGATATTAGAACTTTATAATTTTATTTTTTGTATTGTCATAATGTAATTTTGGATAGAGCAAAAGAAATGGCCGTCGTTTTCTATGTCTTGTTGGGATGCTGTTTTTTTTTAATAAGAATTAATAAATATAAAAATCAGTAAATATTATCATAATATACTCCTAACCTAGTACTAAAACATACTGTTTTCCATTTTCCGCCGAATTTTCAAGGCATTGCGTGTTGAGTGGCAGAACTCAACACCACGCTTCGTCTACCAGAGCGTTAATAAAAATAAATTAAATATCATATTCTAAATTACCATCATCCCAGAGTGGGAATCGAACCAAGAATCGTCGCGTGGAGTTTTAGAGCGTTATCCCACTGCGCCACGACGGCTCAATGCTTCATTTCTTCACACGAAATATTTCTTTTAAATATTACCAAATTATTAAGGTATCCCCCTAACAAATTCACGTGTAAACGAACAACGTTCCTAAGAAATACAGGCACGGCACGGCAACGTAACGGATTTATGGCTGAACGAAATTAACCTAAAGGTGTCGCTAAGAGATTTATATGGCGGAAATGAGACGGGTATTTTTTAGGCTTTAATTTCGATTTACATTTAATTTAAGATGCAGAAGGATCAAAAGATGTTGAAGTACTGTAGTTAATCATAAAGTTTACTTTTATAATTGAAAGGTGATAAAAAATAATGTTTTTTTTTTAGTAAACTTGTACGTAGCAGAATTTGATCCCACGTCTCGTTCGGAGCGTCCGAATGATCTAAATGTTATTTACTTGATTTTTCTCAACATTTTAAAGAGAGAAAAAAAGAGGAAGGTAGAGACGGTACTTGGTGTTATGACTACCCGTTCCCTACTTTCCGCTTAATTTTCGAAGCATTGAGTATTGCGTGGACGAACTGGACGCCGCGCTTTACGTACTTGAATGGAGAAATGAAATTCATTGAAAAATTAATCATTCCCCTGGACAGGGCTCAAACCCGCCACCATCGCGTTTACAGTCAGACGCCTTTGCACCGCATTTCGACGGTCCCAATATTAAGCATCTGACTGTTCCAAATAACATTTCAACTAAGGGAGCAAGTACTTTTAATAAGAAATTATAATACTTATTAAAAGAACTTGCGTATAAACATAAGGCTAAGGGTTGTTACACTTAAAATAAATTAAAATCATCGATTTTATTAGACATAGTTAATAGTTTTTAGTATAAATTTATTTCAATGTTATAGTCTAGCCTAGAATAAGAGGCCGATGTAATATACAACGTGAGAAATGAAGGCAACGTCAAGCTTTATCTTAATACGGGCGGAACAAATAATAAACATATCTGTAACATACTCGTAGATTATGCGCAGTTAATTTATACTTTAGTTACAAACTAAAAAATATATGGAAATCAAACAATTTACTCTATTTTTTTTAGCTTCACCTTGTCACCCGCACACAGCAGGGTAGGCCTGGACTGTAGGAGCCTAATGTTAAGAGGAGTATTTTGGAGGCATTGCGTGATGAGTGGCGGAACTCAACGCCGCGCTTTAACTGTCGTGGCAAACCGCGCCGTACTGGTATCGTCCAGAGCGAAGAAACAGACAAACTAAACAGTGTCCTGGATTCTCCAGGATCTGCTTACAAGGAAAAGCAGATTGTATCTAGTATTGAGGCACTCCATTCCCTAATTTCAGCTGAATTTTGGAGATATTGTGTAATGTGTGGGGAAACTTCACATATGAAAATAATTTAAATATAATCATTTTCATTATGGAGATCGAATACATAACCATCATATTTAGTCACTGCGCCACGACGCCCTCAAAATAACAAATATTTAAAGACTTCTACGCTTCCAAATAACATTATAAATAAAATATATATCAGCTTCACGCTGTATCCCAGGGTTGGCAGAGGGAACCTAGTGTTAAGACACTCAGTTCCCCACTTTCCGCCGAATTCTGGAGGCATTGCGTGTTGAGTGGCGGAACTCAACGCCGCGCTTTGCCTCGACACCAGAGTGAAGAAATGAAAACATAAATGTAAATAAATATTTCACTTCCTCGACTGGGGATCGAACCCACAACCAGTCGCTTTTACAGTCGTACTTTGTGCCTCTGCGCCACGACCGGCCTAAAATATGTTAGAGCAATGTCAATTTAAACACCGTTTGTCTTATGAGGATATTCTAAATTGAGATCCCTATATAATATTCGTGTACAGTACGCAAAAAAACAAGCAAAATGAACGTTTGCACGAGGACCGGATGAATGAATCGACGGATACGGTTATTTCGCATAATGAATTCGCCGAACGAAATTTCGTGGTTTCCGAGCAGTGTATAGGTTGTAAGGGCATTTTAAAAACGTACGCTTGAAGAATAATGTTGTTGAATTCATATTTTTTATTAGATATTTAAAGTTATTAATTAATGATTATTGAGAGAGAGAGAGAGAGAGAGAGAGAGAGATAGAGAGAATTCTTAATTATTATATATCTATTTAACCACTAGGATGCAAGTAAAGGCCTTTAAAGGATGTAGAGACATAATAAAGATTATCGTCGTAAATAAAAATACAATAAATTTGAAATTAAAGTAAGAGGTCTGTAGTGGTTCAGGGGCACAAGCGTGTGACTGTAAATGCGACAGGTTGTACGGTCGATTCCCTACTCGAAAAAATTAAAATATTTAATATTTAATTTTTTTCGCTCTGGTGGCGAAGGGTTGAGTTCCGCCTCTCAACAAGTTATGCCTCCAGAATTCAGTAGAAAATGGAGAGCGGAGTGTCTTAACGTAAGGTATGGCCTACCCTGCTGTGTGCGGGACACAGTGTAAAGTTAGAAATATAAATAACAATACTTTTTTGAGATTTGTACTGCACTTTCGATTAAGCATAGTTGAAACTTATGAATTTTCTTTTACAAATAATTAATATGAACACGCGTATTTTACATCATCGCTTTCTTATTTATTAGTTTAATCAAATACCACCATACCGTTAGGTTGGATCGAATGAAAATATATTACTATGTTATTTTTCCTCCCTGGTTAGGCAATGCGTTTGAGCCATTATTTAATGCGCAAAAGGAAAAAAACATCTATTAAGTTTTTTTTTGCTCCTAATAAAAACTAAAGTTGTGTAAAGATAAACGAAACGAAAATATTGATAATTTAAAAAAATATCGTATAAAAACTGTCACAAAAACAATGGCCACCGCCATGGCGGACAGCAAATACCTGTTAAGTCATTACCCAGCTATAAACCCAGTAGCTGTGACGGTGGAAACGTCAAATTCTATAGAAAAATTAACTGAACACGCCCAATGACAACGTCGAAACAAAGACTGCCCGCTCAGTTGATTAATAACCAAAGCGTTTGTACTGCAGCGGGTTAAAAAATAAAAAAAATACACGTGGACCCAAAATCATGGGCTATTCTATTCATACCACAATGGGCCTAAAACGATGTTAGCCAGACTTTATTACAATGTTATAGAGTCTATCTTCTTAGTCCCGTTTTTTGTATCCCGTTGGACGATCTTCAACTTTATTTTTAAGGGGCATTGTTCAATTTCATTTGTTTTCCCGTTGGAATTCAACATGGCGTCAAAAAAGGATGGAGCTTGAAAAAATCATGGTGGGATGCGTGTGGGCGACTGCGGTCCCCATGAAAGGTTCTAAATAAGTTCTTTGATTTTCACGATTATTACACATTTTAAATAAAACTATTTTAACCGGNAGCCACGGACTACTGCAAAGTGTTCGAAACGTCGGGTTTCCAAAAATGTATAAAAATACAAAATATACGCGATTAATCCGGTTAAAATAGTTTTATTTAAAAAGGTTCTAAAGCCTATATTTGATATGGAGAAACTGTATATGGCATGGTTTGACCATACATTGTCTATGAAATGAAAATGTATTTTACTCATTGTACAGACAGTATATGTTATATATTTAAAAAAAATGTTACTTAATTCGTAGAAAAACAAATAGTCAATATAAAACTTATTCCATTATGTGAGTGAAAGAAAAATGATAGTAAAAGTAAAAATAATCATAAATTATTAATTAATAAAGATAGATAATTTTACTAACAACGTTAATCAATGTAAGATTTACATATTAACCTGAATGAAACGCCCAAGAGGTGCAGGTTCAAATCCCTTTACATTCAAATTTTTAGACGTCTTCTAAAAAAAAGATTTTTCGTTCCTGAGAGTGGAATAACAATTTAAAATTGTCAAAAATGTTCAATGAACCTTTTAGTCACATTAAACCGTATTTTCTGCTATACAAAAATTACTTTCTACAATCTAAACTTACATCAAAAGAAAGAAACTGAACAATCCACATAAATACCCTCAAAGAGAAACAAACTTGCTACCACCGTCACAATCAAAAGCTAAGACAATAGCCGATTAACATACTAGCTATGATTTTTCCATGTTCATCTAATTATAAACATAATATCGCATAACATTCACGTGGTGACATGACGTTAGAGACCGTTGTTATTGTAACACGACGCTGTAACTAGCTACTATTTACAATTAAATATTACAATTAGACCGTAAATTTTCTATATAACACTAGTAGGTAGGTACTATTATGTTACATTATAATATTTTTTTTATCAAGAAATTATGTTATGTTCTATATAAAATACCACCAACGTAATGTTATTTATGAATATAGTGTTGTCTTATAGTTTTCATGATTAATTCGTCATTTTACAGCAAATAAAAATACTTAAATCAAATCAGCTTCACGCTGTATCCCGCACACAGCAGGGTAGGCAGAGGGAACCTAGTGTTAAGACACTCCGTTCCCCACTTTCTGCCGAATTCTGGAGGCATTGCGTGTTGAGTGGCAGAACTCAACGCCGCGCTTAACCTCGACACCAGAGCGAAGAAATGGAAATATAAATTTAAGTAAATATTTCATCTCCTCGAGTGGGGATCGAACCCACAACCAGTCGGTTTTACAGTCACACCTCGTGCCGCTGCGCCACGACTGGCCTCAAAAAAAATATTTTATTTTTAAGAATACTTATACGCTTGAGCTCGAACAGCAACCTGCTTTTGGAGTCTTTAGACCTTTTATATTCTACTCGGCTTCACTGTTCGAGCTCAAATATGGCTAACCAATTATAAACTAACCAGTTATAAATAGTAAGTAAGTTCAAATACTGAGTTTTATACAATTAACAATTTATTATTTCAAGTTAATAAAGACTAGTTTTCAACTAGTTGTGTTACTCCGTACTGGAACCTCATCATTCGCAAGTAATAAATAAGTAATGTATACTTTTTTAACTTTACGCTTCAAAACACTCCGTTCTCTACTTTTCTTTCGAATTCCAGATAAAGCCTGTTAAGTGGCGGAACTTAACGCCGCACCTGCGTGCATAATGTAGTTGTTATGTTTTTTCTATTTAATATTTATAAACGGTTCTAAAACAGTGATGAATCAATGGGCTCTTCTCTATCATCATATGACAAGAAAAATGGGTATTTCCAACACAAATGTGACTTATAAGCGTGTCTGTTCTTTCCACATAGATAAAATTAACCTTCATTGAAATTCCTTAATCTACTACGGAACGGAATCCACTCTATATGTATTGGAAACATTCTATGTGTCATGATGTCGGAAATATCTAGTTATTTACATCTTATTCGTCACTGCTATAGCATCACGATTTATAGTAAACAAAGTAACGGTTTATTTTATAAAATCGCGTCAATATAAAAGGGGATTTATTAAGAATTATGCAGATAGCGGTTAAAATCTATGTTTTTTCCCCAGCTTTAAGATTTATACAGCATATAGCTGGGAGAAAACCTAGAGTGAAGACTCAATGTAATCCATTTTCTGCCCGAAAATTAGAATGCTTAATTCTCCTAAATGGGGACCGAACTCACTTCTTTCTGACTTTCAGATGTTATCCCGCTGCGCCACCACGGCCTCAACATGTATTGACGTGTAATATCAATGATCTAATAGACTTTACGAGTAAATAGTTTAAACTAGACAGGAAAATTGGCAATTTTTAAATATGTCTGCAAGTCGAAAAATATCGAAACATTCAAAATACATAAATAAGATCTTCGCACAGACGTTACTTTTCCATAGGCAGTACACATAAATGTAAACTGACGCACGCACACATCAACGCACAACCCCAATCGCTAAATCTAAATTTTTTATTTTTTTAATAACAGGTTCTTTGTAAAGCATATGTGAGCACAAAAATGGGAATTTAGATCAATCCCTAAGAGTTCCAAAAGAACTGTTTTTGGAAATATCGAAAAATACGCAGGTGAAACCGTGAACGCATATTAATAGTATAATAAACTATCGTACAATTATATAATAATAATAAAATATATCTAAAAATATTTAATCAAAACCACTCTCCTCTAAATAACTAAATGTCACCCTAGTTACAAACCGCAAAACGTCTTTGTCTCCGGAATTGCTAAATACAATCAAAACTGTACGTTCCACAATTAGCCTAGATCAAAGTTGGCAGCTAATGATCTAATAGAACAGGCGAATCCACGTGTCAACGTATATATCATTAATCATTCTGAGAAACGTATACGGAAGTGCCTTGGTAACTGGATGTTAGAGTACCTATGTACGTATGAGTATGTTAGAATTAGTAGGTATGTCTTTATTCGAAACATTTGTTACATAGAATGATTTAAAATCAAAATAAATGTTTTATGCTTTGAATATTGTTATTGAAAATTTAGTTTTTTATTGGAGTTGAACTTCATCACTCACACACGCAATGCATTGAAAATTTGGCGGAGAGTGGGTAACGGAGTGTCTTAAGGCTAGGTTCATAGCTATCATAATTATAACATGGCTGTTAGGTGGCATGGCTGTTATTTCCTTATATAGTCTTTTTTGTTATGTCCCGGATTTTCTAGATATAACCTACTAGAAAATACGTGTTGAGTAAGTAATTGCTTAAGATTATCGCGGCGCAGTGCAACTTATTAGTTGTAACAGTAAAGGTTGCGGATTCGATCCCTGTTCAAATTTAATTTCCTTCTCTAGTAGAATGAGGCTGGACGATATGATAATTATCATATATGAATATGTAAGAAAAGGACAAAAGCAGCAGGCGCTAACCAAAATCACTCCATCCAGTTAAACCCTTTATATTGTTATCGTGTTTGAGAATCGCAAGCAGTCAGCATTACCTGTAAACAAGATAAAACAAACATTATTACAAGGGAATATAATTAAGCCTGTCTCTATATTGTATGGAAAATTTGCTAAATTGACAAATAATTTATAAATAGTAGACGTGTTGAATTATGTATTATATAATTATTTTAGATAAATAAGGTGTAATGGCGCAATGACACAGCTACTCTATGTGCGCGACAGTTGTGAGTTCGAACCCCACTAACAAACAATTATTCGGAAGTTGGGCGTTGCGTATGGAACGAAGTGTCTTAACAGTACCCTGTTACCCTGTTTTAAGCAAGAAAAAGCGTTAAGCTGTTTTCTTTGACTGTACCTAGATAAATATATAATAAAAATAAAATTAAGTCAAACAATATCTAACGATAAACAATAACTAACGTTGCCCAACAAGTAACACTAAAATATGGCAAAGTCGATTTTTTTTATATTTTGTCAGGTACTTAAATCTAGCAGTAAAAGTTCTTATCAATCCTCCACTCCCTAATAAAATCTTGCTAGGAAGCGAAACCTGAAGATTATGTCAATTAAACTATCTATAAAAATGAGTAAATACCTAAAATACGAAATATTTTTAAATTGGATTTAAACCTGCGGCCTTTAAGTTTAATCGAGCATATTAAAAGCAAAAAATCATGTTATTATTTACTTTTCACCAATTAATTTATATAGTAAAGTCACAAAATTCACCTAGTTTCCATAGCCTAGTCTAATCTATTGATGGCGTGAGATTAAGGAAGACCTAAACATACATCGCGTACGTATAAGCGCGTAAGCCGGTGTTTCCGTAGAAACCATTGTTTGAGACGACCACACAGGGATATTGTCTTAAGCGAGGATCTTTGACCCCTATCTGTGTTATGTTATGTTATCTCTATATATAAGGGAGTAAAAATATTTTGTCTGTACATTTAGTAATTTTGGCTGAAATGGATAGAGGGACACTTAAAAAGAATAATAGAAAGCAAAAATATATTTTTTTTAATTTCTTGTCTGTCTGTCTGTCAATATGTATGTTCACATTTTTCTCTGAAAGTACTGATGAACCGATTTACGTAAAAGTTTCACCATTTGCTTTGTTTTAACTCAACTTAAGTACTAAAGTTTAGTTCATCAAAATCGATTCATTAAAAAAAAAGTTATCGTCATTTGAATGAACTCAAGGCATTAGCTTGCCTGCGAATGTTATATAGCAAGCGCGCTGGTAAGATTCCTGGCTAAAGAATGACATTCGAAACGTCTAGGTTATATGACTGTTGATAAAAACATATATTTTTGAAACACTATTATACAATATTTTATACAATAAAGTAAACAAAATTGAACTGTTAGTAGAGATTACCTTCATAAATCATAATAGTTAAGTTTAAATAGTAATTAATTCAACACAGAGGTAAAGAACGATTTGATCTTCAAAGAGATATCAAGCAAATACATAGATTTTTTGGTTCATTCCTTCGTTTGAAATAAATCTATATAAAATGCCTAAAAACAGCCTTTCTACGTGCACTCTGTAATAACTACATATTTACCAATTGTACATTTAGCTAATAAATTNAGAGCGAAGAAATGGAAATATAAATTTAAGTAAATATTTCATCTCCTCGAGTGGGGATCGAACCCACAACCAGTCGATTTTGCAGTCACACCTCGTGCCGCTGCGCCACGACCGGCCTCGCTAATTGTCTAATAAATCGCTAATAAATAATATATGTAACTAATTAAAAAACTGTACAGGAATTAATATGCAATCATTACAGTTATTTTACAAAGAATATGAATCTTTCAAATTATTAATTTAACATTTAAGGCTGTTTCTGAAAGAGTAAATTAAATTATTCACTGACATCAGCACATTTAACAGAGTTTTAGAATTTTGATGAGACGTACATTACATAGGTAAAAAGAACATAATGTTACAAAAATATATACGTGTAATAAATAATAAATAACTAGCTTTATGTATATTTTATAAATATCAAATATCAACAATGGTCGTATTTATTCATTCAAAACAATCAAAAATTCTTATAGAAAGTACGATAATGTAGTAAAAAAATAATCTATATATATATAGATTAAAGTAATAAAAAATCATATTAGAAGTCATTATAATTGTCAATCAATTCTGTTTATTAAATAAATAATCATGTAATTAAAGCGGGCGAAGCCGCAGGCGGGCCGCTAGTCACTAATAAATTATATTTTGAAACTTGTAGCCGTCGTGGCACAAAGGCACTGTTTGGCCGCCAATACGACGGTTGTGAGGCGATTGGCAATTGTGGGAATGAGCTATTTTAATTTCTTCATGGTATTAATTGAAATAAAGAGCAGCTTTGCCTTTTGCTCAACAAGCAATGATTCGAAAATTGGGCGGAAAGTGCAGTGTCTTGGCACTAGCATTCCTCTGCCTATACTGCTATATATAGAGGATAATAAAAAGCAAAAAACCTTTGGGCTTAGTGGCAAAGACAAGGGCCAGTTCCAGGTTGTTATACAATGTATAATTTTACATATTTTTTTTTGGATTAAGTACCTATTTGATCTCAGCTCTTGTACAAAATATTTTTTATAAATACTTTTTCATCCAAGTGGGAATCGCACTCACAATTATCACGTTTATAATCAGACGCTGTACTACTGCGCCATGTAAGACTAAAATTAAACGATGTAGAATAATAAATAATTATATTCTCTTCCACTATTACAATGTGTATAAACAATATGAATACTATCAAATGACCTTATAAAATTACGTACTGTTTACCATTAAACAAAGAAAGATAAGCCGTAGTGACATAATTATACATTATAATAGATATCTAATATAAATGAGATTGCAAATGATTAAAGCAATCCGTTTAATATTAAAGAACTAAACATACTCCAATTCGGACAAAATAAAAAATTCTAGTTAACCGCTGGGCTTAAGAGACGAGGCGGGGGATTATCGTGGGAATTTTTGGGCGTATTTATTAAGATTTATAGCATTGTTTGCTATACTTTCACGAATTTCTTCGCAAATCTTTTGCCGCAATGAAATGTGTACGCTTATTTTTTTCTAAGTTTTAACAAAATTAAGCTTTTGTTTAGATTTGAAATTACAAATCAAAAACAATAAAGAAAGTGATGAAATTGAAATTTTAAGAACGATAAAAATTGTAGAACTGTACAAGGAGAATAAAAGAGATGACGTTTAAATTGTAAAGATAATGACTGTGGACTTAGACATTGGACAATTATTTCGAATTTACAAACGTTTAAATCGATTTTAACCCGCAATACTCTTTAAAAAATAGTCCAATGATTAAGAAATCAGAAATAAAGTTGTAGGACCACCACCCATCATGCATTTGACGAAAAAAAAATCATCCATAATCATTTCCCAATACATTCCTAATTCCAAAACGCAACAAGATCTCTACTTAAGTAAAAGTATTATAATATATAACAAAAATATCTTCTATCCTATACTAACTGTAAATATTTGTACTGGTTATGGGTGGGTACAAACCCTGACTTTGTTTGAACAAGTTGTACGCCCGATCCCGACATAGTAAATCTTTAGTTTAGTGATCCTTTAGGACGCCTTGTTTATTTTTAACTGGACTTCTAGTAAGAGCTTGATGCATTGAGAACGATAAGTTACTTTATATGAGAAAATTTGAGACTATTTTTTAGCTTCATAAGAATATATTGTTGTTGATAAAATATGCAAAATATCCTTATTATTTTTAATGCTTTAATTATTATATCGACTTGTTAATTTATTTTTTTATTTAAAAAAAATTAAGTTTAATTTCTATAAAATACAATACAAAAGTTACAAATACAGTTCCAAATTCATTTAGACAGCGGGCTTGAATCAATGACTCTCAACTTTGAGTCGATAGCTTTAATTATATATCAAAAGCAATACATTAGTCATTTCATATTATTCTGTATAAAAAAAATACATTTTCAAAGTAGAAATTCTTCACACAAACTTCACACATTCGAACACTTAGAATATATCGATAGTCTCTTATGTTGCCGCCTAATCATATAATCTAAAAAGCAATACATGTTAAACTTAATTTTAATGATAAGATATGATTTAAGGTGGAATTTCTATATATTGTGTTTTATAAACAAGATACAAAATTATTCAAAATATTATCAAAATAACTAGAGGGCGCGCGCGGCTTCGCCCACTTATTAGGAGTGAATTCTAAAAAAACCACGTTCAATAAAATATTTTTAACAGTCTGAATTTAAATTTTTATAAAAATCGGTGGCAATTTAAAGATTTTTCCATATAAACTTTCAACCCCTTATTTGAACCCTTAGGGGGTGAATTCTTAAAAACCATGAAACACGTGTTCAATGAAATATTTTTAAGAGTCTGAATTTCAAATTTTATAAAAATCGGTGCAGATTAAATTTTTTTTCCATACAAACTTTCAACCCCTATTTCATCCCTTTAGGGTTAAAATTTTTGAAATTCCCTTCTTAGTGGATGTCCAGAATATGAAAATAAACATCTGCCCAAGTTTCACGTTTCTACCATCAGCGGTTACGGCTCTGCGTGCGTCTTACATTAGTCAGTCAGCACAAGTCCTTTTATATATATAGATTATTGAATATATTACATAGTCATTATAAACTTCTATAAATAAAAAAAATACTTGTTCTGCATAAAAAATTCCTTACAACCGAAATCGAACACACGACCCAAATCTTCAATAATATCAAATAAATCTACTTACAACAATACACAACACTACGTATTATAGATTTTAACTTGGTGTCAGCCATTAAAATACGGGCACATTAATTATTATTATAAGGAAAATGATTAATTACTTTCCAAGAATTCCCCTTTGGGGTTCCTCAGAAAGGTATTCTGGTTATAACTAGGTATATTGAAGATGGCATTAATGATTTGGTAAAGCGATTTGACTTTAAGTTGTAAATGGATGGGTGGAGGTGTTCCTTTAGTTATGGGGTATTGGGTTCTTCAATTATATGAATTTTAGATTTTTTTTATTGTGGATAAATCTCTTCACATTGAAACTTAAAAATGGAGGATATATAACTAGATACACTGTTTATAGCATGAAAATAGGAAAAAATCTTATTATATATTATTCCACAAATACTCTCTCAAAAAATCTCTCCACCTACCTTAAGTGAAGAGATTTTTTGTTAGAATACTATACTCCCCGCTTTTCGCCTAAATTACACACTGAGTATTAAGTGGCATAACTCAAACGCTCTATTTTGTATAAGTACTCTCTAGAGAAAATAAAAATAATTCGTTTCCCTGAGCTTTCAAGAACAAAACTTTGAATTATTTTTCGAAAACATGACAAATTGGATTTACCGTTCAAATTAATATTAAAACTTCGGAAATTTTTAAATCATTAACTTAGCAAAGAGCTCTTAAGAGTCCATTACGCGTTAAGAATTCTCGAATAAACTCACTAAAAGGTTCTAGATTACAGTCTACAGTATCTTGTTCTTATAGTTTAATGAAATCTGTAAAATCACTTTTACTTCATTTTTAGGATTACTTCATTAACTCTAGACAAAAATTTAATTTCAATTAGGATTTGTTAATTATAAAATGTTATATATACTTGTTACATTATAATAAAAAAATCACATATTATTTACTTAATATGTATGTAGTTAATGAAAAAACGAAGGCTTATTCTTCTACAAAAAAAAATGTTAATAACAGGGCATCGAACACTTGACCCAAGTACTTAACTCGGAACTGAAATAAAGACTTCCAGCCTAATTTCGATTAAAAATAATATATATAATGTTAGGCTAGAACGTAGCTAAGTGTAGTAATCAGCTTCACGCTGTATCCCGCACACAGCAGGGTAGGCAGAGGGAACCTAGTGTTAAGACACTCCCCCATTTTCTGCCGAATTCTGGAGGCATTGCGTGATGAGAGGCAGAACTCAACGCCGCGCTTATCCTCGAAACCAGAGCGAAGAAATGGAAATATAAATTTAAGTAAATATTTCATCTCCTCGAGTGGGGATCGAACCCACAACCAGTCGCTTTTACAGTCACACCTCGTGCCGCTGCGCCACGACTGGCCTAAGTGTAGTAAAAAATATATATTAAAAGTATTTCAATTTGTTGCAATGGAGATCTTGAATTCTGTCAAAAAGTATTAACACTAGGTTATCTGTGCCTATCTTGCTATGCGAGAAGCGATTTTTAATATAGTTTTAGTACTGCTCTGTAGCTACGCGCCTTGTTCCTAGCGGATGGCCAGAGAGGGAGGCGCGCCAAACGTTGCGGTGCTTCATACCTCTTTCACCTCAGTTGATGTCAGTAGGACATCAACTTCTTCGTTCATGCCATGTGACCGTCTCGAAGGTCAACCGAGGTATCCCTCTCCCACAAGTTAGCCAAAATTAAAAACAAAAACTGCCTGTCTGTCCCACAAAATACTTTATAATAAAAAATAACCGCCATCGTTATATTTGATGGTTCGAAGCCCAGTTTAACATAACAAAGGTTGCCCAACTATTGTTTGAGCCAGACGATATTTAAATATTCTATTGGGCTCTGTATAGGTATTTTATTTCTCTATTTTTTTACGTTTTATACAACAACTGGTGTTCGTGTATTGAAACGTATGCGACGACTGGTTCATTCTGTTAGAAAAGTGAAATAGGAGGTAATCTTTCCTGAATAATTTAAAAATTGATATTGAATATTGATTGAGACAAGAGAACTTTTCTCTTATCCTTTAGAAGAGAGGAGTCAATATTTAGAGGTTATGTACAAAGAAGTGATGAAAGTGGATGAAACTTGTAAAGGAGAAGAAAAAAAAATTAAAATGAAACTCTCAATTCGATGATTAATCGCGGACTAATACTACTCTACATGTACTAACGCAAAATAAACGCTATTATTTCGGTTAAGTAAAGAATTTAATTTGAAACGTGTATAAATCGTGAAAAGCAAAGATCCTATTAAATAAGTATCTATTATAGTAGTAGTAGTATAAACAGCAGCTATGGCGTCATATATAGTTAAGAAACTTTCAATATAACCATAAATTTCACCCTTTATTTCATCTTGAGCATATTTGAAATAACATGAAACAATAAGGCATCGACAACACCTGCATCACACTCATGCCATTGTTCCATGTTTTGACAAAGAAGTTATCACATAAATCTTATACAATATACACTTATATACTGAACAGCTGTTTCCTTTATATCACTTTATAAGACTCGTTAAGTGATTTTGAGATTGGATGGTGAATGGATGAGTTTTAATAATGGTTTGTAAATAATGGCTATAAGCATATTTAGTACATCGTGGCGCAACGGTACAGTTTTTGGATACACACGTCGGTTGTGAGTTCGATTTCTAAGAAATCTAAGAATACACGTAAGCTCTCGAAAATTGGACGTAATGTGAGAAGCCAAGTGTCTTAGCAGTAGGTTTCCTCTGCTTTCTCTGTTTTATGTGGGACTGAGCACGAAGCCATAAAAATAAAAAAAAAATACCTAGACGCAAGGTACAAAAATAATACTTATGTACAAAAAATAACAAAAGAGTACTTAGGACGAATAGAAGTTATCATTTCATTTTTTATTTATTTTGTTGTGGGATATTATACGAATATAAATCTAATATCCTTTAAATACATTATTATTGCTTTAGTTTTAACATAAAATATGTTATTAATTAGCTATGCTATTTAATTTAAGTCTTAAAAACAGCATCTTTATTCCACAGTCAGATAACCATGTATCCAAGTGACGAAACATAAAGAAAAATTTACGAGGTTCACCTTAAACTGAGTCCATTTAAATTTTATTCTGTATTTCCTTGAATAGCCGGAACTTCTCGCTTTAAAGGAATAGTAAACGAATGGAGTCAACGCTTTTAATTTACATTTTAAAAATTTAAATGAACTCGTTCGTACATAACATAGCGGACTCTATTCATTTTGTTATTCAAGTTTTCGGAGATGAATCTTGTAGTGCTCAGTTACTTAGCCGGTGTCTGGTTAAGACGACCAATTTACATGGAAACTAAATTGATTATTAATATTTAGTAGGAATGTTAATAGTTGGTGGTTTGGTATAGCCCTGTATAATTAAATTAAACGGAAGGCAGTTTGCAAACTAATGTAAAATATTAACGCTTTTTAATTTAACTAGCTCTTATCTGCGACTTCGACCGTGTGTTCAAATGGAAATAATAGTTGCATATCACACATTCTAAGTGCCATGGATAACTGTCCATAAGTGCAGTGGGTTAAATGGACTGTCAAAAAAAATCAATGAAACAGTAGTTCCTAAGATCAGCGCCTTCAACTAGACAAAAAATAAATTTTAAACATTGTCCTTAGGTTTAAGTACGGCAGACTACCACCTACTGAAAACTCCAATCAGAAAGCAAATATCCACATAATTATATTCGGCTAAGTATACGTGCCTATACAATAAAACATCAAATGTATATACATACAAATTCGATCTCCATATATTTGTAAATTAACGGACCGTTAGTATTTAACCCTCCTCTTCTGTCGGGTAAAGGACCCATTTCACATACACGCGCGCTCTTCATCACACGTCTTACATTATTGTGATTTAAAACGACCCTTGACTCAACGAATTTATATCGGTGTTAAAGATTGTATCCTGTCAGGTAAATAAGATTTCAAATGTATTTATAGAAAAATATATATTTTCAATAATTATATAAAACGGAGACAAAAGTGTCTTGACACGTTTCTCTGTACTTAACTTTGCTATAGGTAAAACGTGAAACATTTTTTGTAACTTGCTAGAAAAGGTTAGCCCGCTACTTAAACGATTTATGTAATAATGTATGTCGAGGCTAAGCGCGGCGTTGAGTTCTGCTACTCAACAAGCAATGCCTCCAGAATTCGGCAGAAAGTGGGGAACGGAGTGTCATAACACTAGTTTCCCTCTGCCTACCCTGCTGTGTGCGGGATACAGCGTGAAGCTAAAAAAAATGTAATAATATTATCAAAATCAGTACAGCTGTATTCACGTTAATAAGTTAACACAAACAAATACGTAAACATTTACATTTCAGATAAAAGAATAAGCAATTTGAATACAAAACTTTAAATGTTAATTTTCAATAAAGAACGAACCAGAATTGAGTTATCTCAAAAATATAACAAATTTCTTGCCGCAGCGGAAGTACTAATAAAATATGTGGGTAAGCAAACTTCGTTTGAGCCTCGTTCAATTCGTTTAAACAACTAAAATAGCCTGGCTGTATCCGCCGCGCTGTAGGGGACTGTTTGGGTAAGGCGTCTTGAAGATTTCATTTTAGAATTACATCACGGTAATTCCTTTTTGCTGAATATGAATGTTTATTCACTTAAATTATTCTATAATATATATTTTTTGTTCTTGAATTTTAAAAGTTAGTTAGGTGTTATAAAATATGCGAATGATATAGTAACATAAAATTACTAAATAATAAATTAAATTAGGTACGGGATTTAACCAAGTTTTTTTTAAATATATATTGGAAAAGCCCAAGGGTTTTTAGAAGAATTTTAACTTCATAACTAAATTACTAAACCCTGTTATCGAACTAATTATCACCTACATCCTCATTTGCCTAGATGCTGGTTTGCCTTTATGACTTAAATTTTAAAATTTATTTCTTTAACGTAGGAATTTCAGGAAATCCTCTTTTGGTGGACATCTACACTCCGCCAGAACCTTACCTATAAAAATTTCGCGTTCTAAACCGTGTATATGTGCATTGTCTGTACGTTTAAATAGATTGAACTGAAATATTCAAAATGTAAATACATACATATCTAAATACTATTTATTTATTTATTCACAAGTTATACTATACTGTACAAATCAGATTAGTTTTTGGCTGTTTCAAACGATTGTCGAGTGGATTCATTTTGTTGTAACAAAAACAGGAGTACTTACATATTGTTATGATATTTCACTATATAACGAACAATAGTACAATAGCTTATTAGTGGAGGTAGTGGCAGGATGAAAAAACATGCGGGAATGTATGGTTAAACTTTGATGGTATATATGCGGGTTGAGTAGGCTTGGGAAGACGCGGATGATAAGCAAGTTTAGAGGGTCGTCTGATGTTGTAAAACTTGGGTTTTTGGTTGTGGTTAAAGATTATTGTTTAAATTTTAGATTTTGGTATGAATTAATATGGGTATGATATTAACTTATACAAGAAATTATATAATAATTAAATTATTAAAGCGTGTGGCGCAGTTTGAGTGTCTCACTGGCAACGCGATGCTTGTGGATACGATACCCAGAGGGAACTGATTATATTATTTTCATTTCCCCGCGCACGGCGTTGAGTTACGCCACAAAACGCAATTAATAATAGTACAAATAAATAATTTATTATACTTTTACTTCAACTTTCCTCAAAAAATAAGGAATCATATTTTTCACCTCTACTTTTCTTATATATATATATATAGATATATGTATATATATTATTAATTATAATCATACGAACGAAACCAAATATCCGGGGAAGCGATTACATGACGGAGCATTGAAAAGAGAAAATTAATTTTTCGATAGCTATCGTATTCCATGAAAGGCCGCGAAAATGAGTTTCTCAAGTGAATAGGGAGTCGCATGTAGATGATAAAAATAATACATTATATCTTTGGAACGACGCTTAAGGATACTCTAAGCTTTTTGAGATTAGTATTATATCGGGGCCAGTCGTGGCGCAGGGGCGCGTACGGCTGTAAACGCCACAGGTTATAAGATCGATGCTCACGCAAGGAAATGAAATTGAGTTCTGCCTCTCAACACACAATGCCTCCAGAATTCGGCGGAAAGTGTAAACGGAGTGTCTTATTACTAGGTTTCGTCTGCCTATTCTGCTATGTGCGGAATACAGCGTAAAGCTATAAAAAAATTACAAAACAATTTCATATTGAGGCCATTGTGGCACAGTGAGATTGAGCATATATGTAGCTGTAAGCACGATGGTTGTGGGTTCGATCCGCGTGAGAGGGAATAAATTATTTCGACTTTCCCGTACTGGTAAAAGAAAGCCGTCTTGAATATTTGGCGGTGCGTTTTCCCGTTTTTTGTTTTTCTTTCCAATCTATTATACTCAATAGGTATCTTAAGGTTATGAAAAGAAATTCGATTTAACAATATTCCCTGCAAACATGCCATAATCTATTCGTTAAATTCTAAGAAAGTATCGTGTTTTTGCTTCCCTAGAAACTGTGAATACTCGTATATACCTATAAGTATACACCATAAGTGAAATTATCGTTTGTTATCTTTTGTATGGAATCAGATATAGGAAAAATAAGTGATTATATTTTTCCAAAGAAAAGAAGGAACTCGATAGTAATTTAATATGACGTAGATATATAAACTTAATAAACTTTTGTAATTGTATGTAGGAGTTAGAAGGTAAATCTAAATATATAATAGAACTTGTGACTTTATGGCACAGTGGGCTAGTGGGGACTGTGAACGGGATGGTTGTGGGTTTGATCTCCACTTGTAGGAATAATTTTACATATTCAAATTATTATACTTTTCACGTTTTGGTAGACTAAAATTATCTGGTAAGCTTTAAAATTGAACGACGTGCCTCAGTAGCAGTTGTGTTAATTTATCCCTCCCTCGTATATTAAAAAGGTAAAGGTAAATTCCCTCTGTCTTTCTCTTTACTGTGAATCAAAAAGCGTAGAGTGCAAAAAATATCATTCATAGTTATAGCAACTAGGTATAACTAGTATTCAATATCTCCCCCAATATCTCATATAAACAAGCTTCATTTTAATAGGTAAATTAAGAAAATGGATATTTTCTTCAAATACCTACTTTAGCGTAGTTTATGACTAAGTAAATATATAAATACGAAGAAATTCTCGTTATATGCGAATTCCGCTCTCAATACTACGAGACTTAAACTTTTTAATTAATAAAATTTTAGGGCAGCCGTTATTCTGATAATAGGAAAAATCATCTTTCGTATATTGATTACTGTGAAGAAAGAACAGAAAGAGCCCATTTTATATTGGAGTCTAGTCTAATATTAAAATACTGACAAGGATGTCTAGATATTCTGGTTCTAAAATTTTAGTCATAACCCCTGAAACATCCCTATTATGTAATTTGAACCTATATGTACGTTCAAATTACATATTAGCACGATAGTACCTACTGCTTCTACTATCAATATTTGAATTTCTTCTTTCTTATAAAAAATATAAATCCTACTAGGCGTATTATTTATTCTTAGCGACAGTTTATCTTTTAGTTTATTAATAAAATACGCAACTATTACCGTATCCCATTTTTATTTACAAAAAATAAAAAATATATTATAAAATTCGTAACATAACTTAAGACTATCGTGAAAATAGAAAACTGTGGCAACCTTAAGAACTAAGTAATTCTAATTTATTATTATTTGTTATTTTTACGATACCTAGGAGGAAGTATGGAGACGCTAAGCGCGTTCATGTCGTGAATAGGATATTGTAAAAGAGACTTTATGTGGCATAAGTTAGAATGAGTTCGTTTGGAGGTTGTAGGTTTAAATTGTATTCTTCTAGTTTCAGCTTCACGCTTTATTCCTAACACGGTAGGTAGAGAGAACGGAGCGCCAAACGAACCAGTCTCGGAATACCTCTTGCGCCTCGTCCACTGTCATCAACCTCTTCCCACGTGTCCTCCAGCAGAGGACCCCCTTGTGCTTTTTACTTTTTCCCCAGTGTCATCAATACTGTTTTACCGAAGATAAGCGAGGTCAATCTTCTATTTCCAAAAAACATATTATATTATAGATAATTATGTATTGCTTTACTCATTGTCGCCACCAGTTGGGCAGATTTAATGCGACTTTTAGGACAGGATATAGATAATTAACTTGAGTGATTTAGTTCTATTACATCGAATATACGTGTTATATTAGAAACACGATCAAGAATTCAAATATTTCAATTGATATTTTGATATTAATCAACGACCGTTGTTTATCCAGCTAAATGATAAAACAATTTTCCTATTTCACCATAAACACCTACAACTTACGTAAGGACGAAACAAATACCTCTCAGTACTTAAGAATACTATTAAGGTTACAAACATTTCTAGGCCACCTGCAGGGAATAAATTACCCGGAACAGTAAAGCTTAAGCGATATCGCAAAATGCGGCGTAGCTGCGTGATAATTCTCAACATCTTCCAAGATATTTTTCCTATAGACGACACTTTTTAATGCTGCTTAATTATTTACAATGCCGTATTATTTATTGTAGGTATATTGATGTTGGAATTTCTTCTGTAAGCTATGGGTTTGATGCGGTGTTGAGTTCCATTCAACACGCAATATCTCGAAAATTCAACAGAAAATGGGGTAAGTGTTTTAACACTAGGTTCCCTACCTTGCTATATGTAGGATACAGTGCGAAGCCCAAGCTCATAGGCTTAAAGAGTATAGGTTCTAATTTTATTGGAGGATTCTTTATACTAAATAAGTGGTTTTATCTATTTCTTCGCCCTCGTAGTCAAATGGAAGTGACACATGACATATTCTAAGTGCTTAGGGTAACTATAACAGCAGAGTGAGTTCAATGGAAACGATTAACGTCAAATGATAAAGCCTCAGCCTTCGAGGATAAATTGACGTTCCAACATAAAAAGTAATTTTCAATTCGAACCAGCAGATCCGGAGATAAGTGCGTTCTACCAAACAAAATCTTCAGCTTTATAATGTTAGTAGAGCTATAGAAGAATAGGTTTATTTTTAGCTCCACGCTGTATCCCGTAGTTGCTATAACATTGCACGGTAGACAGAGGAAATTTCCACCATTAAGTCACTCCGTTCCCCATTTTCTACCGATTTCCGAGGTATTGCGTGTTGAATGGCGAAAGTCAATGCTGTGCTTTGCTACGTTATCAGAGCGAGAAAATGAAATATATTTCATTTAACCTATATATTTCATTTATCCGAGTGGGAATCGAATCCATAACTTTCGCGTTTACAGTTGCACCCTTGCACCCTTGTGCCACGACGGCCTCATCAGAATAGATGAGACGCCGTAAAAACTCACGAATCGGGATAATCATAGGTTTGATTTCTTAAGGGACAAGTTTAGGCAATACAAATTCAAAAAAATTTTTTATAAGTACAATCAAAGATTTCTATTTTAGTATTCTCGCTAAGAAACATACTAAGAAGTCAAATTGACTATACAAAAATATAACGCTACACTGTTATATTTTTATGTACATAAAGATAACAAGCCGTCTATTTATTTGTGTAGGTGTAGATATATTTACAAAGTAGTTTAGTATCGATGAATGACCTTTCTTTTTATTACTTATTTGTAGCAACTATCTAATTTGTGACAATATAATGACGCAGTTGATCTGCTTGCATGAACACGGCATGTATACGTGGAAAATTTTATTAGAAGATATATTTATTCTTTATTTATTTGACGTCGTGGTCCAGATAATTGTGGGTTTGATTCCAATTTAGGACATTCATTCTCCTAATTTAATTTTCAAAGGAAAGTGGCGGTCAGGAGGTGTCTTTACACTAAGTTCCCTTTGCCGAGATAAAGCGTGAAGCAGCTTGCGTGCTCAGACGAAAACGACAGTATATTGTCTTTAAAAAGTAGAAAAAAAAATAATGAAGTCAAGTAAGAATAGGTTCTACAAACCCGGGAAGGTGTAGGAAATGCGTGGAGACAAAAACCAGTTGTTAAAGAAATCAACAATTCCTAAAGGATTCACTCACTCGCCTTTCATAAGAATGTTTCAACATTTAAAACTTATATATACATTATTCTCAGGACTGTTTCTACACTCGCACCTCTTTATGGCCCAAAAAAAACTCGTGATTTTATCTACATCACTACCAACAGTGGAACATAACCTATAACCACATTAGAATTATTAAAAAAAAAATAATCACTCAAAAATGACATAATATTATTCATAGAAAGTTCTGGAATCTGTACAAAAAAGTTGGTCTGTCATGTAATGACTCAGCGAAGGGATGCAGGTAAGAAACGTTGAACAGGTAGGAATTAAACGAGATAGATGTATATATATCTGTTTCAAAGTTACCAAATATGGTCTTTTTACTTTCGTAGACGAAGAAATTCTTTCATATAGTTGATTTGGTGTTATTATGGTATATGTCGACTGGGAATAAATTATTATCATTTCTTCACTCTGGCGTCAGACAAAGCGCGGCGTTGAGTTCCACCATGCAACGCGATGCCTCGAAATTAGGAGAAATTGCCTTGACTATTATATCCCATAAATCAGCTTCACGCTGTATCCTGCACACGGGAGGATAGGCAGAGGGAACCTAGTGTTAAGACACTCCGTTCCACATTTTTCGGCGAATTCTGAAGGAATTTGAGTCGGAACTTAACGTCGCGGTTTGCCTCAATATCAGAGCAAAGAAATGAAAATATAAATTTAAATAAAGATTCTATTTAAATCATAATATAATAGATGAAAAGATAGTAAGTAATTCAAGTGCCCACAAGATGTCTTTTTAATCGTCACATATTTTACGTAGTGCATCACTTCGTTCTTCACTTTTAACAATTTAGAAATATTGTATTGTTGTTAAAATAACTCGTATTTTGTGAGAATCGAACCTACAATCGGCATATCTACCTACCTCTTATCGTATCGTAGTAAGACATGTAAACATTATTTAATAAAATTTATTTGAAATGGCAATATAGCACGATATTGTATATAATTGAATTACGCTGAAAGTAATTGAAATAAATATTTCATTTATTTTGTTATCACTAAATATTTATAATATTATTGTAATTGACATTTTAACCCGATTACGTACGAAAATAATAAAAACCCATTTTTTCAGTATCTTAAATCAATCGTATTTGATAGTCTACAATAAATATATACAGTCAATATAATTATATAAAGTTTAAATAAAATATAACTTGAAATTATTAATTTACATATAAATTTTAAATTTCAGATATAAATTAACAATAAATTACATATGTGTTTCCAGCAATAATTTTATCCAAAATTTTGTATTTTTTTGTTATATTGTTCATACGTAGCAGTTAACCGTTATACCTTCATACAATAAAGTGAAATAATTAGCAAAGAAAAGTTATTTAGCTTACAGTATCTCTATCCATACATAAGTATATACATACGAGATTGTTTAGTGAACTAATTATCGAATTAATTTGTTAAATCGGAAAATTTAAATCTATCTATATTTAATATTATAAAGCTGAAGTTTTTGTAAGGTTAACGCGCTTATCTTAGGAACTACTAGTTGAAATGAAAACATCTTATTGAGTTCGATAGTTCTTTTATACATAAAGATAATATAACCTATATAACATTACGCTGATCCTCTTAATGTACACCAATGGGCATAATGTATCTTGATCATTTATAATTTTTAGATATTTTGAATAAAAATATTACACCGCAGAATAGGCAGAGGGAACCTAGTGTCAAGTTCGTTCCCCACTTTCCACTGAATTCTCATACAATCTCGGAACTCAACGCCGCGCTTTGCCTTGTCACCAGAGTGAAGAAATGAAAATATAATAAATGAAAATACAAATTTAAATAAATATTTCCTTTTCTCGAGCAGGGATCGAACTCATAGCCAGTCGATTTTACAGTCACACTGTGCCGATCCGTCACAACTCGCCTCACAACAAATACCTATAATACAATAACCTAAGTATAGTACGGCGAAGACACGTCACACAATTCACACATCAAAACAGACAGTACAATAAAGTGTCGGTTATTGACTCGCCCAGCCATGGACAAACAAAGTGTGTAACACTCAATATTTTTTTTTTAGTTTCACGCTGTATCCCGCTTGTAGCTGGGTAAACAGAGGTAACCTAGTGCTCAGATTCCGTCACAAACTCTCCGCCCCATGTTCGAGACGTATTGAGTAGATGATTTCAACGCCGCACTTCATTTTGCTATTAGAGCTAGGAGATAATAATAATTTATTCCCGACGTGTAAATCGAACCAATTACCACCGCTTTTACAGTCAGACGCTGTACCGCTGCAGCTCTCTAGTTATAATGAAGACAAAGAATATTTTTGTAGAGTACGCCCTCTTTCTTCACTCTATAAAAGACAGAGAGAGCAATACTATTACAACGCACACAACTTGGCAGGAAAATATTATTTACATTTAAATTTTAAATTATTGAAGCTTATTATTTATTATGGTTGGCCTTTTGGTTTTTCTTTTGATAATTTAGTTTACACGTGGTGTAAGAAAAATATAGTCATTTGATTGTTTATTCACCGCCTCGATCTGCTTGTATGAAACAAAATATAAAAAAAATATATTTTAAAAGTTGATTATTACAAATTGAACAGTGATTTATTCTATTATTATTTAAATAAAATATATTACCTTATATAAAATGTAAATTTATGGATATAATATGGAGATTATATTTTCATTAGTTTAAATATGGATGTCACTGTCATCACTATTATTATCAAAAAATGTTTGTTACAGATAAACTAGTTTTTACGTGCGGCTTCACATGCGTGTTCAAATAGAAATAACTGAAACCTACGAAAGCTACATCGCTTTTTTATATAGCTTAATAAATAAAGGAACTACTGTTCCTAAAATTAGTAAATTCAACCAAACGAATTCTCAGTTATATAACATTAGTATGATGTAGTAATAAATACTGACGACCATATAAAAACTATATCAAAACCAGCTCAGCCTTAACAGACAGACATGCGGGCGCTTTGTCTCATAGAACACAATTTTATTATTAATATAATCAGTAAGCTGACAATGGTAAGGATGGATGAAAAAAAAATGCGTATAAAAACGTGGTCGACACGACGCGATGGAGATAACACGAGTTATTATTACATCACGTTTCCATAGGAATCGTTTTAAGTTGCTTTTCTAAAAGTTTTAACTCCCGAAATTTTAATGATATAATAATTTTGGTTTACTGGCTTGGTTTATGAGCAATATATTTTTTATTTAGTGTTTTATTATTGTGAAAGAGAATTTAGTCACTCGTTTTGTTTCTTGTTTCTTTTAATTTTGAAATTGTGTTCAGTGGATAATCGCGAAAATGCAAATTATTTGTACCTCTACATACATCGTTTCTACATAGTAAAACATATTATATTCTTTATTCCAAATTACAGAGTAACTTATATTGTCATTGATATTATGGAAAATTATCTACATTTTAGAAGAATTCCTTTTTTTTTTACATTCCTTCATTTTCTGTGGTATAGAATATAACAAAATCCTATTCGAAATATTTAAGAGCAACACGTGATAAATCACCATGATATCGTCCTTTATTTATTAAAATGGATAGAAAGAGACGGCACTATAAATATTCGTCAAGAGGCCCATAGTTTATGACTTTATCTACATATAATATAAAGCTCTTCCGTTACCCAGTGACTGACAAACAGCGCACTGCCGAAACTGTTCGATTAGGAGTGTAGGGTAGGACTAGAGAGGATTTCTGGAACACTCTTATTAGATATGGATTTTTTTTACGTTATATATTTTATTAATGTAAACATCCAAAACAGTTTCATCTTACTGAGCAGTTAAAAATTAAAATCTATACAATACCAAATGATACACGAACAGACACAAAAAATGTTTAGTGCATCTTCTTTATAATGGCGATAAAACATTGGCCTCCCTAAATTGAGACGTTTTATTATTAGAAATACGATTTTGACAGTCGTAAACGTCGATCCCGAGTTATTATATTGAGTTTACGATTTCAAATATCACAATAGATGCTATAAAAAAATATTGTTTTGTTAAAAGAGGTTGCCCTACGAAAAGTAAGTAAAATAAATAAATTATTATTTAATATCTTATAAACCCATGAGGCTCCCAGGAGGTCATGTATAAAGAGGTTGATCACAGTGAACCAGGCGAAAGAGGTATGCAGCGACCTTATCGTTTAGGGTGCGATTACAAAGCGTGAATCTAAGAATAATGTAACATTAATAAAGTAAAATTATATATATATACCTACATATATATTATATGTATATCAAAAAGTCATTCCAAAACCCGGTTCGAACCCACACACTGTAATGAGAAAATATTGAAATAAAATTCCAAATGCTAACACCATTAGTTTGTGAGTCATGTTTTTTTCTGACGTAGTTTTTCCTGTCTCTTGTTGCGTGGCCGTGACATTTGGATGGTGACCGATTGTACGGCCTTCGGGCGCGGTCATCACACCGTGCACCGTGGTGCGCTACCTGGTTAGAACTTAGAGACTATCTCGCTCTTGCTTTACGACTTGTCGTGATTAATCTTCATTAAGTACCACTCAGAGATGTCTATTAGAAATTTATACATGTGTATATGTATACAGCTTTCTCGCATGTAGAGTAGACAGAGGGAACCTACCATTACTCACTTTACGTGTTACCTGAGCGACGAAACGAAAATAATTCATGTTCTGAGTGGGAATCAAACCTACAACCGTCGCGTTTATGGTAAGTAACGGCCTCAATTTGTAAAAATAAAAAAATAATATTTTTTAGTTACTTGGTGTCAAATTAGTATATTTGGCCATTTGTAGCGACTTTAATGTTAATCCTTGAGAGCGGGTGTTAATGATTTATTAAATTTTATAATATATTATTGAGTGGCGGAAATAAACGCCGCGCTTTGCCTTTTTGTTATCCGAGCGAATAAATGAAAATATTAAATATTTCATTTCCACGAAAGGGAAATAATACCTACAACCTGTCACGTTCACGTTTCCACGTTTGTGCCTCTGCGCCACAACGGTCCCCTTCATCAAAGTAATTAAATAAAATAAAACGAGTCCATTCATACCAGCGAACTGGCTAGCAGCTAGTGGAAATGAACTCATGACCACTCAAACTGTAACCACACATTTAGTCAGTTGAACAGAGCGCAACAATCGCAAATGGTTACGATTTATTCCAACAGACCGAGCCGCGTGTTAACAATGAACACGTCGGAATTTGCACAGGAAGTTAGATGGCCGATAGCTCAAAAATGTATATTGGAAACAATAAATGTAAAATTTCAAATTATTGACCCGTGATACTACTATACGGGTAGGAAGGTGTTTTATTTTAAAAAACTTTGAAAACATAAAATGGCAGTAGCTGGTTCAAAATCTGTATCTTTTTATAGTACAAAATATTTCCAGCTATGTATTGGACTTTCAAATTACACAATAGATTTTAATGCGGTTCTCAGTAATAGACAGTGATTTAAGGGGGGTAGTCTATGTGGTATATCATATTAGTGCATTCGAAAAGGACAAAGCCGCATGTAGAAAAATACTAAATAGTAATAACTTGCCAGACAAAACTACGTTTCAGAAGAAGGACTTTACAAGGACATATTAAAGTAACTTTTTTTTGACATGACAAAGTATGCTAGATTCCGATCAATTTTTGCTAATCAGTTAGGAATAATCTAAAATACAACCCACAACCACAGTTGCAATCGACAAAACTGGAAAGAAACCACACTACACAACGTGGTTTCGAACATTCGAGAACTAAAATACATACAGTGTCGTAAACGTTAGTGTAATAAATCAAACACTCAAATGTGAATTAAAGGTTATTTAAAGTTGCAACAGTCAGCGTTCAAACATCAAAAATACTTAAAGGAAGCGTAACCGCAGATTGAGGAAATGCGGTAGAAATTAAATATGGCTTTTATAAATAATGGATATAAATATCCATTATAAATAATGGATATAAATATCCATTATTTATCCTGGTTTCATAATAATAATTGTTACAAAGATTTCTATAATACCAATGCACTAAAGGTATTGGGTTCAATTAAGTGGATTAAGTTATGAAGTTAAAAGAATTGTGGAATTTTGAAAATTTCAAATATAAAAAAATTAAATATGTTACATTAATATCAGAAAATAAAAAATAATAATATAAAACTCTGATACACATATCACATATGTCTTTATAAATACAAACATACATATATACAATAAATAAAGTGGACAAGTAATAAATAAGAATCTTAATTATTAAGGAAGTACAATATCACCAAGGCTAGTGAAGGTTCGCATAGCTGAGATATCGTGCGCCGTTTAACTGTTACTTGCTTAGTTACTTGAAAGGTCAGTGCTTAGTTTTTATTTCTTACTCATTTTCTAGTAATAGTTTGACATGATTAGATTTTTTTTGGAATTTAAATTGTTAGTTGTAATTATTTTATTTATGTTTATTAATATACGTTTTTAAGTCATATTTCCATATGTGCGACTTTGAGTTTCACCACTTAGCAAATGATACAAATATCGATATAATAAAAAAATGGGATTATATTTTATTCCCTGTGCTTATCCATCTGAGATGTGTAACTATAAAATAATGTCCAATCTCTTGTATAACTTTATTTCATTATACTTCTATAAACGAATTCTCATGATCATTGAACTAGTTGTGAAATGTCGTAGTTTGCTTAATAGACCTTAAGGTCATCTGTCAGATTGACAGGCAGTAATAGTTTTTAAAATTCATTTAAATTATTCAAGTAAGTATTAACTCCATTTTATTAAGCAAAACTAATCACTTAATTTGTAATAACAACTTTTCAGGGTTAAATTATGAATGAACCCACAACCACGTCATTCAGGCTGACATCTACAGACGCCTTTATATATAATATTTAATATTATAAGTAATATTAAAATTATATTATACAAGTTTTTCTTTGCCCCAACCTGACTTAGGTCACGTAGTACAAATACTACGTAATAAATCTAATATCTTTTAAAAAATGAATCAGAATATTCGATCACGATTTAAAAACGAAAGATAGTGGGCGAGTGTTTGTAAAAAAAATACTATAAATAACATGTTTATTCGTAATGCTATATTTTATACAAAGGGGAGTGCTTTTGGCACCATTCCCTATTTTAATACGCAGATCGCTGAAAAATGAAAACAAAACCAAGTTAGTTTACTCTCTATATGACTACATTATGGTGTACGAATTTTGTTATTGCAATTTATTTATTCACGACCTCTAACCGAGAATAGTCCAGTAGGGTTGGTAGTAACTTACTTTTTTACACTACATTTTTATTTATGTACCTGTAGCTATTGTTTTTTTCTTTTTTGGTTTTCGTATATTTTTTATATGAAGTGTAATTTATTTTCTTGTTATTAATTATCTGTTTAAAATAAAGAGGTAAAAATTGATTAAAACGTACGTTTTTATTAAGTTTATAATATATTAAAATTGTCAATTATAGTGAAGGTATTATATATTTATTATTTATTTATTTATTTAGTAGTATTTAATACTGTTTGTGAAAAAGTAAATAAGCAATAAAAAAATGCATTATGTTTATAATTTAAATGGTTATAAATCAGTGGTAAGTTTAAAATTTCAACAGGAACAACCCTAGTTGATCTTCACAAACGACCTTTCACAATGTATATTAAGTACTTATAATCTAATGTCTGCAATGGAATAATTTCGGTTCTCATTCGTATTTCTATTAACAGTTGATTATGTATTTATCTTATTTACGTATTTTTTATCATTATATAAACTTACTTAGAAAGTCAAGTAATTTAATACAAAATTTTAGAAAGATCTAGCAAAGCTTGATGCTTAAAAACAAAACTAAGATATATGAAATATTTGAATATACTTTTTTTTACAAAAAGATATATTTATATATATTTTATGGTGCTATTAAAATGGCCGCATAACATATGAAAATAGCTGATTAGATTTTCATAAATTTTTCACCATTTTTGAAAAAACTCACCCAAAAGTTTACATAATCATACAATAAGTGCTAAAATGCATGTTGAAAAATTTTAAAAAAATATATTTTAACATGGCCAAACTCGAAGCAGATAACTAGTCTTAAATAAAGCATTGAATGTGAGTCAGCATTCTAGCGTTCTACTTAACCAACGATATTGCAATCAGATGAATGATAAAACCAGATGGCACCGCAATTTGGCGACGTTAATTACAATTAATATTTCGTCTAAGATAAACAATGTGTGACAAAGTCCAATCATGTGGCTGAATTTTGTTCTAAATAAACTTAATTAAGCTTAAAATTTTTAAAGTATGTCTCAACATATAGACATAGAATAGTAAAAAACATATATAAAAAATATACGTTTTTTTATTTATCCGATTCATTTTCCACAGAGACAAACACAAACAGACATACACACAATTAAAAGAAAATAACAAAATAAGTTAATAATCAATAAAAAAATATTACTATATTCTTCTATAAACAAATGGAGACCTTACAAAATATACTCAAATGTATTTCACAAGCCATTCAACTTCCAAGACAATATTTAAAAAAAAACAACATATTATGAGTACTAATCCAACATATAATTTCAAAACCAAAAATAATACATCCGACAACACTAAATACGGAATATATTCCTCAAGACAGGCAAATATTGGCGTCATGACGAATGTAACACAAAGAGCGCTATGACTAACTCAATGACTCAAGCAAGTACTAAACGAGTTTAAACGGGGCACAGTACTTTAGCGTTACGCTGTACGAACAAAAGCAAAGGGTCTGATGGTAATTATTCCTTGGGAAATAAATAGAAATAATATATGTTGAACTATCTTGATATAGAAGTCAAGAAAATATGGTAGTTCTTAGTAAACTGGTTGGTAAGAATAATAAAATCTATGGTTGCTAATGAATGATAATAATTTCATATTATTACATATATACTGCATAGATAACGTATTGATAAATTATATATAAGAGGTTTTTGTTACATAATTATTACTATTTGGATCTAGTTCGTCTCTTTGTGGGTGGAGATTGGAGAAGGGAGTATTAGACTACTGTCTCGCAACTTTAATAGCGAAACTAAATTTTGAGTGTCCCCCGTGATCAAATGAAAATATAAATTGTGTACGTATGACACACATGACACGTTCCAAGTGTCCGAGATGACTTTGCCAGCATGTACAGAGACACACATGACATTGAAAAAATTAAAGCCTTTCTCAAAAACTGGACAATCTAATAAAAACGAATATAATAAAAACCAGTAGTTTCAAAGATTAACACGTTCAACCAAATAAACTTATACAAATATTAATATATTTTATACGTTTTACTACACTACTAATTACTTAACGTATTAACAGCTCATACGTCTTTAATATAAAAGAATAATTGTCACTTGATGGTGGATATCTTATAATCGTTAAATAGTGCGGCGCCGTCCAGTCGAGACAGACGGTAAATACGTATGTGAAAAACGAAAGGGTTTGCCTATAATTACTGTCTATGTGTATAATAAAATTAAATAGTTTATTAGAATGTCAACATTTTTTATAGCTTCACGCTGTATCCCACATATAGCAGGGTAGGCAGAGGAAATGTAATGTTAAGACACTCCGTTCCCAGCTTTTCGCCCAATTTTCGAGATATTGCGTGTTGAGTGGATAAAAAATTAAAATAATTAGTCCCTCCGAGTGGAAATCGAACCCACAATCGTCGCATTGACAATTTGAACGTCAATTATATTTTTAATATTTATTTTTACTGTTACTGGTATTCTAAGTTGTATTTTCTTGGCGACACCAAGTCTAATCGTATTAACTTGACAAGAAAACATTCTGTAAACATGTAACTTAAGTTGTAAGACGATTTAAAAGTTCAAAAGCGAACCAGTTCAATTTTTCATAAGCTTTATCTATAAATCAAATTAATACAAAAAATAACCATACAAAAATCTTCTTTATTTACTTCAACAAGAAAAGAGCTGATGATCTGCAAACGGTTGAACATATTTTCTTGAATCATAGCCAAGAACATTCTTGATTAAGCCACCTTTTTTAAAAAAAAACTAGATCATAATCGGTTCATCCGCATGAGAGTTAAGATGCTACAGATAGACACACAGGTCAAACTAAATGATTCGTGGTTGTTATCACTTTACTATTATATGCTTTAATTTTTTCTCTCTCAGTGACTGAATAGACGGTTAAAATATTATTTTTGTAACGATACAAAATATTTACCGAAGTAAGTACACAAAATAACATATAATTAATACTACACTTTAGTTCATACATTATATTATACTATAATTTGCAAAGCGGAAATCGAATTCGCTGTCACAGTTCAGTTAACACTCTCACGTGACTTTCAAAACCCTAATGTATATTATATTGTTTATATTTAGTTTTTTAGCTTTGAAAGTAATGTTATGAGACTCCGTTTCTCACTTACCGAAGAATTTGTGAAACATTGCTGTGTTGATTGGCATAGCTCAACGCCGCGGTTTGTCTTGTTACCATAGCGGGGAAATGAAAATGTCTTCTTCGTCTATATATAATACCTATATGTATTATTCAATGATTACTTATAATTATAACGACGCTACGGACCTTTTGTTATAATACTAGGGATGTGGTTTAACGGCGACATGGGAGCTAACGACAGTGGGAAACAAGCAAATTGCAGGTTATTAATGCAAGCAGCGATACGTTTGTAATGTTGTTTTAATAATAAATATCAGTTTCTTTTTTACTTTTTTTAACGTGTAACAAAATAAATAAATAATTAATAAGATAATAAAAATAAATATTTTTTTATGTATAATATTAAAAAAAGTTATTATTCAAAAATTATTTACTGAAAATCGAAATTCTTCTGCGATTGAAATTTGACATAATAAATATAACTGGCAAATTCCCAGTGTACTTGAAATAAATACAACTTTGTTTTCTGCTATTATAGATTTTATTAATCGGCGAAGAAACAGAAGGAGGTTTCCTACTCCACGTTTGCTTTTTACGATTTTGAAAATATTTTTTTTGTTCGATAGGGTTAATCTAAAAGTGGCTCAATACAAAATTATAGCAATTCGTTTAGCAGTTTTAAAAAATGAACAAAAACTAAATGTATTTTTACAAAATTTATTAATACATAATTACAATAGAACTTATTTTATTTTTATTACATTTACAACTTAAATTGTACGAAAAAAAACAAAAACAAAAACAATTTTTTTTAATATTTTCTAAAATATTTAACACTGAAATTATAAAAAGTAAAAAAAAAACAAATAAAAACTCAAGCAGAGCAAAGTACAAATCCTAGTATCTCACTAACGATCGAAATACGTATCTCAATATAAAATAAAACATTCATCGAATTACAATTTCAAATATGTATGAAACACTGTCAGGTATCAACGATTTACATATTGGGGTAGGTCAGTAACATTTGGCACCGCGCCGAGACTCGAACCCACTCTACGGTCAAAGTAAATTGAGACTTATACGCAATAACCTTACGACTTTGGGAGTTCAAAGCTCCCACTTATCATCTGATGTTGAATTATTTCTCACGTTCTTTATATGTATATCAAGTCTACGTATTATTACGTAGTCTGTCTGTTAAAATAGATAATTATTTTGAGTAGTTTCTGATTATTTTACTGAGTGTGTTTAAAAGAATTTGTGTTTTATATAAATTATAAAAAAAAAGATCGAGAAGCCGAAGCCGTCGTAGCGCAGGGGTGCAAGCGTGCGATTGTAAACGCGACGGTTGTGGGTTCGACTCCCACTTGGGGAATCGAAATATTTAATATTATCATTTCCTCGGTTTGGTAACGAGCAATAACAATAACGCTTTGGTAACAATACGCAATGCATCAAGAATTCGGCGAAAAGTGATGAACGAACTGTTAATGGGAAACAGAGTATCTTAATACTAGGTACCCTTTAAGGAGGAAACCGCGAGAACCTACAAAAAAAGTATATTGTCTTGGCGTTGAGTTTCGCCAATTAACACGCAATGTCTTATATTCATACGGGAAGTGGATCACTGAATGTCTAGACACCAGATTCTTTCGGTCGGGGATCGATATGATATGTTTAAATATTATTTTTTAATTAAACTTATACTACATTATATATGTATAATAAGTCTAATCAAATATAAGAACTACCTATACAACAAATTTTGGTTAAAATAAAGCGAGTGCTAAAAATGCTAATAACTAAATTATATTTGCTTTTGTGGTTATAGTTATATAAAAGTACTAAAAAATAAAAATAATACTTAAAACATAAAAAAATAGAGGAAATCAAATGTCAATGGCACCGAAATTATAACAAAAACTGGTTCGGTTAAATGACGTTCACTGCACACTACAGTTGATGGGTGTGCAGACGACCTTCCTTGCTTCGAAGAGCAAACTAAGTGGTAATCCAATTATATATCAGAAACCTTTAAAATAAAGTTCTCAGAAATGTTCTAATCTCAAGGTTATTAGATAAAATATTTAGTAAATGGCATTCTTTCTCGATAAATCATCACTCTTTATAACACAATATTTTAGTTGTCAAGCGTTTCAAGACCTTCCTACAAAGGCAAAGGTGCCAACGACAAAAGGTATTTTGCTTTTCACGCTTTATCTCGCAAACAGCAAGGCAGACAGGGAGAACAGTGTTAAGACTCTCCGTTAATCACAACCTCGCTGGAATTCGAAATTGCGTATTAAGTGATATAACTCAACTCAACTCCTACTTTAGTACAATAAGAACACATAGATATATAGGCTCCAGCATCGCAAGGAGTTAGACTCGTGAGATCTAATCCCGCTATGTGCAAAATTCAAACGAACCTTTAGTGTAAAATATCATTGCTTTCCAAATGTGTTTTTGTACATATTTATTTCTCATACATGTGAAAACGTGGGCGATATCGAGAACCTATATAATAATAAAGTGTATTTGTTATCTTATCAATAAGTCATTATATGTCACCTCGGTTTTATAACGTTAGGTGGTGGCCTATTCATATGTACTTCCGTTTCCGTTTACTTAATACAAAACAATACGAAAGTGGATATAAAGGAAATTTTATTATCGTTAACTAGAAATAGTTTGTTTCAAAGCAATTTATAGTTTTTCCTGCATGAACTATACGAATAGCTAGAAGTTGTATTTAAAAAAATTATAAATAATTTTAAAAATAGTTGATTGTGTTCCCTCCCTAATTAAGGACAAAAGCGCGGTGTTAAACTTCAATATTAAAACTAAAGAATTTCTCAGTAATATTTTAGTGGTGGCGGAACTTAACCTTTGTCTATTTTAATATCATTACAGAATAAAATGATAACTGTAAAAAAATGTCATTTGAAGTTACAACTAATGCGTTCATTGATATAAACTTGCCTTAAATTAAAAAAAGCTACTTTTATTAAACAAAGGTCAAAAATGTTTAATTTTTAATGCTACTTTATATATGTAGTGCCTCACCTTCTCCACCAAAATCACACGAGATACCAACAATTCATTCAGAAATTAGATACACAAACAATTCAATCAACAAAAACTAAATCGGATACGAAACTAAACTTACAAAAGACAACTTACGAACATTGCATCGAAAAAATGGACCAAGCTTTAACTTTTCGTCCTGTCGCTTGCTTTGATCTCTACAAATTCTATCGGTCCCATTCGGCTCTACGTTCTGAGTACGACTATTTTTTTGTTGCCTTTGTAATGTGGACGTGCCTTTACAGTGGCACAGGAGATTAATCGAATGCCAGTTTTTCAAAGGTTTTTAAGGTTCAAATGCGAGAAATCTACAGACGTCAATAAAGTTTACCAAATAACTGTTGTGTAATTACTTACGTATATAGAAATATGGTTAAGTCAACAACTATGATTGTTCGCAGCAGTTTTAAGTTTATTTAAATTTGGTAGTAAAATTTAACTTTGTATTTGGAATAAAGTAGTATGTGTATAGATATAGATTTTTAAATTCTATATGTAAATAAATAATAGAAGTAGTACTACGCCGTATTTTTATAAAAGAATGTGTTTGCAAACGCTCGATACGTCTTTCAGACAAAACTATAACTGAGAAAAAACTACTTCAAGTTCACTTAAATGTCCAAAATATGTCTAAATATAATATTAATCTTTATTGAAAGTAGCTAGTTTTATTTCTATATATATTCTATTCTATAAGGTAAGACCCCCGTATTAATTTGAGTAAGCCAGTTTAAACATGTTAAAATGTAAACGGAGTGCTTTTACACTTTGTTTTCATCTTTTGATTTCACTACTTCGACATTATGAAAGATAGAATGCAAAAAGGGTAGTGAACAAATTACTAGAATCTCGCTAGAAATAATTTAAATTAATGTTTTTTTATTATTATATTGTTAGAAAAATTTTGAGTAAGTAACATTTTTTAATGTAAAAGTAAAATGTACTTCCAATTCAACACTTCCATTAATCATCAATTGTTATACAAAAAACTAAATACTACCAAATCGATGTGAGGTTTCATAACCTAACATAGGTAACAGATTTTGAAACGCGGCCTTGTCTTGAAAGTACGTAATCATTTTAATTATAACATTGCACAATGAATTGTGTATAATATGGCGAAATTATTAACTACAATTTAAATAGCAATAATAAAAAATGGTAGCCTCATATGCTTTATCGTGTAATACCTATGACATTTTAAACTTACGTTACGCAACTACTGTAATAACGTCTGCTGTAATATATGTTAATAGATAAATATATAAATATATGTTAATAGATAAAGTGCAAAATGAATGTTGTTAGTAGGTGGGATTAGTGTTTTTTTTTTAAATATTTGCTTCGAAATAATTTCTACGAATAATTATTAAAGGAATGTTTTCACATCGGAACTCAACGCCCCGCTTTATCTTGTTACCAAAGCGATGTAATGGAAATATCATTTCCTCAATTGGGAATCGAACCCACAGTCTATAATAATTATAAGTATTTGGTAAAAATATAAAAATATGAGTTGCCCAAGTTATTGTAAAATGAAAATGATGAATGACTTTTGTACAAGGAATATTTTTTATGTGAATAGGGAAAAAAATTATGAAATTTACTATTACATTTAGTTAATAAATTTGGTTATTTATATGAATTTCTAGCAAGTTCTTGGTATCGCAGATCAAAGCGGTTTTAAACGTAAATATGAAAATCACTTTTAGAAAATAGCTATTGCTTTTAGGTTTTTATTATGACAAAATATTTTATTGGTTTAAAATTTTAAAAAAAATTTAAAAAAAATACAATTTTATTTTCATACGTTGTTAATGAATACAAAACAAACTTATTAAAAATATCGACCATACCAACGAGAATTATTTTAAATAAATAGTTATTATTAATCAATTAAAAAATAATTAACAATATGCTTGTATAGTTTGCATCTTAAAATAATAATAATTATTAATATTCCAATTTGAATTGTAACAAACAGAAACAGGTATCTTTATTTTTATTCGAGCGTATCCTTCACCCGGTCAACGGAGTCAAAGAACGTGGCGTTCTGCTAAGTTCAATGTCAAACAAAGAAAATGTGCTATATATGAACATACAGACATTTATTATTAATTTATATGTTATAAAATGTTTATAAGATTATACATAATTATAGTAAAAAGTGATTATCGTAGGTAACATTTGAAATCTCAATTGGATTAACCTCACTTTCAACCGTTTCGACATATGCGGCCAGCGCGGTGGCTGGTAATGTACTTTGAAAGTAAATTATACGACATTACGCAACTTTACTTTGTCTCAGGATCGGCATTGCATACATTAGGAATTTCATAATATATTGGAACTAGAATAACTAACACACAAAGTGGAATAGAAAGCAACAGGTAAGTGATATCTGGCAAATCATATAAAAGGTTATAAAATTATATAATAAACCACTGTATTATTAATTAATTGTGTGTTTTAATTAACTTACATAATTGAATAGTGAAAATGTTTACCTACCTACTACTAGTTATTCATGTTTAATACCGGCATCGTACTTTGTATACAAAATTCAACAGAATCGCGTTCCAATATAATAAATAATTAATATATTAAACAATAAAAAACATACCTTAATATTGGCGGTACGTTCCAACCGAGCCTTTGTTACCACAGCTTCGAAATAAGTATCTGAAAATAAAATTAATATAATTAAATACCATGCTTTTCGTTTAATAAATAACACGCCGGTACAAATGTACGCACCGATAAGAAACGTTCACTTATAACACAACACACACAAAAATCGTCGTTTCAAACTATTATCCCTTTGTTAGTGCGAACATCCGCCCGGTATGGTGGTCGGCGCGAGACTGAGAGTGAAGCGCCCTCTGATCCGCGCCCCGCTAGTGTTGTGTACTTAACAATGTAGGGGTGCGCGTCCATTGATATATAATATATAGATAATAAATATATTTGTGTTGACAGGGTGACGTTATTATATGTCCTAAGTCATAATATTCATAACATCTTATAAATAACTACTAGTCAATTGGTTATTAATGTAAAATGTAATATATTGATATGGAACTTCATAGAAGCTGAGTAATATTTCTATATAATTAAAAAGAACCTATCTATAAAAATATTAATAATATCACATTAACTAGCTAACAACTCAAACATAGAAATCATTTAAACTTTTAAAAAGTACCTTTCTACATACTTTTTAAAGATCAACGAAAAAATATTCAATTCAACCTTTTCCTATTACTGTTCCAACCATTATAAACACTAACAGGATTAAAGGAAATACCTAGTATAAAACAATACAATATAAATAAAATATGTGATAAAAATCAAAAAGCGAGTAAAGCAATACGTATAAATACAGCAAATGACCGTGAACTGACGTCGGTCGGTCATTGCCACGGCGTAAACGTCACAGCATCTGTAATGATTATACTTATATTTTTAAAAAATCCATTATAATATTATGTTTGTGAAGAAAATATGGTGTAGTATAGCTTGCTTTGTTTCCCAGCTGTGCTTGTGTTTTGAGTGATTTTTTTATTTTTATTTGTATTGTTAATATTGTCCACATGATGACCAATTCTTAAGTGAATAATCACTTTGTATATAAATTGTGTTTTTGGTTTTTGTATGTTTTTTTATGTATTTTAATTCGCAAATCGCTACTTTTTCATATAGGATAAGCTTCAAATATTGAAAGTATTGGTATTAGTGTTTGCATCGTCTTGAATTTTATTAATGTATTTTAATTATCTATAGGGTCCATATTTGATAAGTAATTGTTATAACTTTCTAACTACTTTTCTATATCGTAATTAGAACGTCGTACTTACTTATAATCTATGATAAAGGATGTGTAATATTTCGTTAGCTGATTAATAATTTAACTTAAAATGGCTATTAGGATTTATAATATAAAATGTTTTACGTGTTTGTATATTTAAAATTTACATTTCCCCGATCTGGTAACGAGGCAAAAGCGTTGAGTTTCGCCACTCAACACGCAAGGTCTCCATCGGCGAAAAGTGGAGAACGGAAGTCTTTATGGTAATTGAGTTTCTTAACACTAGGTTCCCTGGTACTCTCTGCTTACCTTGCTATGCGGGATACAGCGTGAAGTTAAATAAAAAAATAATTAGTAACTTATAATAGTAGGTAACTTTGAGAGTGTTGTATTAGGTACAAGATTATCTCTTTTTTTTATAAGATAAAAGAAAGAAAAACGTAAATATATACTCAATTTGAACTATTCAGTATGAATTTGGTTAATACAATATGTAAAAAATAATTTTGAAATACGGTTGAACAATATTTGTCCATCGTTTATTTCACATTTAATGAAGTAAGGGCGTTTAAAATATATTAACATCACGTCGTGCGGTGATAAAATGTGTCCTAATAATATGTTTTTACTTGAAGTATTAATTAATTATTGCAAAGTAAATTGCATTAATTATAACTTAGTTACATATTTCTACATTTTTTGATTTAAGTATTTTTTTTTACTTCCCGCTGCTATGTAGCTTCTAGCTGGTTAAGTAAATAGAATGTATGAGAAATAAAAATAATTCACTCTTCCGAGTAGGGATCGATACTTAAGTAATACTCTTTTTTTAGTTTCACGCTGTACCCTGTACATAGGAGGGTAGGCAGAGAGAACCCGCGAACCTTGTATTAAGACACTCCGTTCCCATTAACACACATCCGTCCTCCACTTCCCACCGAATCCTGGATGCATTATGTTTTAAAAAATAAACACTTGACATATTTTTTTAAAATTATATAAATAAATTTGTTCAAATAAAAATTGTCAAAATCATTATGGCGGGCATTTAAAGTGAAAGGAGACCCCCTCTGGAGACACTGGAATAAGTGAAGTAAGAGGGGAAGTGAACATGAAATGGTAGGTTGGTAAGGTACTAACAAAAAATATATAATCAAAAGTTTGAAATAAATTTTTAATTATTTTTCTATTACTAATTATAAAAAAGATTTATTGTTTTACCGCAAAGTTTTACATTATTTTCAAATCAAGATTATCAAATGATCCACAAATACACTTAAAAATTAGTCATTAATCGATAGTCTGCCCACAAAGGTGCAGATTCCACTTAAAAGGAAAAACGGCAGTTTCAAGTAAAATTCATTATGAAACAGAGCTAGCTCTCGTGATTGTGACACACATTTATTGTCTACTAAGATGGCAATTGTTGAAGTTGCAAATTTTTTAATATAATACTGCAGCTAGTATTTGTATTTCACATACGAATATGTTGAATAGTAGCATTGGCAAAAGTGATGAAAATTGATTTTTCGAAATTTGTAAACCTTTTTTTAGTTTCACGGTGTTTGTAGGCAAAGTGTTTTTTTTAGTTTCACGGTGTTTGTAGTGTTAGGACACTTCCCCAACCTTTTTTCACATATTTCACTATTTGTAGTTAGAATCTTTTTAAAAAATCAAAAAATCAGCTTCACGCTGTTTCCCGCACGCAGCAGGGTAGGCAGAAGGAACTACTGTTAAGACACTCCATTCCCCACTTTCCACCGAATTCTGGAGGTATTGCGTGTTAAGTGGCGGAACTCAACGCCGCGCTTTGCCTCGACACCAGAGCGAAGAAATGGAAATATAAATTTAAATAAATATTTTATTTCCTCGAGTGGGGATCGAACCCAAATCAGTCGCGCTTACAGTCACGCTTTGTGCCCCTGCGCCACGATCAGCCTCGAAGAGAATCTTTTTATTAAATTTAACATAATATCATTTTAACATACATTATGCCAAGAGCTCATCGTAGTGCAGCGGGAGTGCTACTGACTAGAAACGCGATTAAAACCATACAAAACAAAAATATAAAAAAAAGCAACTAATCAAATATAACGAATAATTAAAGCTATCGAATTAATTTCTCGTACCAAAGCACGAAAAAAACGTGCTTTTGTACGAGTTTCGTACAAAAACGAAAGCTTCCATATCTTTCTAAGAAACATGCGTACATTTTACACCCTAAACAAATCTACATATAATACAAATAATCACCAAGTTTATTTTAAAAATCCAAAGAGAGGGATCTATTTTTAATTTTGAACACCCCAAACGACGAAGCTGCTGGAAGCTGTTACAAAAACCGCCTTTTAATATAATTTGGGTAGTTGACTCGTGTTAAACATGAAATGGAATCTGAAATAATTTTACTCAATTGATATTTAAATATTTCTTTGTTTCTTCTAAGTAAAGGATTGTTTGGTGGTAAGTATAATAAATATTTATTTTTTATATAATTTAAAAATATATTATTATATAAGCAACAATAGTAGTAGGAGAGAACACAGTTTTAATGACACTGGAGGAAGGTATGTAAAAAGCCAGAGGTCTCCCCGGAGGTCATGTATGAAGAGGTTGGTGACAGTGCGAGCCAAGAGGTATGCAGATACTGTGACGTTTGGTGTTCCTCTTTGATTACCCCGTTAGGAACTTAAAGTTAAAAAATATATAGAACAACAGCAATCAAGATGTTCTTGATTGCTGTTGTTCTGTATGTATGTGTTTGTTATGTTCATTACAGTGTAACGGTATCTATGTACCCCGTTAAGACTCTCCGTTTCCCTAACCGTGTACGGGATATTAGGTAAGGAATATCTAAATACTATGTTTCCTCTGCATACCCTGCTATGAGGGGGATAGAACGCGAAGCAAAAAAAAATAAACAACACCATGCATTTACGTAGTTATTATTTTCATTGTTATTAAAATAAAACCTTTTTTTTTGATAATAATAAAATTTAAAAATATATGAACTGACCGCAGTTAAAATATTTTTTCTTCGTTTTCCGCTTTAAGCCCAAATAGCCATTAAGTTGACTAATGAGTAATTTTAATGTAACCTAATTTTAAAATGATACATATATGATATAGAGCAGAAATGAAAACAATTTACCTCTCTCGAGAGAGGATGGATCTGAACCCACAACCACCGCGCTTACAATACTGCGGCATGACATGTTATTTTTTACAAAAGTTACTTTGCGCCAAAAGAATATACACAACGGGATTTAAGTAACGTAATCCATTGAATGTGCATGTAAAATGTAAGTTAAGCTACTTTAATTAAGTAAAACCTTGGCATAAATGTTTTGAATTTTTGGAATTTTTCCGTTTGTAGGAAGTTAGTGGTTTGAGCTGTGGGTTCTTTACATGAAAATATTGGATTACACAGAAATAAATGACTTGGGATTTTGCAACTACAATTCTTTATATAAATAAGCTTATGTAAAAAATTCTAAACAAAAAGATTATAAATTTCTAGTCGTCGCCCGCAACTTCTTTACTTTTTTAAAAAATATAACGGATTTTTAAAGAATAGCAACGGAGTGTTCCTATACACCGTCAAATTTTCGAGACATTGCGCGTTGTGTCTGAACAAAACACGTTGCTTTGTCTTGAAGTAATCAAAATAATTCATTACAGAAACCTATATATAATATTTAGTTTTTTCCATTCATTTTTATAACGAAAAACCTAAAAGTTTCCTTGTTTATCATGACAATTGCACAACTTATAGCTAATGTCTATACATATCTACATATTGTATTAAAATTTTCAATAAAGACAAAGCTTACCTCACTTAGTATTAGAATTAGAACCCATAACCAAAAAGAAAGGATTGCACTGCGTTATCGTATAACCATTATACGTAGTACATAATTCAATCCACTTTCCTACTGACAAAATAAGAAATAAAAAAGTGTAGCGGAACTACGCCCTCATTCTTTCAATAAAAAGGGACATGTGTCTGTATGACAATGTAGAGTTAAAAGAATTCATATACTAGACATGTATATATGTGTGTATAGTCATGTCGCTATTGAAACAAATAGGTTATGGTTCAAATTCAATTTGGAGTAATTTTTAGTTTTTGGTAACATTTACGAAAGCATAATACTTTTTTAGAATAGGTTTAACAAATGCATTTAGAAAAGGTATAACGCAGTAAAAGAACCTGAGCAGTTTGGAAACTGCCCACTTACATGATAAAATAGATAAAAAACGTTAAAATAACAAAGCGTAACTCATTACGTTAATTTAAATCGAATTCGATCGAATCAAATCAATTTTTAACAAGACTATCCTTACATCAAATTTTCGTTAACTTTTTAAAAGAAGAGAAGAAGAGTAAAAGAATAAGAGGTTGACTCAAGGAAGGTTCTTTATACACCGTGTATATTTTTTTATGTTTCAACACGGATACTTTTTTACTGAATAATTTAATCTTGTAAGACATTCTTTTTTAACTTTTTTTTTAAATTCACCCTGAATTCCGCATATAGCGTCGAATTCTTGAGCCATTGCGTTTTGAGTGGTGAGCTCAACGCCACTCTTTGCCTCGTCATCGGAGCATGGAAGTCAAAATATTAAATATTTCTTTACCCCTCGAGTGAGAATAGAATCCACACGCGCGACATCGTTTACAGTACATAATTCTTACACGATATTTTACATTTCTGTAAAACTAAACAAAAGGATGTGGCTTCGTATACGATCCTAATAAATAAGATTCCTGGTGAATGCAGACTTCTCTGTCTGTCTCCAAGGCGTAACGACTTTAAGTATCACAATTCAAAGCGACGCGTTTGAATTTCAAGTGAAAAGGCATAATTAGAAGGAGAAACAAAATATAATATAATTATTATTTTTTTTTAATTTTCCTTTCCATATTTTCTTGTGGTGTTTTACAATAGCTCACTTTATTATACTTGATTGGCATCAACAAAGCAAACGTTTCGTTCGATAAAAGCCTTTGACTGCCATATTGAAATTAAATTAACTTCGGTATGTTTATGTAGTCATATTTGGCTGTAAATTACAACCCCCTAATGTCCAAACATCAATGCTATCGGATGACTGTCTCTCCGAATCGATTACCTCTGCCAGGGCTTCTATGTCGCCCTCAAAAGAGAAATACAACGTAATTAGCCCGAAATATTGCAATTTTCACCGAATATTCGCCTTTAAAATGGACGTTTAAAGTTGAAATTTGTATAATATATCGTAAGCGATGCACCCTTCCAAATATCCATACCTAAATTGGATGCACTGATGAGTCAATGTAAATGACTCATATAACTATAGACGCTGTTGCCTAGCAACGTTATGATTTGGCTGCACTTTACCCCAACGGGATAGAGCTCAAATTTTAGTCCCCACCGAATCCCTTCCGATTGGACTCTACTACGATGCGATAAAGCTCAAATACTGTCAATTCTACCGCGTATTTCATTGTTATTTACCGTCTCTATGGCTTTGTTTTAAGGTTTAAATTCGTTTTGATTGTGTTAGCTGTATGGGGTTACGCCAGACGGCTAGACGTCCAGACTAGGGGGTGCTGTGGTCGTAATAATATCAGAGGTATACGTTGTGCTGTGTAGTTCGAAATGGGTTTCATGATTCAACGCGCTAACTTTGATGAACAACCTAATAGTGAAAAGGTGGCCGCCATTACTTGGTGGCCGGATGTCCGTGTTTTGGCTGAACGGACGCTAATTTTAATGGGAACCTAGTAAAGTTTATATCTATAAGGAATAGCTAAGAAACGAAGTATGTATATTTGTTTGTTTGTAGCTTCACGCTGTATTCGGCATATAGCAGAGTAGGCAGAAAGAACATGGGTATATATTCAATTTTATGTACTAGTTTTTTTGTTTATTACAGAAAAATGAAAATTCAATGTCGCTTTGTTATTTATTGAAAATATGTCTAGCTTTTAGAGAAATTTAGATATTTATATTAAATTTCAAAATGTAACTTTTTTTTAGTTAGATAAAGAAACTCTCCTAGAGTTTCTGCACATTCACTTTAAAAAAACGAAAATGAACAATTTGTATTTGTTTAATTTATATCTATACAAACTAATACAAATGTTTGTATGTGTTAAATTTATACATAATAAAAATATTTTATGTATAATACATTTTTTTGTATTTGTTCTATTTCAGAGGCCAGTCGTGGCGCAGTGGCACAAAGTGTGACTGTAAAACCGACTGGTTGTGGGTTCGATCCCCACTCGAGGAAATAAAATATTTACTTAAATTTATATTTCCATTTCTTTGCTCTGGTGTAGAGGACATGCGCGGCGTTAAGGTCTGCCACTCAACACGCAATGCCTTCAGAATTCGGCAGAAAGTGGGGAACGGAGTGTCTTAACGCTAGGTTCCCTCTGCCTAGCTTGCAATGTGCGGGATACATTGTGAAGCTGATTTTGATATCTCAAGATTTAACAAATACAACTTTTCTTTCATACTAGTTTTGAATCCACAGTCATCGACAGTAATCAGGTATGTGCCACTTTCGCAACAACGGTTGTTCATTCATTATCTATTGAATATTCATATCAATGCAGAATCAAGATTCTAAAAAGGCAAGCCTGGTGTAAAATGCTTTTATCCAAATGGAAAAGTGGATTGTAAATCTTTTGCAGTCCCAGAGCCCGCGTTATTTACGATTCTTCTGAGGAAACTGCCTCCATACGATCAGATGAATTGTTTTATTCATAGCAAGGCCGTAAAGGTTAAAAATTGTATGTGAAAAAAATATAAGGAATATTTATCCCTTGGCTAAAACTTATAAGTTGAATTATGGCATATTTATGACATAATTCAACTTATAATTTTTTTGAATTTGAATTTCTTATTGTGTCTTAGATTACATAAATTTCATGTTGTATACCGTATATGGAATACCGTAGGATAGGCAGAGGCAACGTAGTGTTAAGACACTTCGCAATACCTAATTAATTTTCAAAGACATTGCGTGCTGAGGGGCGGAACTCAACGCCGCGCTTCGTTGAGCTATCACTGTTAGAGCATTGCGCTGTTAGAGCCCGGAAATGAAAATTGAAAAAAGATTTAAATTTTAAATTTAACCTTAAGGCTGAATACCTCCTAACTCAACCTCTCAGGGTTACAAAAATAAATGAATACATTCATACCTAAAATATTTCACACATGACTGTTTGAGCAGGTATACGGGCCCAGCTAATATTGTTTATTTTTACGATTAATCTTCTTAATATGTTTTGTATATTCCAATATAAATTTCACCCTTTCATAATTTATAATAAATAATATTAAAAATAACAAATACTTTATTTCAGACGTTTGGTACATTTATTTAAAATTATTATGTTTATGTTTTAATTTTTATTTTCATATGTACACAATCGTATTTCGCGTATGTCTCTTCTTGTATACTGATATTATAAAACTGAAGAGTTTGTTTAGTTTATGCATTAATCTCGGGAACTACTGTTTACGACTGAACAATTCTGTTTTGTATTGGATAGACCATTTATTAAGGAGGGCTATATAGGTTACATTACGTCGTGATAGTCATTTCCATTTGAATAGAATGCACGAAGCCGCAGATAAGAGCTAGTATACTATTGCGCACTTTCCAGTGAAAAAAATCATTCTACTTTGCCTAACAAAACCCAAGAAACAACGATATCATCTTTTTTTTCAGCTTCATGCTGCTATGCTATATATGCTATGCTAGTGTCAGGACACACCGTTCCTATTAAGGCACTTCACTTTTCCATTTTTCCCAAAATTTTGCTGGTATTGCGTTGAGAAGCAGATCTTAACCGCGTTTTGCCTCGATGCTGGAACGAAGAAATGATCATATAAAATATTTCATTTCTTCGAGTTAGAATCGAACCCGTACACGCACGCTTGTGCCTTTTTTTATATCGTGAGGAAATCCTATTGAGGATACCGGCCCGAGTAGGGATTCGAGGAGGTTATGTGTGATTCGCGGACTAGATAGATGTAGGCCGCCCGAATACCCACTAAAATCTGACGGTGCTCCTCCTCGACCGCCACTGGCGACCACTCCCGAGACGCGGGAACTAGTCTTTCGCGAAATGGGGCGGTGGGTGCCTGCTAGGAACGTCGCGGAGTAAAGGGGGTGTGGGCACCACGCTTGTCCCTGCGCCACGACTGATGATGTTGCCGCTATAACAACAAATACTAAACACAGAATAAAATAAATATTTAAGGGGTCTATACAACAAAAGGGACAGAACCCGTGGTGGTGAGTCCAACTCGCACTTGACCGATTTTTTTACATAAAACGTTGAATTCCGTGAAAAATTGGATTTAATTTAACCCTTAAGTTACTTGTCCTAATACAAATTGTGAACTAAACTTCTAACACAAAGCTAGAAGCGATTAGTAAAAACGATATTTCAGCACTAATATGGTCATATACGTGTTAATTAGACGGCGGGACTAATGTAAAGGCTTTTAGTGTCAAATTATATTGTAATGTCCTTTTAAACGCTCTTATAAATAGTGCAATTCGTTAAAGATATTGAACGTTCATTTTAACAATATTCAGTTCTAAAATTCTGTTAATTTCTATTGAATTACAGATTTATAGAGATATATACTTAAATCTATCGGTATTAAGTGACTGGCGGACAAGTTGAAATTTAGGGAGTACTAGCGGCCCACTCGCGGCTTCACCCGCATACCACCTAAAATACTTTTATTATGCTGTATTTATGCTGTATGATAGGACGTCATCATCGGCGGCAAGGGCACCCCCCGCGATACTGAAGCCTAGGCTTGCGGTCGTAAGAGAGCGTTGAATTATTTTAATTTTATATTTTCTCGAAACGTATACGTCCAAATAACATGCTATAAAAGCTTCCTACATTAAATTTCCTTGATGATGAAATAGCTTTCGCTCATAAGTTTCAATACACACGTGAAATAAAAATCGATGAAATATCACTTTTCAATTTACAAATATTTTGTCACAAAATGCCTTTTGTCATTTATTTATAAGAGATAGATATATGGCGTTGCGAAGTTTATTTTAGATAAAATTGACTAATAAAATATGTTTGTCATACAACGTATTGACATATAATAGCTACATGTGCAGCGCACGCGCTTAAAGCAATTTTAAAGCAATTCCATGACGTTTCTTGTTATTGTTATTTCGTTATTTAAAGCTAACTAAGACTTACATCATAATGTTATAAAGTCTATAGCACTTCTAAAGAATGCAGATTTCATACAAAATAAAAAGAAAGTAAATCGGACCAGTAGATCCAGAGATCTTAGCGTTTAAACAAACAAACAAATAAACAAACAAAATCTTCCGCTTTATTATATTAGTATAGATAGTGGAGTACTAAAAAAGATGTTCCTATGGAAACAGGAAAAAGCAAGATTTCCCAAAAGTGAACACAGTCTAGGCTTTATTATATTTTTAAGTAAGCAGAGAGAACCTCGTCTCTTCAATTCTCACATTTCATTTAAACAGTTATATAGTACATTGTGTGTAGATTAGGTGTTTGCTTTGTCTAATTAGACTTTGGGTATGGGGCGGTTTTTTGGGTTCTGCACCTTCTTCTTCTTCTTCCTGGCGTTAATCCCGGCTATTTGCCAGGGTCTGCCTTCCTGCTCAATCTACTCCACTTTGCACGGTCTTTAGCGTCCTCGGTGGTTACACCATTGGCTCTCATATCCTGCATCACGACATCCAACCAGCTTCTTTGGGCGTCCGAGAGGTCTCACTCCAGGGACTGATATAGCAAGGCACTTGCATCCGACATAGTTCTTAGGCCGGTGCGTAACGTGACCAAACCATCTCAGGCGACGCTCTTGGAGCTTATCCGCTACGTCACAGACTCCAAGACTACCTCGAATGAATGTGTTGCGTATGCGGTCAGACCGCGTTACGCCGCACATCCACCTCAGCATCTTCATTTCCGTGACGTGAAGCTCCTGAGTGTGCCGAGATAGTGCTGGCCAACATTCGCTGCCGTATAAAAGAACCGGTCGGATGATGCTCTTGTATATCAGACCCTTGAGTTTGGGCGGTATCCTGCGATCGCAGACCACACCAGTGACCTCCTGCCATTTGGCCCAAGCAGCGCTTATCCGGCTATAGACATCGTGATCGATGCCTCCAGACTCGTGTATAATAGATCCAAGGTACCTGAACTTTTCCGACTTAACGGCTGGTTCAGGACCTATAAGGATAGTGCTCGAGTCCGGGCTCCCGCAGGCCATGTACTCGGTCTTCGACACATTTAGTTTAAGACCGCCGTTCTCAAGCGTACCCTTCCACAGGTTCACTTTACGCTCCAGCATCAGTCGGTTCTCGTCAATGAGTGCTATATCATCGGCATACATCATCAGCCATGGAGGCTGGTCTTGGATGTGAGCCGAGACAGTATCGAGCACCACATTGAATAAGAACGGACTAAGAGGCGAGTCCTGGTGAACCCCTACTGTAATCTGGAAGGGTTTAGTGTCGCCAACAGCAGTCCTAACAATAGAAGCGGAATCGTGGTACATGTCTCTGATAATCTCAATATAGGCTTCAGGGATCCCTTTGGATCGCAATGCCCACCAGATGCACTGACGAGGCACACAGTCAAAGGCCTTTTGCAGATCTAAAAAGGCCACATGCAGAGTTCTCTTTTTTTCCCTGTATGCCTCCATCATTGTTCTGAGGGCAAAAACGGCGTCCATAGTGCTCGATCCTGGCTGAAATCCATATTGAGACTCAGAGATAATACACTCGCGGCGGAGCCTGAGGTCGATCATGCGCTTGATGAGCTTGAACACTGCCCCTTCCCTTGTAAATAGAGGTAATGAAGCTGAGCCGCCACTGGTGTGGCGTCTTTCCAGTGTTCAAGATATGGTTAAAAAGGACAGTAAGCATGAGCACACCAAGATAGCGCAACGATTTCCACGCTTCGATCGGAATGTCGTCAGGTCCCACAGCTTTTCTTCATGCGTCGAAGGTAATTACGAGTTTCGTCAAGGGTTATTGGGGCAATAAGTCCGAGGTTAGGCGGTGGGTCGTGATGAAGACTGCATGGGTGCTGAGTATTCAGCAACTCCTGGAAGTAGCTTCTCCATCTCTCCTTCACAGAGGCATGACTACAGAGCAGCGTGCCCTGGGAATCTCTGACGCAAAGATATTTGGCGACATCTTGCATCGTTTTATCCCGGGAACGTGCCAGTTTGTAAATGTACTTCTGCCCCTCCATAGTTTCAATTTTATCATACAATGGTGACAAACTCTCACTGCGGGCTCTGGCTACAGCTCTTTTACAGGCACGTTTAGCTACTATGTACTCCAGTCTGTCTTCAGGAAAGTTGGATTGCTGCCACTTCTTAAAGGCATCCTTCTTTTCACGAGTCACCTCCTGCACATTGTCATTCCACCACCATGTCTCCCTATCGATGACACGTCCTCCCCTAGAAAGGCCAAGAACTCGCCTGCCCGCCGCAATGATTGCCGACTAAGCTCGATCCCAAGCATCCTGAGCAGTCTCAGTGTTAGTCGAAAGATTATGACTTTTCACCTCTGCCAGGAAGTCGGTCTGCATCGGTCCATTCAGCAACCACCACTTGATCCGGGGCCTACGTTTCTCGGCTACTTTCTTCTTCGGAGTGACGTTGAAGTCCATAACAAGCCCTGCCCATATGACACCGTCTGGTCAATAAGTAGTCTATTTGAGTTGAATGGGACCCGCTCTTATACGTGATTAGATGCTGAGGATTCTTTTGGAAGAACGTATTCACGATGGCCAGATCAGACGCAATACAGATTCTCAAATTATTTTCTCCCTCTGTATTGCGAAGATCGTGCCCAAAACCCCCGTGAACACGTTCATACGGCTCAGCAGCCTTACCGACGTAACCGTTCAAGTCCCCCCGCCAACTAAGACCACTTCGGTAGACGGTACAGCAAGTAGCACTTCTTCATACTGCTCCCAGAATGTCTCCTTTTCGGACGCGCTACATCCCGCCTGGGGAGCATAGGCACTGATTAGGTTTGTGGTAACGCCCTCAATCCCCCCTTACTCTCATCAAGCGGTCGCAGCGACGATCAACTTCAAGGAGCCCATTCTGAAGCTCTTCAGAAAGCACTACCGCCACGCCGTTTCTACCGGAAGGTGACCCGGTATATATAAGCCGGTAACCCTGTCCGATGTTATGGGACTTATTGCCCTTCCAGCGAGTTTCTTGGAGGAAAGCACATTGGACCCGACGTCTCATGAGTACATCTGCGAGTTCCCTGCATCGTCCGGTTAGAGAGCCAATATTCCACGTTGCAAAGCGGAGTTTCCGTCTGGGTACTTGCGTCTTTAGCCGTGCCCGTACTTGACACGGTAGCCCTTGCCCATTTATCGCAGGTGTAGGGCGATGTGCCTGCGCGTCATTTAGCGGCGACGCCCTAGCCGTACCCAGTTTCACATTCGAACTTTCCATTTATAGCGGCGGATGGCGGTTTTTAAATGGAGCGACTGCCATCTGACCTCCAAAACCCCTTTGCGGGGGGAAACCTGGGGGAAAGGAATATGACAGATAGAAAAGGGGGGAAGGATGGGTAGAAGGAGAGGGAAGTAAAAAGGAGGGGATTAAAAGAAAGGGACACCACTTTTATGGACTGGACGGAGGTTATAACAAGTAGTGGCTCGAGGGTCCGGGGTCGCGTACCCGTATGCCCAAGAACAAATATCGGACAGTCAGGGCAACCTGTGAATAAAGTGATAAATTTTTCTGTATCTCAAAAAAAAAGTAAAGGTTGGATCGCGTAGAGGCGTAAAGCTAAAAGATTTTTTTTTACTCCCGTATGTTTCACATGAAATATATGAGGGTAATCTAACACGCTACCGTAGAGGTACCGTACCGTAGAGGCTTAACATACACAGACAGATAAATAACCACAGTTTATATATTCATTTATAATAATTAACAGCCCAATAACATATCTAATATGACACATCGATTTAATTAAACCAGTAAACACAATTAAGAAGTGACATAAAATCGATAGTCGATAATGTGTATAGTTTATTACACAACGTTTTATTTCATTAATTTCGATAAAAATTAAATAAATAGAAAGCGGAGAATAGAGTGTTTTGATTTATACACGACATTTATAAACATACTTATTTAGAAAATCCGCCTCCTGGAAGGAGAAGGAGGCGCGGGTTCGAGTCCCGCTACGTTCAAATTTTTATACGTTTTCTAAATAAGTATTTTTCTTTCCTAAGCGTGGATTAACACTTTAAGAATGTTAAAAATATTTATAATCATTTTTACGCAACATTTTTTTAGTTTCATATTTCTTGGGCTCATGGTTCCTCACTTTACGTCCAATTTTTCGAAACTCTGCGGGCTTAGTAGCGGAACTTGACGCCGCTAAAGTTAACACGTAAAATTCATTGTATAGTCGGATCTTCTTTTCTGTTGTTTTTATTAAGTTTGATATGTGTAATCTTTTATAGATAAATATAATTTTATCAAGTGCTTAGTATAGAAGTTCTAAGCGCAAGTGGTAGATTCAAATCCTTTTGAATTCACCATTTTAATTGAGTGGCGGTCGCTTTGGTGGCAACTCCACGTTTTGTCTCTGTCACCGAGCAACGAAACAAAAATATTAAATATTTCATTCCCTCAAGTGGAAATCGAATCCACAATCATCGCGATTATACTCACACGCCCCTGCACCACAACGGCCTTCTATATGCTATATATACCATTACAATTTATCAATGATTAATATTAAATATTATAAAACTGTAGTTTGCTTAGTTGAATGCACTAATCTTAAGAAATACTGATATGAATTGAAAAAATATTTTTATATTAGATATTTCATTTATCGCGAAAGGCGATTACATTAGTCAAAGTTATCTAGGGCACTTCGAATGATACCCTTAGCTATTTCCATTTAACTACAGGGGCGAGAAGCCGCTAACAGCTAGTTCAAAAACCAAAATAAAACCAAACCGTTTCAAAAACACATCTATATAAAATATTAAACCGAAAAATCGGAAACACAATGTCATACAAATTTTACCTTCACAATGTTCAAAAATAAAAATTCAAATTCAAATATGTAGAGAGTTTGTTGAAACAAAACTCGAGCTGGGGTAAGTGCGACCGAGTATAAATATCTATTGTAGTTTGTAAGGGAATAGCAATTCTACGGTTTATTGATAAAATATATAGAAATGTTGTCTTTGAGAAATTGAATTATTGTGGAAGTGTTCCACAATAATCAGTAATATAATAAGTATAAGTAATAAGTCTTCTATTTTTTGAAAATGTAGTATTTTGAAGGTAGCGGGACTCTAACTTGCGCCTCTTGGTAATCGTCCAATCGTTCTTTTAACAGTTTCTTAAGTGGCGTGGGTTCTAAGATCGCGGGTAAACGTATATTGTGGGTTCGATTTTTCTTAAGGTATCAAATTCTTATGGTTTCGTCGCTATATTAAGCCAGCGTGACGTTGGGTTCCGTCACGCATCACACAGTGTCTCGAAAATTGAGCGTAAAGTTGGAAACGGTAACAGTATTTTCTCACTTACCTGCTATTATGGTTAAAAAAATGCTTAAAAATTAATTATAAAATGATTAAAAATAATCTTAGTGTTAATTATGAAGAAAAACAATTGCCGAACAAAGCAAAGAAATGCATGCTCTATCACATAGACTTAAGGTCTGTTTATTGGTGAATGATTAAATATCAAACCTAAACGGGTGTTCAAATACAGCTATTACTGATGCTGATGTTTGTTTCTTAATCACTTTCGGTCCTTATCGTTAGTGATATATCTGAAAGGGACGACAATAACGATCAAAAGGCGGAAATGAGCTGAAAACTTAACGTAACTAAATAATGAATTTTCATTTTCTCGCTTTGGTAATAAGAAAAGCGCGGCGTTCAGTTCCGCCACTGAACCGAGGTCTGCCCGCGAGATTGCAAGCCTGAATTATACTATTATTTATTTACGTTTATTCTCAGAAAATGATGACTTACTATATACCGTTATAATCAAAATAAATAGTTATTTGAATCTTTTGTAATTTTAATTACTCTTGCTCGCTCAAAAAAGAGATAAATGTTTGGTTATTTTATTCTATCTATCTATCTGGGCGTGAAATACTCCTGCACTTTAAACGCGGGATTTTTTTACAGACACACACACAAAAAAATTTAAAACGTTTGCTTGAAAAGTTATGTTAAAAACACAAACAGACACTTCGATTTCATTTAGGTATATGTACAGAAGATTAAAACGTATACTTTAATTTTCAAATTCTTCTACGGTTAAGTCATTATACATTTAAAAAAATGGTTTCATGTTGATGGCAATTAAATAAATAAATATAAAAGTATTTATTTTATTGCTCGAATGTTTGGGCTCTTTCATTTGAAAAAAAAATTACACAAAAGTCATATTAAAATTCGCTCAAAAAGAAATAACAATTTTCATGCATTTCGGTGCAATATTTCGAAACCTGTCCAAAGACCACCTGGAAATTACAGGAACTCTTCAAAAGCGTAACCTGAAACTATGTAATTTGATAACCTACCTACCTGCTTTTTCTGAATGAAGACTGGATAAATTAATACTAGGTAGCTTTATATGTGCACAAAAAAAGATATCTTGAGACTCGTTTGGTTCAAATAATCTCATGCATCGCCGTAAAGGACAAAAGTGACTTATATTGAATGACTTATTCGTTTTAATATAAAGATATTGAGGTCAGTCGTGGCGCAGAGGGACAAAGTGTGACTGTAAAATCGACTGGTTGTGGATTCAATCCCCACTCGATGAAATAAAATATTTATATACATTTATATTTTCATTTCTTCGCTCTGGTGTCGAGGCAAAACGCGGCGTTGAGTTCTGCCACTCAACATGCAATGCCTCTAGAACTCGGCGGAAAGTGAAACGGAGTGTCTTAACACTAGGTTCCATCTGCCTACCCTGTGTGCAGGATACAGCGTGAAGCAGATTTTTTTTAATACTGAATGATAGGAAAAACATAAATCTTTATATATTCCGCATATAGCAGGGTAGCGCTCTCCGTCTAGATTTGGGTAATTGTAAGTAGAGTGGTGACTCCAGAGGATAAATGAAAATAATTCGTTCCCCTTGGGTCGAATCGAATCCACAACCATCGCCAAGTCCGGCGATGTCCCACTGCTGAATTAAAATATTGTTATTTCAAACTCTTACGTACAATGCGTTTGTTTTCCTCATTTATATATCATCTAACTTGTAAAGGGGCAAAGACGATGGTGGCCGTGACAATGTGCCTAGAGAAAATTTGTACACATAATTTAATGAATAAATATATTTTATTATTTTCTTTAAATATATATTATTATTATTATTTTTATTAAGATTGAGGCTTATATCACGGGGAAGCAATATTAGTTGTCTAAAATGTTACGGTACGTTACAGAATGTGTAAAAAAATAATGACTTGTTCTTAAATGACTGTAGTTAAAGTTGTTAAAGAGTCCATTTGTTAAAGAATTTCAATATTTAAATTTAATATTTTTTTTAACTGTTAAATGAAATAAAACATAATAGTATTGTATTTGATTCTATAATTTTAGATACTGACCGGTGTTGAGACTCGCCATCGGCACCCAATGCCTTAAATTCGGGCAGAAAACGGAGAACGGAGAATCTTATCATCGAACACTATGTTGTTTCTACCTACCGTGTCATATACAGCATAAACGAGAAATTAAACTGTTACTCCTAATCATATCGAGAAACGTGAGTTCGATTGAGGCAATATTAAATATTTAATAGTGCCTCATTCGAACCCACAACCTTCGTATTTACAGTTGCATGCTTGTCTCCCTGTGAAATAGAAATAAAAACTTATATAAAATTAAAACATTCAGCCAAAGTCAAAGGCATGAACTAGCTAATAGAAGCAAATGTACAAGAGTTATATACAACAAGGTATAACGAAATTAGTGCGTGTTCCGTTGAATGCGTTCGTTTGGGGCGACGCGGTTCGCTTGACGCGGTGGTAGAAACGAAAAGTTATTTAACCGATTTAGAAGGAAAGTGGATTTTAAATATAACTACTGTATATAGGCTTATGACATGCATAATATATTCTAGTCTAATGGGGATAAGAATAAAGATATGCTGAAATGTACAATGTTGTATAATATTTTTAAATTACCATATTTCTTTTACCTAAGCCAAATAACTGACATTAATCTTAATTTCCTGTTAATATATACATTTATTATTAGAGCGTGTGACTGTAACGTGACGGTTGTGGGTTCGATTCCTACTTGGGGGAATGAATGACATTAATAAAAAAAAATCTCAAAATAAAAAGAAAAACTTCAAAAGAAAACTTAAACATTCAACGTTTATTCCAAACGGATTGTCGTTTAAAAAATACGACAAATCAAGACGTTTGCGTTAAGATACCTAGTCTATTGTAGAAAAATAAATTCATGTCGACAGTTGGAAGATGTAATAACAGCGGTGAATACAATACAATGACAGTACCTACTGCTTCAGGGAGAATTGAATAAGAATTATTTTTGAATTTTTATCTTTTGGAGTTAAAATAGTATATTTTTTGTTAAATAAGTCCGTGAATTTCGATTTATTGTTTCGCACATTTTATACATATTATTGATATTGTTTTATACCTATAATACGCTGTTACTTTGTTGTATCAAATTGGAGAAATGAAAATAACGAAATATAACATTTTATTTTTTAAGTAAAGAAATATAATTTCTTTTACCGCACATAGCAGGGTAGGCAGAGGGAACCAGGAAACCTAGTGGGAAGACACTCAGTTCCCATTAAGACACTTACATTGTAAGTCAAAGTACAAAATACTTCATACCTTGTCGGGATCATACCAGTGGGAATTGATCTCACAACCGTCGTTTTTACAGTAGCACGCTTATGCTCCTGAGCCACGACGGCTTAAAAACATTTGTTTATAAATAGTGGAGAACGTTTCCTAAATTTTCCATAAAGAGAGGAACGGAGTGTTCCTACACTAAGCTTTTGCCTACCCTGCTATATGCAGGGTAATGCAAGTATGCAGTGGGTATGCAATACCAGTATCTATGAAACACAATGCTAGCAGTGGTTTCAAATCCTAAGAACATATTCAGATTTCTCTACCTACGTTGCCTAGCAACTTAATGTAAAGATTAAAGGCTGAGAACAAAGTAATTCGTCATTCTCTCTAATTACTTGAGTATCTCGCATGGCGTGTGAGAGTGACGAGTGATATTACCTGAAACAAAAATGTTAATATATTAAATTATTCTCTTGTGATTTTACTAGAGAAGTTTGTATAAAATTGAAAATTACATAAAAAATCACTCTTAATAATATTTACTTTTAAATTAAATATCAAATTCCATTAAAAACAAATTCGTTATATAATTTTGAGGCGGTATTTTATCACTAGCTTAATGTCCATTTTCTATTTTCACACGTTCGCACTTCGTGTGACAAGTCGAAGGAATATTTCTTTAAATTGTAAATTTAAATGCCGCCCCGTCCCGTGGCTGTCATGGCACATCGGTGCTGGGTGTGGGTTCGATTGTTAGGGAATTAATTATTCTCTGTTTCGCAAATTGTCAAATAGCAGAGTGTCTAACGGAGTGTGCTAGCACTAGGTTCCCTCTGCCTATCCTGCTATATGCGGGATATAGCGTCAAGCAACCTTATATATTTGTTTAAATGATCCTATCGTTTGAAATTGAACCCACGACCAGCACCACAAACTTTCCGACTGCGCCACGAATCCATTACTTTATCATTAATTCATGTTTAAAATGCAAGTATTAATTTTAAATTACAAATAAGCGAGTCGTAAATATCCAGCGCGCTTGCAACATATCAAAAATATTAATGTGAAATGAGACTTATCTTATAATATGAATAAATAATATTAATAATTTCGTTAAAATTACATTTATTTTTTCTTTTATATAATACATGCACGTACAGAAAAGTATTTATCTTTACATGTCAGTTAATAAATACTACACATAGTTTTATGTAGTTATCTATTCTTCTATACTAATATTATAAAGATTAAGAGTTTGTTTGGTCAAACACGTAATTTCAGGAACTACTGGTTTAAGTTAAAATATTATTTTGTGTTAGATCTAAGACTAATTGAGGCCAGTGCTGGTGCATTTCTTCGCTCTGATATCGAGACAATGATGAATCGGCGTTGAATTTCGCTTCTCTATACGCAATGCGTCCAAAATTCAGCGAAAACTGGAGAGCCGAGTGTCTTAGCACTAGAACCCCTCTGCTTTTCCTGGTACTTGCGGTATTTAGCGTGAAGCTGCAAAAGATATAGTGACCACAGTGTTGAAATTTAATGCAAGATTGACTATCAGTCAATTTGCAAATATAAATAATAAGTGCTAATTAAAAAGCTCCGACACAATTTACGATTAGAAAAAATAATAAGGTGGTAATTTTTAAAAGGGTTGTTTCTTTTAATCATACCTAAAAAGACTCTCGGATAAGAGACCTTTTAAACAAAAAAGAAAACTAAAGAAAATTGGATCATCCGTTTCAAAGTTACGATGACGAGACATACAGATACACACATACACACTTACTCACATTTGCAGACTCCCCAAACTAGCAACACTCCTTTCTTTTCATCGGGGGTTAAACTAACTGACAACATATACAGGCCCAGACTGACTCCATCCTTATAATAAAGTGAATTCTCAGCACGTTTCAGATAAGGAACTGACAAAGCAGAACTCAATCAAAGCATACGTACGTCTCTTGGGATAGTTTGGAATAAATTTCATTTATTTTGCATTGCATCTCATCAAAAACGAGTATACTCGAACAAGTAAAGGATAGAACGTCTTTGTGTTTTCTGGTTATAGGATTAAGGTATAAATGTCTGCTTAAAATATAGGAACAGGCAAAGAATTAATTAATAATAAATAATCTTTAGCCTACTAATAAAAAGAAAAGGATTCTATTTATAAAACCTTTTCTTTACTGACAGACAACGTTCAGCCGGATCTAAGCGACATATAATACTGTAAGGGTAGTGCAGGGGAGCACCAGGACAAATCTAACAAAGGTGGGAAAAAAAGGGAATCGTCTTGTTTACAGCTTAAACCTATAAAGTTCCGGATGGACACTAGTAGTAATATTAATGATAAAATACGTTCCATAATATGAATAATTCAAATATTTATATTTAAATTTATTACCGTTGCTGTAGCATTTGGGCATATGATTGAAATAGTTACGTATGCGGGTTCAAAACGGTTTTTTTATTTTTAAGTAAAGCGTTTAGAAACATTTAAAAGTGATAAAATACAGAACCAAGTGTCAAACAATAGCATTCTCCACTCTGTGCCCCTTTTTATTTCTTAATCCAAAGAAATCTGAAATTGTTATTCCAAGTGGAATCATCAACCATATTACTATAACACTTACACAAAACTATTCCGTAGCAGAAAATCAACGTCTTCATAACAATTAGGTGCTACAGATTAGCATTCCATTAAAAGTTCCAATTTAAATAAAAGAAGAGAGAGAGATTGCCAATTTCGGCAAAAATTATATTCATATTTTATATTCGCGAGCTATTAGTCTACTTTGTACCACGTAGTGCTCTTTAGTACGCTGATCTTAACGGTTTAAGGAAGCGTTCTCAAAATAAAAGAGCATGCAAATTCTAATTGCCTTATTTTCTTTGATGTCATACTAAAAATATATTTTTTCTTGTGTCTAGTTTTAAAAATAAAATAAAATATTTATATTTTTTTATTTGATAAGATTATCATCATAAAAAAATTGCTCCATGCAATATTCCGCAAGTATCAGGGTGAGCAGAGGAAACCTGTGAACCTAGTATTCAGGACACTCCGTTCCCATTAAAATACTTCTTTTTAATTTTCCGCAAATTTCAAGACCCATTGCGTGCTGAGTGGTGGAACTCAACGCCGCGCTTTGCCTCGACACCAGAGCGAAGAAATGAAAAAAAAAAATATTTCATTTCTTCGAGTGGAAATCAAACCTATAACCTCTCAAGTCTACAGTAACAAGCTTGCCCACATAAAATAAAATGAATTAAAAAAATAAGCATAATAATACTCGAAAGTCATACTATTTTGCTTTTTGAAACCCTCATATTGTCCGTCTAAGCAGACAGACAAATATATGTATTTCTAACAAAAGTAATTAAAATTCCTCCCTTGTCTAGTTTCAACGAAATTAGATGTTTTACTCTAAGTAAGTTAGGTATTACGGCTCTTATATGACGAAATCTAGAAACTTATCGTTGTCCATTTTCTGCTTAATTTTTAAGACATTGCATATTTTATAAAGAAATTTGAGAGTAGGGAAATGCAGACAATTTAAAAATTATTATACTATTCTTCAGAGGTGGAGATTGAACTTATAACTATCATATATGAGACGTACAGTGAGATGCTGTCCCACTGCGCCATGATGGCATTGAATATTTTTTTTAATTTTTCACTTAATATTTATAATATTTATCCTAGTATTTTATTTGTGCTGTAAGTCACAAAAATACATAAAAAAATAGCAATAAATGTCTTTCATTACTGAAAAAAACCAAGTGTTATTCCACCGATCTTTTCATTCTGCTCGATCTTATTCAATGCTTGCTGGGTGAAGGAATCCATGCCTTGTTACGATTTCAAATTCCACAGACATTTCTATATTAAAAACCTATTATCAATATACATTTTACTCTAGAAGATTCAAACCCCAAAACCAATACATATTATAATTTTATTTTCTACTAAAAAAACATTACATAATAACAACCAAAAATGACTACACTTTTCCTATAAAAAAAAAATTAAAATCCTCTTACAAAAATCAGAATCCATTAATATACTCCATTAAAATGCAATCAGCCGTTCAAAACTGCTGAAACTGCAAACTCCCAGCCATTGGCAGTACCGAAAACCTATAAAAACACGTAAAAGGAAAAACTTGGGAACTCTTTATACCTGCATCTGAAATAGGATTAATGAATTCATGCCCCAAGTTTCACTTGCCACGTATAATGCCTTTTAGATTTGTTGTAATGTTCGGAACTTTTTACTGTCATTTGATAAGTATTTATTAGTAGATTGGTGGATTATATAGTTTATATTATAGAAAATCTATGCAGATAAAATGCTTTCTTTGATAAGTGACTAGCAGACATGGAAGGCCCGAAATTACGCGGTGTGGAACGCTGAAATTAGTAGGAAGTTTGTTTTTTAGGTGTGTAGGGGAGCATCGAGAGGATTTCCCGAAATCTCATTCGTTCAAGTGAACAAAGTTGGGAGGGACGACAATTTTTTTTTACAAAAAACAAATAAGATGCTGTAATGCCACAGTTAGTATGAGCATATTATATGATATTTTACCAACTTCACCATTTGGTCTACATATAGCGGGGTAGGCAGAAAAAATGTTATGGCAAGACACTCCGTACAAAAACAATAAGTCATCTACAGTTGATTACCGTAATCGCATCCACGACTACAATTTTTACATATGAGTGACACAGTGTGAAGCTGAAATAAAAATCGTAAAACAATATATCAACACCGTACAAACGCCTATAAATAAAATTGAACACGGCGCTAAAAGCTCAGTGATCTTCGCTAATATTTTTTTTTTCACTTAAGTAGAAAATGAAGAGACGGTCCGACTAATGAGTTCTCGGCAAAACGAAGTTTGCTACTAAATAAAGCGGAGAAACTACCAAATGTGTAATGCTATAGAGGACGATCGTTTAAGTTTACGTAAATAATTAAAAATTGTCGATCACTAAGTAAGTGACGAAAGAGTTTTTAAAATTATATAGATTTAAATCAAAATAAATCAAATAAATCAGCTTCACGCTGTATCCCGCACACTGCAGGGTAGGCAGAGGGAACCTAGTGTTAAGAAACTCCGTTCCCCACTTTCTGCTGAATTATGGAGGTATTGCGTGTCGAGTGGCAGAACTCAACGCCGCGCTTGTCCCCAACACCAGAGCGAAGAAATGGAAATATAAATTTAAGTAAATATTTCATCTCCTCGAGTGGGGATCGAACCCGCAACCAGTCGGTTTTACAGTTACACTTTGTGCCCCTGCGCCACGACTGGCCTCATAGATTAATTATATAGATTTAGTATTTTAAAATGTTAAATAAACGTAAAAATTCCGTTTTTAATTAAAATAAAAACTTTTTAAATGCGAGTAGGGCTCGCCCACCGAGAGTTCCGTACCAATTTCAAAATTGTAAATCAATTAATTAATAGTAATAAGTATAAAATATAAAAATTGACAAATTTAAATGTGTGTGCTCCTATTTATACTCATTTTGTGTGAAGTAAACTACAAATATAAGTTTTTTATGTTCTTTTTCCTATGAAATACCGATAAATTTTCACTGTTCGTTATTCGTATTGTAAGTTCTCACTTCGTGCCAGATTTCACAATCACAAGTTTGATTTTGTCTGTATTCCAACGGACCGTAGACCTGAATATTTGAGATTAATTTTAGTTTGATGATTGATCTCAAGACAGATGGTCTTGACAGACGGAAAGCAAATTGATCCTATAAGGGTTTTTTGAGGTATGTAATCTTAAAAAGGATCTTTACTTCCAGTTCTATGTGCATTGGCTTTCTTGTAATATTTCAATATTTTTTAAAGTAAATCAAAACGTATATAAACATAAAATACTATATTTTATATTTATCAATTTTATATAGCAGCTATATAGTATGCTCACATGAGTGGAGTACAATGTTAAATATAAAGTAAAAGGAACGCGATTTTAGACTCAAATTGCTACTAACGAAATTGAACTTTGATGTTCCTCGACTCTGTTGGAGGCTTTAATATTTGTAGTCTACATAACTATAATTCACTGTAAATGCTTCATATAAAAATATAAAAAAACAATCAAGTGCGAGTTGGACTTACGCATCCCGTACCAATTTAATCATTGTTGATCAACGGGAGGTTATTTGGAGACTCTTTTCGAGAATTTATGACTGCCTGTTAAGTAGAAGAATTCAACGTGGCGTTTTATATTGAAAGAGCGGAGAAAAAAAACATCCCTCGAGGAGAGATCGAATCCAAAATCATCGAGTCATAGATATAACACTCATATTATATTGTTTCATATTAACGCTTACCACATACGAAATCAAAACCGCATGTAAGCCAAAGTATCACACTTATCTATTTAAAAAGCCCTATAAAAGCTACAAATACAACATAAAATGACATCACTTAATATTTAAATCTCTGTATATTTTTTTATAAAAAATATAATAATAATAACAACGGATGTAACATCATACGTTCAGGCTCGAAGCACTATTTCCGTTTTAAAATATTTAAACTGAATAATCTTGTGAAATCTGCATTTATATATTTTAAAATTGTAACAGCGTAAACATATCACGTGCTCTTTAAAATAAAAGTTAAATGTAATTCGTTTTTATTATACATACATACATGACATTTATATACGATCACCACTCGAGATTTTATTGAATTATCTTCATCCCGGTTTGGTAATTATGGAGCGGCATTGAGTTCCGTCACTCATCACGCAATGTCTCGAAAATCAGTCAGAAAGTGAGGAATGGAGTGTTTTAACACTAGGTACGAACGATGGGTAGAGCGTTGAAGTCGATCTTCTCACTACAACTTATGCATTGGCAAACGACGACGACGCCTCGTCTATTACCCGCTGCCATCACCTTCAGGATGCCAGAGGATTCCCCTAGAAACACTAGGTTTTCTCTGCCACATGACTGCTATGCGGGAAAAAAAGCGTGAATTTGAGAAAAAAATACATACATAGATATATTATGTTTATGTCCTTGGAGACAGAAATAAGTTATTTTGAATACTCAAAAACAATGAAAATATTATTAGAGATTTAGTGTCCATGATAAATAAAAAAACCATTTAATATACTATGTATAAACTCTGCTGTTACTGAGTGACTGACATATGACCCGTAGCTAAAGCTACGCGGCGCAGAACGCTGAATTTGGACTGTTTCTTGCGAAATGTAGGGTGTAACTAAGAAATGATTTCCGAAAATTCTTACGGTAAAGGGGAAAACAAAATTTTCCAATTCTACGCATACAAAGTTGCGGGCTACGTCTAGTTAAAATATATTTATATATTTAAATACGTTGTCACTTCGGTCTCTAGAGTATAATATCAAATAAGTTCTTTCTACCCCCAAGTCTGAATTCGGGCGATATAAATCAAACTACATACATATGTCGTACTACAAGGCGTATATGTCTAAAAAGCTTCAATGTACCCATTTAAGTATAAAATAATCAATCCAGGGGCAACAAAATGCTCTTTTATAAGAATTTTTCATATGTCAATATTAATATTCTTTTAACATTATGGAGTTCCGTATAATGTCACTCAAAGACTAACAATCGGCAGGTTCGTTATGGAAATTTTACAAAAAGCTACAGGAATTTTTAATACAAAATATCTGGTTTGCAGCAAAAACTTGGATAAAGGAAAGAAATAAGCTTTTGGTAAAGTAAATGTTCTTAATGAGGTATCCTGACCTCCTTGTGACTCAGAAATGAGAACTATTTAATATATTTAGTGGTTCTGGGTTCGTTATTTTCTCATTTTCATTATTTTTTTCCTTCCATTTGAACCTATAAAAAAGCTCCGTACTCCACGTTACACGTACTCAATTACGAAGAATCGAACCCACAACCGTCGTGTTTATCGGTGCTCCACGACTGCCACTTTCTTATTGACGCATATATGTCAATATAATTAATCACATGATAAAGAGTTATTCTAACAGAATATCAGATTATCAAAAGAGAACGTAAAAAAAAGAGAATGTAGTACGTAAAATAAACCATACGTCCTTTATAATTGTTGTTTTTTATAAAAATCTTTTAAAACGTGAGGTCGTCATGATGCAACGGCACAGTGTCTGACTGTAAGCGTGATGTTTGTGGGTTCGATTTCCACTCGAGCGATTGAACTCGTTCTAGTAACAAGATAAAATTCAGCGTTGTGTTCTGCAGCTGAACACGCACTGCCTCGAAAATTAGACAGAAAGTGGAGAACGGAGTGTTCTAGCACAAGCTTTAAAAAGAATATATTTTAGATTAATTATTATCTATACTATAATAATAAAAAATAAACAGTAAAAAATGATTGAATGTATTTGCAAAAAAACAATAGAAAGGGATTCAACAACACGCATAAAAAATAAATCTATGATGTTACAAATTTATTAATAAATTGAGACTCTTCTAATAGTGTTAAACCGACTAGTGTTAAACTATAATTGAAACATACACACCTACACATTATACACACACCGTCACGTCACTAACAGGTAATTAGGTCTTTGTCAATGAATACGTGCTTTGTAATAGGAGCCTCTTCACGTTTCTGCTGGTTTGAACGAGCACGTCAAGTAAGAACTTACTGCATTGCGGTTATCATATAAATTAGCAATAGATTATAGGAATCTAATATCTATACTTATATGGAAATTATTAAGAGTGTTAATTTGTTATTAAGTTTGGTTTTAGGTTCACACTGTATCCGCACGCATATGGCAGCGGGAACTTAATGTCAGAACACTCCATTTCCCCATTTCTGACCAATTTTCTGGCCATTGCGTGTTCATTGGCGAAATCTAATGCCGCGCTGTCGTTTTACCAGAGTGAAAAAAATAAAATTCGTAACCCAGAGTGAGAATCAAACCCACAACTTTCCCTTTTCCCAGGACCGCTTCAATCCTTAACATGAAAACCATTGACAAACTTAACAAAGCTGATGTGAAAATTTTTCATGTATAAAATTTGTATTGTTTAAAAATACGTACACGTTAAATAGTATGTCCATATTTGATTTTAAAAATAAAAATATAACAGAAATATGTTGTTGTTATTTTAAAAGATTTCTCAGCTTTGAATAATTAAAAACTGTAAAATACTCTTACGTTATATTTTTTGAAACTAGCGTCTTGATACTAGATTCTCTCTGTATTTCCTCCCCTTAACTAAAGCGAAGCGAAGCTTGTTTGTGTGGAACACAATAAACGAAATATATAACTTGACTAGGATAACAAAGCTAAGATAACCAAAAGTCGTAAAAACTATGTTTATCGAATTGCGCGACGCAAAAGAGGGTTATGTGTTTAGAAAGAGGGTTATGTGAGTCGATGTATACATATGTATGTACGTATACATATGTATGTATGTATGTGTGTTCCTATGTGGCGTTGTAGAAGCCTTGGCCAGTTTTGATAATTCTTACGTCGATCGATTCGTTTTAACCTTAAGAGTGCCACTAAAGACATGGCAATCATCAAAATACATCATAGCGATAACCACTGGGGAAGAAGGCTATATGCTAATGTGTTTAGATGTATCATAAAACGTACACGATTGTTACTTACATAGATGCATTAGATCACCGAGGCGGAGCCTCGGGTAAAAGATAGTGTTAAATGGAGCTAAAGTAAAAATACCTTTTTTACCTATAAAATACTATCCAAATACATTCTTATTTTGTTTAAAGGCTGTTTCGCGTCAAATATTTTTTTTGTCCGAAATTCTACACAGCTCGAATAACAGTTGCAGTTTTAGAAAATAGCTTTGTTTTTATATGAAAGAATAGTTTCAACGTTATTTGTAGAGTAAAAGTGAGATGAATTGAAATATTTACAACTTTTATTTACTTCGCCATATATTTTTACACATTGAATGTTTATTCTTAACACTTTCATGGGTCGGGTGGGACTTGTTTTGTTATTATTTTTTGAACAATGTTTTTCTTTAAACTAGATAGTGACAAAACACAATGCGAATTTCATCTGAATATTTGTAGTTGTTTTATTCGTTTAAATAAAATTGTTTAAATATACATTAATGTTTTTTGTAGCTTCACGCTGTATCCCCTTATAGTCTACATCAGCAGCAGAAGAGAAGACACTCTGAGGAGTGAGAAAATGAAAATAATTCAAGCCTCTAAGCAATATTTTCTCACTTTGTGGAGTCGGTTAATACCACTGAGTGTTTCCTCCGAATAGCATGTAATTTGTTTGGTTATCGATTACATCGTTAAACCAGAAGGCCTAAAGGGACTGGCGGACATTGACAAGATCGATGTGATGCCTTTGAATTTATCATTATCAAATTTTTAAATTCGATGCCATCGTCGCGCAGTAGCTTCGTCTTATCGTATGCGCTATGAATGTCGGTTATGTCTGTAGTTAGTGGAATGTAAAATAAATCAGCTTCACGCTGTATCCCGCACACAGCAGGGTGGGCAGAGGGAACCTAGTGTTAAGACACTCCATTCCCCATTTTCTGCCGAATTCTGGAGGCATTGCGTATTGAGTGGCAGAATTCAACGCCGCGCTTAACCTCGATACCAGAGCGAAGAAATGGAAATATAAATTTAAGTAAATATTTCATCTCCTTGAGTGGGGATCGAACCCACAACCAGTCAACCAGTCGGTTTTACAGTCACACCTCGTGCCGCTGCGCCACGACTGGCCTCTTAGTGGAATGTATTGTATTTATATTATTGTCATATTCAACAGACGTTGACTCGAATTCATGATTTTGATTTTGGGCCATGGAAAACGGAGTTCTATGATATTAAGTTCTTTCAACCTACCTCACTGCGAAAAAATGCGTATTAAAGCCTGGCATTGAGCTTCGCCACTAAACAACAAATTCCTCGAAAAAAATCGACGGAAAGCTGGGAACGAAGTATCTGAAGACTGGGTTCCGTCAGCAGCGTGCTGTATGCGGGATACAGCGTGAAGCCGATTTAATTTTTTTAATTGTTGCATTTATCTCCACCAATGTTAAAGATATTGAGTGAAATGGATAGTACAGACCCATCACGAACATAATCCGTAGAACAGTACGGGCACTGAATAAGTAGCAAGGATTGTTCTGGTTTTATAATAAAGACTATAATAACAATATTAAAAAATAACCTATGGCATTTAATTTTAATATATTTTTTTATGAACGCTTTATCCATAGCATAGTCAGGGAGCGCCAAACACTAGGATATCTCCTGTATACATGCCTCGTCCACTGTTATCAACCTTTTCATATCCTCCAAGGACACTCATGCTTAGGCTTCCAGTATCATGTGTTTTCGACAGTCAACCAAGATATTCCCTGCCACTCTTACTACTCACTCTCGCTCCATAAATCTTTTTTGCCATTCTTTCATCACACATTCTCTCTACGTGCCTAAACCACCTGGATTTGCACGTTCTCCTACATTCACTGTAACATCCTCGATTATTTCATCCCAAATCAATAAAAATATAACTGCCAGTTATAACTTGAGGAATAAGTTCACGTATGTAAATAATAAAAAAATACGTAGAATTAATTTAAAGATAATATTATTATAAAATATTTTTATCACGTTTTTCTTGTGTAATATATGTATATACATTGTATCACTTTTAAGCACTACCAAAATTTCTAACTTTACCGTTTCATTAACAAACTAGTTACACCAATACGATAGTTGGATCTCAGTTAAATCCCCTACAGACACTTTGTAAGGAACGTTGTAAAGGCGTTCAACGAGTACCGTAGAACGTAAGCAGCTTAACTCTGTTTTATTTAAGACTTTCTCTGCAAACTTCTTTTTTTACTAAACAATCTGTCTATCTAAGGTTATTTCGTAAATTTATATATTATTCGAGATATCTTTTTAGGGTTCTGTATCTCAAAAACAAAAAAAAAAACGGAATCCCTATACTAAAGGGATCCTTCCTTTGTTGTCAGTCTGTCCGTCTGTCTGTCATGTGGATGTATCGATCTGAAATTAATATCAAATATTCAGGTCTGCGGTCCCTTGGAACAGAGAAAAAAATCAAGCTTCTATTATAAGTCAACGTGATCAGAAGTTATGAACGTTTATGCATTGATTTTGCTGCATTTTGTATGAAATTCGACCTACAATTATGAAAATTGGCAAGAATTCAGAACTTGCAGTACAAATAAAGATAAAAAATCTAAAAAATTAAAAATTTTTGCATTTCATACCAAATTAGTACAAACTTAACTTTAATAAATTGCACTTCCCTTTGACATCTTGAAATTGTTACGGAACCTTTAGAATGCGACTTGCATTTTTTTATAATTTCACGATATATCTCGCGTATAACAGAGTCGACAGAAAGAACTTATACTTAATACTTTAAAAATGTTTAGAAAGAAGAAGTGAAGAAAGAAGAGTGGCAGAACTCAATCCGCGGTTTGTTTCATTGCCAGAGAAAGAAGAGAAATAATTATAAAAGGTTACACGTGACATATTCGAAGCAACCTAGATGGATTTGAATAAATATACGCCATGCAATCTGGTCTATATATAGCCTTATTTGATAAATTCATTAAAATCATCATTAAAAAGAATTATTTAAATCTTGCCAGTAGTTCTTGAGATGAGGTCCAAAATTAAAACAAACTCTTTAATTTATTAATAATAGTATATCTGTATAGATAATACAGATTAATATATTAATATACAATATATTTACCAAACAAAATAGAATAAAAAAGTAATATTTTTTAAAAATAGAATCGTATGAACGTCGAAATAAGATAATTTAATAAACGATTAATTGTGTACAAGGAAAATGCTAGAGAAATGTGCCTTTTTGTACAATAAAAGGGAAGAAACAAAACGAAGTATTAGTAAATGTAATATCTGTATGAGGTAATGATAAAAGAAATCGTATATAATAAGCAATGGTTTGGAAATAAAGATAATATATATCAATGGCTCGAAGCTATGGTTGTATGTATGCTATGGTTGTGGGTTCGATTCTCACTCGGGGGAATAAAATGTTTTCATTGCCACGCAGTATCTCGAATTAGGGAAGAAAGCAGAGAATGGAGTGCCTTTACATAAAGTTCTATCAGCCTTCCCTTCTAAATTCGGACCAAAGCATGACATAAAAAAAACAAGATATTAAATCACTTTTACGTGTGAAGCAAGTTGCTGGTGTATTGTACGGGTACATTCAATAAAAAAATGAATTTCAATCATTAAATTTAAACTATGTATACTTAGTAGTTTAATTATTAGTGTACTCCATAACACATAACTATTACTATTACTTCACGCTTCACGCTGTATCCCGCACACAGCAGGGTAGGCAGAGCACTTTCTGCCAGATACTGGAGGCATTGCGTGTTGAGTGGCAGAACTCAACGCCGCGCTTTGCCTGTCGAGGCAAAGCGTGTGGCGTCGGCCGAGCGAAGAAATGGAAATATAAATTTAAGTAAATATTTTTATCTCCTCGAGTGGGGATCGAACCCACAACCAGTCAGTTTTACAGTCACACTTTGTGCCTCTACGCCACGATTAGCCATAACACATAACTAACGGTCCATAATATGCACAATTAAAAATATAATTTAATATACTTGATATTCGACTTGGACATGAAAAGTATTTTTAGAAACTATGCTGTAAAGTCAATCGGCTTACTGTAACATTTGGAAACATCGTTATGTATAGTATAATCTACAGAGTACATACGACCTGAGATACAGGTTGAAATTTTTACACTCATCGTCAATATTATTTCCCAAAGCAATCAGTTAAGAAATTAAACTTATCATACAAATTACAGTTATTAAAGTAAGCTTCGAGGCTATTAAGTTAAAAATCCTGGAAGACGTCAGGTCAGGTAATAAACGGCTGCAGTTTCAAGAGATGGTTTATGATGTCTGTAAATCTTGCAGAGATTGCTATTATCATCTAAGTCTTAGAACGCCATACCATTTTTGTTTATTGTATGTTTGTTTAGTGTCTCAATTTTCCTGCGAAATGAAGGCTCGTAGTGATTTGTCACAATGTTTTTGTTTATTCTGCCAATTCGGTTTGTGATTTGAAAATAATTTTTAAATTGATAACTGAAGAAATTAGTTATAATACATAAAAAAAATACTTAATTATTTATAATACAACTTTCTACGTACAGCTTTTCTCCTATAGTCAAATGGAAAAAATTACGAGTTGAGAATGACGATCATTCTGAGTGCCCGAGGCAACTCTTCATAAACAGTAGGTTACATCGAAACTGGTAAAGTGATCTTAATATAGACTATTATAGCTTCAATTCAATATTATTTATCAGTTACAAAGTCTTTAAAACGTTAATGTAATATACATAGAGTTGATGAAAACATAACTCATCTATATATGAAACAGGTATCGTTATTGAAAATATTTTCGTAGCATTAAATTTGAACACGCAATCTCTACAAATAATATCAAATATGCCAATCGCAATTGCGCTACAACAGAGTCGATTTAAATACAACCATAAATGGCATAAGTCCTAATTTTTCTTTGCATTTAACATTTCAATTGGTTGGTACATTGTAGTTAGTGTTTATATAATTTATGCGAGCGCGAAGTTGCATTTGGGACCGAGTTCAGCGTTAAACTACTGTCATTGAAAATTTAATCATACTTTAGAAATGTTTGTTACCGTATATATTATCTTTTCTTTTAAAATAAATCAAATCAATCAATTTCACGCTGTATCCCGTATAGCAGGGTAGGCAGTGGGAAGACTAGTGTTAAGACACTCCGTTCTTCACATTTCGCTGAATTCTAGAGGCATTGCATGACGCGAGTCGAGTGGCGGACCTTAACGCCGCGCTTTGGCTAACTGAAAGTAAACAAAAATTAAGATATGCTGACTACAATATAGCTGCTACGAAGGATGGTATTATTACTTACTATTTAGAAATTATAAATGTAACTACCTAAATCTATAAAGACAAGCAATGAGATCAAAGAGAAAACATTCCTTACAAACTTACAGATTTATAATATTAGTAGGATGGTGGATAGATGAGATGGTAGGATATGATGATAGGATTTTAGACAGGTCAAAAAGCTGACACGTGAAGCTTTAAGTTTTAAATACTTTCAGCTTAGTTATAGTGTAAAAAGTCGTAAAATGTTGATGAGTAAACTAGCTGGAGTATAAAGTTTAACTGACGTTCCACTCGGCTAGGATCCAGGGATTACGGTAACATTATCATTCAAGTCTGTATTCTTTACATTGTTGCATACTTGAACTATATAAGAGAAATATTTTTGTTAAATTAAATCAAAATCAGCTTCACGCTGTATCCCGCACACAGCAGGGTAGGCAGAGGGAACCTAGTGTTAAGATACTCCGTTCCCCACTTTCTGCCGAATTGTGGAGACATTGCGTGTTGAGTGGCAAAACTCATCGCCGCGCTTAACCTCGACACCGAAGAAATGGAAATATAAATTTAAGTAAATATTTCATCTCCTCGAGTGGGGATCGAACCCACAACCAGTTGGTTTTTTACAGTCACACCTCGTGCCACGACTGGCCTCTTGGAATTTATTAATAGTATATAACATTCAACTATATATGTCTACTGTCAACGTCAATGCCTATAACATTGCAATTTACATTTCATAATAGAACTTTAAGCACTTCAAGTTGCATAAAGCTCAGCGAAATAGTCAAACAACTTTATTCTAGTTTTTATTATCACAGAGCTAATTATCTATGAGTCAAACAGAATATAAAACAATGTGTCAGTTTGTAACAACGAAAGTTTCAACATATTATGAAGTTATGCAATGGATTTACGCGAAACGGGAACTAATTTTAGTTGTGAAAATTGATCTACGTTTTACGTGCTTTATATATATTATACATAATAATATTGTAATATAACATACTAGAAGGCCAGTCGTAGTGCAGGGTGCAAGCGTGTGACTGTAAACGGGACAGGTTGTGAGTTCGTTTCCCACTCAACACACAATACTTTCAAAACTCGGTGGAAAGAGGGAAAAGCAAGTTTTTCGGAATATCTTAACACTAGGTTCCCAGGTTCACTCTGCATCCTACGTTTAGCGGGATACAGATTTAAGCTAAAACAAAAAATAGTAATTGTATACTCTTTCTCTGAATCTACTACATTTCTCGAGGCCATTGTGGCTCGTGGACAAAGTCTGACTAAACGCATTATTGGCTTGCTCCCCAATGAGGCTAGAATTATTTTAATTTCCCCAATCCAGTAAGAAAAGGATGGCGTTGAGTTCCAGCGCTCAACTACTCACCAGAATGTCTAGAATTATGGCAAAAAGAGGATAACGAAATGTCTTAACATTAGTTTGTCTATCTAGTATATATGTACGTAGCTACAAAATGTTTATTCTCCATGTAACTATAATAAAACTTCAAATATCTATATACAAAGGCGTTGCAAGCTTAGCTTAGTTGAAAGTTTAACATTTCAACGATCCTGATGCTTGGGATTAATAGTCACTTACGTTACTTTGTCCTATCAATGTAGAGGTGTAACTGAATAAACAGCGGAAATTATATTATATTGAGGTTATTTGTATTTTCACGTTGTAGCAAGTAGGCAGTGAAAGGCTAGTGACAAAACACTCCATTTGACATTTTCCGCAATTTTTCGGGACTATTGTGTTGTGTGGCGGAACTCGACAATCTTTGACTTGTCACTAGATTGAGTAAATGAAAATGTTTTGTTGTTAGAAGCAGGTCGCTAGAAAGAGCGACGATAGAGTGGCCAAAAAGATTTATAACGCAGAAGTGAGCGGTAAGAATAGCAGGAGGAGATCTCGGTTAACCTTCGAGAATAAGTGTCGATGACACTGGAGAAAGGTCACGTAAAAAGAACTTAAAAAACTTGCATCCACTGAATGGCATGAATAAAGAGGTTGATGACAATGAATAAGGTGAAAGAGATGTAGTGTACGCAGAAACATTAGAGTTTGTCGCTTCGGTATCTCTAACTTCTCTACGAGGGATACGCGTGAAGCGAGAAACAAAGCTTAACTAAAATAATTAGTCAGTATTACTTTTCATTATAGAATTGCAAATTACATATTAGCCGTTTCATCTAATACAACCATTTTCCTTGCATATGAATGTGACATTAAAGAATTGCTTTCATTTAAGTACTGCAGCTTTTCACTTAATTTATATAAGTATTTAATATGATGAAATTTATAAAAGCGTTAGTATCCGACTGTAAAGTCCGTAAGGGTTGTGGGTTTGTTTCCCACTCCCGGGGATGAATTGTTAACAATTCTTTGATTCCACAAGGCAACGCGTGGCGGTGAGTTCCGCAACTCAACAGGCACTATTTCAAAAATTTGGAAGTGTGTGTATTTGGAAATTTGGCAACGCGGTAAATATAGAGTGAAAAAAAATACTTCATGAGATTCATAAAAATATTATTTTATTTTAATATTGTTTTTAGATATCTTTAATTTTTTTTCATTGTCAATAAAGGCAGAGTAATAAAAATAAACTTTTGAAACTAAATACTGTTTTTCTAGTTAAACGAGCGAAATTTAAACCTGATATATGTCTAAGTTTTGTGAGATGTCGCGTCGTACAAGATGTAAATCAATTATAAAATAAAATTATATATATAAATAATTAATTTGTATTTAACCAAATAACTTAATAAATGTATTGCCAATACATTCAAATACATGAACTTTAGTAATTTTGTTCACAACTGAATAAGTCGTAAATATACCAGTGAACAGATTTTAACAGCTATTACGGTATGACATTCGTGAAAAGTATAATAAATATGTTTAAACAACACATTTACATTTACAATGAAAATAAATTGATGTGATATGAAGTGGTTTCCTACGATATAAGCTTGTACATTGAAACTGTGATATGGCGCAGCAGCGCAATATCTAACTATTAATACAACGGTTTTGGGTTTGATTCCCACTCTAGGGAATGAATTTTCTGGTAAGAAGATAAACCGCTAGGTTGAATTCCTCCAATCAACACGCAATATCTCCAATATTTGGTGAAAATCGGGGAACGGAGTGTACGTACACTATGTTCCTCCTCTTTACTCTGCTATATGCGGTATACAGCCTGAAGCTAAAAAAATACTTGACAACTGTACAAATAGTAGACATTTTGAATGTTATTTCCAAACCCTACCATCTTTTAAATCTTTATTGACTGTTTGTTCTATGGTATTTTGTTGGGTCGACTTTTTATTTCGGTGTTTTTCTCTTTCACAAAAGAATTAACTTGAACTGCTTCGCCGATAGAGTTTGTGAAGTCGACATTCTTTAAAGTGAATACACAAACAAATTGAGAATGTTTTAAGATGTTCAAAGATTTAGTTGGAATTTGTGGAATGTTAGTTACGTTTTGTTTAATAGAATTATACTTTTATAAGTAAAACTGAAACTTTTTAAAAAAAAAAAATTAAATTAAATTAGCTTCACGCTGTATCCCGCACACAGCAGGGTAGGCAGAGGGAACCTAGTGTTAAGACACTCCGTTCCCCACTTTCTGCCGAATTCTGGAGGCATTGCGTGTTGAGTGGCAGAACCCAACGCCGCGCTTAACCTCTTATATTTTATATAGTGAAACTTTTTAAACTTCTTATATTTTTTTCATAATTATTTTACAAGCAAATTTTTTTTCTTGTTTCTTTGTCTCGGATATATATGAGTAGGCAATGTCATGGCACTAGGATCTTCTGGTGTCAAGAGACTACATTTTCCACTTTCCATTAGAATTATAAGATACTTAGTGAAAATAATATCGAGTTTGTCTTTACTCTTCACTTTTTTACATTAGGAGTCAAATCATGTTCATTTTAATGTGTCACATGGTGGAACATTAACATCCTCTTTATATGTATAACAAGACCAAGGACTTAACGAATACGTTTTGAAATTGAAAAAAATGGAAAAACAGAGTGATGTGCGACTATGTATGTATTCACTGTAAAATTGGGAGTATTTCATGAAATATTTTTTTTACCTTAATGCTCTTATAGTAATACTTGTACAAATCTCATATTTCAAATATAAAAACTAACTTAATAGTGTGTTAGCAAAGTATCAAAAATCATTTCATAACTTAGACGGTAGTTAAACAACTTTAGTGACACTTAAAAGTCTGTTGACTCCACACCTACGGAACTTTCATGAACTAATATAAAAATTTCCCAACTTAAGTCATAAGTAAGTCTTATGTGAATTTAAAAATGTGGAACTAACACCGACTGAAGCACCAATAATCTGGTGTTAGCAACGGTAGCAACCAGTTCGGACCGATTTTAACCGGCTTTATCCGCTTCTAACCGGATTTTTCCAGTTTTACGGACGAGAACATGCCGCGTTTTTGATTCAACGCGTTGTGTTTGTGACGCTTACATCGCTAGTGCTTTAAAAGATTTATGGAACTTTTTATTGGATGGTAAGGATTTTAGTGTAGAAATCTCGAGAATATTTTGAAATACTCTTTATATTGCACTTTTATGAAGAAAATTCAATTTAGATCTTTTTTGTACATTTAGGTCTTACGTGAAATATGAAGTCATATTTGAAACTAAATTTTATACTATAGTCGTTATTTAAATGCCAATGTTTGTAAATAACCTCCTGTACATATAAGGGTCATCAGTTATTCTGAGGACAAAGAATTTTAATTAATCATTTTTCATGGAAATGAAAGTATACAAATAATAATGTAATGATTTATTTACTAGCTTCGTACTGTATCCCGCCTATACTTCGTTCTCCAGGATTTGTGAAATTTCTAAGACATTACGCGTTAAGTGGTGGAATTTAACGCCGCACTTTGTGTTATCAAAACGTAGAAATGCAAATATTTTCCTCCCGAGTGGAGATTAAACCCACAACCGTTGCGTTAAATTAAACGCTATTCCAATGCGCCTCCACTGCTAATATTATGACTTCTACATATACATACATATAGATAACATTTTTTTAGCTCACTAAATTCACTCGACAAGAGAGCACAGCAGAAAAAGAATATTAAATATTAAATGCAAGCTGTGAACGTGCAAATTGGCAAAAAATATCAGAAAATACATCTTCCAAAAGGGGAACCAACTGTCAAGAACGGAAAACACTAATGAAAAGAAATAAGCTTATTTCATATTTTCCTTTTGCATACCTTGTATATATTTCTATGATGGCATCGGAATATTTGTGTTCAACGTAAGAAAGTAGAGTCGATAATATTAAAGCAATCACGAATTCTGTCTGTCTAGATAGTCTAAGTGAAAAATTCTCAAATGGAAAAATTCTTCAGGAATATGAGAAATATGTTATTTCTTTATTTTACAATGCTTACTTGTTCTTGTTTTGATATTTTCATAAATACTCAGAGAATTTTGCAATCGTTTTATACGATGGTTGGGCTGGGCTAAAAATGTTTTTAAATATGATATTGACTGAGGTCGTCGTGGCACAGTGGTAAAGCGTTAGTATGTCAACGCAACTGTTGTGGGTTCGATTCGCTCACGGGTAAATGAATTTTCATAGCCTCGCCTTACTAATAAGACAAAGCGCGGAATTAGGTTATGCCAGTCAACACTCAATGTCTCGAACATTGGGAAGTGTCTTAGCACTAGATTTCCCCTGCCTACTCTACTATATGTGGAGTATAGAGTAAAGCTAAAAAAAGTTATAATTTGACAGTTTTATTTTGTTGTAACCAGATTTCATGAATGATAATATTGATGCTATTAAACATAATAAATATTTCTCAACATTTAAAGTTGTACCTAATCCCCATTTATATTATCTAAGTGAGATGTCACTCATGTCTTATATATTATTCAAAAAACAACATGCAAGAGCAAAGAGCTAAAGGGCAAACTGGTAATAAGATCACTCAGCTATCCCTTGAGTAATTACTCATATAATTCAATGACCTACATCAGATCTGCGCGTTAAATCTGGTAAAACAAATTTCTAATATTTATTGAGAAATGGCACTTGTTTGCACTGTAACGGATTGTCCCATCAACTAAAGGACAAGAGCGCTTCAATATTACAAGGGCTTTCTATTTAATTGTATTTGGGCATAGGATCGAAGGAAAACATTCTTGAGACCTAGAAGGATTTTTGTGAAGATAAATTCATATGATAGTGAAGGGGTTTGTATGATATAAGCTTGTTTGAACTATTGGTTTGGTTATTTTTGCTTATTTATATAGGTATGTATACAAGGGTAATTGAAAGATTATGGAGAATGAACGGGTTTACGGATGCTATTAATAATATTAATAAACTATGATACTAAGAACAGAAGACATAATTTTAATTTTAACAATCTTTATGTTATAAAGCTTGCTGCTTGACATTAAAACAATATATAAATTCTTAACTTGATATTAACAGTGTTTTTTTTAGCTTTCTGTTGTATCCCGCATGTCGCAGGTTAGAAAAAAGGGACGTGATGTTAATACGCTTCGTTCAACGTGCTCAGCTCAATATTTGAGACATTGCGTTTTACTGGCGAAACTCAATGTCGCACTTTGTCTTGTTATAAGAGGGATTCGAATCCACAACTATCCCATATACTTCGTGTATACTTCGACGTTGTCCCTTATACTATAAATTATAGCCCCCTCATCTCATTTCATATAAAATTTAATTAAACATTTCTCATAAAATCCAACCCCATTTGAGCCGATACCATCGAAATCGCACCTCAATTAACACCTATAAATGGTCGTTCGGAAATAAAACGATCGTTTGATATAATTTTTTAATTAACCCTTTCTACTATAGGGCGGCGTTGAGTTCCGTCACTTAACACATCATGTGTCCAATTCGGCCGGTAAGTGAAGGACGGAATGTCTTGACAATTGAGTAACGTAAAAGTATTATATACGTACATATGTATAGAAATATTTAATGTAACCATTTTTCCAATACAAACTTAAAAACATTCATATACTTTTCCACTAAGCGGCACTAGTGGGTACCGAATAAAAATATAGCCATTTAAACTGATAACTTCATAAACCTTTTTAATAACCTATATCTTGTTTATTATTACGAAAAAACATTGAAGTAATCTTTTCTTAATTGTTTCGTATCAATTACACGACGAAAAAAAAATATTGAGCTAAGAGATAATTTTGTTTACCACGTTCTCCCCTTTATTATGCGGGAACAAAGGATCATTTTAATTTTGTATACTCAAAACATCAGTATTCAAGGAAAATGTATCGGTTTGAGGGTATCTTCACATAAATTTGTTTACCGTTAGTAATGAAAGGAAATAGGTATTTACGAAAATGAAAGAACGAATGCTTATAAGTTTATGCATGGGATAAGCCAAGATTTATATTTTCTTAAATAATAGTTATATTTATATTGATATTTAAGCCCGAGAGCCAGGTAGTCAGTTACATATGTAATAAAAAGTAATAAAAACGAGGCAGTCGTAGCCCATGGACACAAGGGTATAACGCGACGGTTGTGGGTTCGATCCCCACTCGAGGAAATAAAATATTTATTTAAATTTATATTTCCATTTCTAGTGTCAAGGCAAAGCGCGGCATTGACTTCCGCCACTCAACAGGCAATGCCTCCAAAATTCAGCGAAAAGTGAGGAATGGAGTGTCTTAACACTAGGTTCCCTCTGCTTACCCCAATGTGTGCGGGATACAGCGTGAAGCTGATATAAGAGCTAATCGTTTGTATATACGTTTGCCTTCCTTGACAATTTGAATATTTAATATTAAAAGTTTCTTTTTAATTCGAACAATTGGTTCCAGATATTACCGCGTTCAACCAAACAAACTCTTCAGTATTATAATATTAATAAAAGGATTCATGTTAAGAAATAAAGAATACGGTTTGTAGAAGAATGTAGAAAGTATTGATTAGTTTTTGTCCACATTTAATAAAATAAAAAAATATATTAATAATATGTTTTTTTTTATTTAATATTGATATCGTCCACACTATGTGAAAATGCCCGAACTCCGTCATAATCAATCACGCGACTGATTGTTCGCGCCCTATTGTTTTCATTGTATGTGCACTCGGCACTGTACTGTGCATCCAGTGCCAGTGCCAGATAGTTCCTTTTAATAAAGAGATTTTACAACGAGAGAATATTATATATAATACTAGGGACCCGAACGCGGCTTCGCCCGCTTGAAAAATTATTGCTATAATATATTATAGCCAAATTATATAAAATATTTATATGCTATGTAGCCTGTGTTATTCTGATGTATAAGATCTATTAGTGTAAAGTTTCACCTAAATTCGTTCAGTAGTTTTCGCTTGAAAATGGAATCAACATATTAGCAGGACTTGCTAGGCCTACATGTAGGGTACACGTATATTTCGTCTTTATACTTTAATTTTAAGTTTCAATCCTTATTTTTTTATATTTAAAATAATTTATATTTTTATTATATTTTAGGGTGATTTAAGAGTAGAATTAATCTTTATCCTTCCAATTTTTCTATTTTTTGTTAATATAATCCCCAGGGTGCCTGATTCCGGGGTTGCTTAACGTCTATTGATAAATTACTTTGTTCTTAATTTTCGTTTATTTCAATTTTTCTTCATTATTTTGTAGTGGAATGTAATCGAGGCCGTCGTGGCACAGCGACACTATCTGTAAATGCGACGGTTGAGGGTTCGATTCCCACTTTCACTAACTTGGTTTAGTAAAAAGACAAAGCACGGAGTGTTCTAACACTTGGTTCGCTCTGGCTATCCTGGTATACGCGGAAAAAAAAGAGTTTCTTGAATTTTAAAACATGCCGTTCATAAATAAAAAAGAGATGGTACTTATGACCAGTCTCCTATACAACTTGTGACCTGCCATCATGTTTTATAAATATTCCTAATATTTAAACGTCTTCAGCAAACTTACCACCGTTGACATTGCTTACCTGTAAGAAAAAATATGGAATAAACATAATGCCTTTGGATAAATCCATTTTAAAAAATATTTTAAGAATCTTTTTAAAACATTTTCAATTATCAATTAGCAACAGATGTGATATGATAATAAAAACTTATACATTATATATTATGTACCTATTATATTTTCATTCCCTTGTTCTGGTGACGGAGCAAAGCGTGGCGTTGAGTTCCGCCCAATACGAAATGCTTCAAAAATTTCGAGGAAATTGGGGAACGGAAGTGTCTTAGCACAGCGTGAAAAAAAAACAATACTTATAATTTAACCTTCATCCAAATAGTACTGCAATTAAACCGTTACAAATGTAATTTAACATTGTTGTCGTGATGCAGGAGCAAGAAAAAGAAGTTATTAAATTATAAAATTTAATGTAGATTATTTACAATATACTTAACAAAGTATGATAGTTTATATATTTAGTAGTTTTAAGCACATAAACTTTATAAGGATATATTTATCTGGTGGTTTTAACGATTTCAGTCGAATTCCAACACTCGATACGCATGTCTCAAAAATTGGCCGGAAAGCGAGTAACGGAATGTCTTAACTCTAGGTTCCTTTGGCTGTTCTACTATAATTTGGGATTTATTTTATATGCAATAGAATGCTGCTTGAGACGGTGATGATCTAAACAAGATTTTTATAAAAAAAAAAAAACAATATGAGTTTATCATAAAAAGAAACAATTTCTTTACCTCAACTGATTGCCAATACGATTTTTTCATACATAACCACTCCCCAAGGGACAATAAAAAACACGCATATCAAATTTCGACAAAATTCTTTCACAATCGAACGTGATGATGATATACATACATACATTCATAGATATTTAGATCTGTAGCTATAAAGGGATTTTAGTAATACACTACTATTGATGGATTTATAGGTTTTATATAATATACTTTTAAATTTATATTACATAAAACCTATATATCTATTAATATACTACCTACATTACAACTATTTACAACCAAATTTTATCGTAAAAATTGATTTTTTGAAGTTTTGTTGTAAAGAATAAGAACTGTTGTTGGCAGCCACTAAAATCCTCAGTGACAGTCATTATTTCATGGTACAAAGTATTATTATTTCCTATACTCGTATGGCATACATGAATTTGAAATATATATATATATATATATATATATATATATATATATATATATATATATATATATATATATATATATATATATATACACATATGTTTAATTATTTATTTGCTTTTCCTGCCTTTCAAGATGGTGTTACAGTTTACCTATTAATATTTTATTATATTGCGAATTAGGTAGAAAAACGTATCAAGGTGTAGCGTGGTATCCAGAGAGGACTAGACCCAAACGCGACGGTCTTTGCATATCTATGTACCTATATATATTTACAAATTTAGTAATGAATTCCCTGGTTATGTATGTGACAATGTTATTAACTAAATAAAACTCAAGTGTTATATTAAAAAGATAGAGAAGCGACTAATCCAGATTTTTTTTGATCACTTAATTTTAGTAATTATTTTTATTACTCTGTAATACATACATATTTCTAAATCTCCCAAAATTCACTTCACAAAAACAGCAATACCTCAATGTCTTATACATTCTAATAAGCGTTCCTTATTTACAGTTTCAGCGGATGACAGCTGTTACGCGTTTTTAAAAAAAAAACTAATTATTTTTCCTCGCCTTTCGTTACCGCCTTATTATTTTGACAACGAAGTAAATTAATATTGTTTTCCCTCTTTGTTGAATTATTAATTTTTTTTGTGCCTATTTTATATATTAACTTCGTGAAAGTAAGTTCTGAATTGTCGCCCAACACGCAACCGTTGACAAGAAGTATAAAATTGTTATCATGACTTCTTTGTTAATACGTTTTTTATGCTTTTAAAACAATTTTGAGATAGAGGATATATAGAAAATATAGAGAACAGATGGAGAAAAATTATTTTGAAGGAAACAAGTTTATTATTTTTTTTATACTTTACAAATATTGTCCTAGAGTGCGAGATAATATGTTCTTTGTCGCGATTTTCTTCCAGAAAAGATATTTACCAGTAAGAAATATTAGCTTAGCATAATATATAAGAATAAATTAAAAAAAGTTAATTTTTATATTACCTTTCTAAAAAAGTAGATATATTTCCTTGCAACTCCTACTCCGCTCTCCACTTTTCGCGAGACATTACATGTTGAAGGGCGGAACACAACGCGGCGCTTTATCTCCTTACCAGACACAAAAAATGGAAATAATGTATTCTCTCATATGGGAATCAAATTCACAATCTATATATTATAATCATAAATAACATACCAGCTGTATCGCTGCACCACGACTGCCTCAATTTCTCATCGTATTATTGGAATTGAACCCACTACCGTATTATGGTTATCATTTGACGTTTTGATCGTACCAAGAACTCTATCTACTATGACTAATCAACTGAAGTTGAAAAACTATTTTTTAGCACCACTCATAATATAGCTAACTAATTTCGTATTGTATCTCAAGTATGTCAAGTTCAATAGCGTTTAATACTAAATAAGGGAAACTGACCTTACGCGCACGAACGGACGTATAATAAATATTAATGATTATTGAAATATCACATTCTCGTTTTAGCGTATATTCGACGACCTTAATAAATATAATATGTATACGTATTTGTAAATGCGAGTGTTGGCATGTTTGAAATTTTGTATGGAATGCAGGAGGATTCCCTTTTGTTTTATTTTTTTTTGGTATATTTGGTATTATTTTAAAACTGCATTCAAAATTATAACCAAAAATATATTAATAATGATGTCATTACTTACTTATTTTTTTTTATAATATAAAATTGTTTCAAGCAACGTCTTAATTTGTGACACTAAAAAAGATTTTATATAACGGTTCACTATGGTCTTAGTTTTGTCGAAAAAGGAACGAAAACCAAAAAATGAGTTGGACTATGATGACTTCATCAACTCTTAAAAGGTCTTTTAAATGTAATAATATTGATATAGCAAAAAACTCCACAGGTGTTCTTCGTTTTCCCTTTACTATCGTTTCCTTGGGAAAATGAAAACAGTTCACCCTTCTGAATGGGAATTGAACTCATGATCATCACGTATAACAGTGCCTGACTGTTCCACTACATCGCTATAGCCTCAATCTCTAATTAATTTATGCTCTATAATAATAAAAATAACCAAATATAAATTTATTCTGTACACATAATTCTTTATAATTCAGCCATCAAACATTGAATAGGAAGTCCAACTCCAAATAATGTTACCGCAAAGTTAAGCAACCGCTAACCTTGTACCAATTTTCGCTTTCTTGTCACCGATTGACTTTCGCTGTTGACCCCAAAGCCGGACCTTGACGTCACGTCAGCATATTACGTTTCAAATATAACGTAAGTTGTATACATTTTGATTATTTATTTGTTTATTTCACATATTTCTCATAGGAAAATAAATCTGTAATAAATTTAGCTAAAGCCTGTAGAGTAATTTACGCGCTTACACAATAAGCTCAATCATTAATATGGAGATAATGAACATTTTAATTAACCAAAGCATGTTTGGTTTGTATTACACAAAATTAAGTTAGGAACCCAAGTGTAGATTTATATTACGCGGCTGAAATTTATCAACTTTTATACAAATATACTTTCACAGAATATTAAATTAAAGTTTACAATAAAATTGTCAGTTGTGGTGTAGGGGCCCAAGTGTGCGACTGTAGATGCGACAGGATATGGGTTCGATTCACACTCGAGGAAATGAAATATTTCATATATTCATTTCTTCGATCTGGTAACGAGGCACACGCCCTTTTTTAGCTTAACGTTGTTCCGCTGAAAGCAGAGTAGTCAGAGACCCAGAGGCTAGTGATAAGATACTCTGTTCCCCGTTAAGACACTTCCGTTTCCTAACTTGCACTATTTTTTTGCAGAAAGTGCGTGTTGAGTGGCGAAACTTAACGCCGCACTTTGCCTCATAAAATCATTGTTTAATACAAAATAATTTGATATAATACATAACTAAAGAAATAGCTGGACTAGTGCTCTTAATCTTTAAACCTCAAAGTCTTGAAGCTTACGAATCTGCCGGGTTATTGAATAATTAAGGGAGTTTCTATTAAGCGGAGTTATAACACTGAAGAAGGGGTTTGACCTTTCTTATCTAATATTCTTAATATCCTGTACACTAAGTTTTAGCCATTATTACCATATTCGTATAAATTTAAGCCTTATTTGCATAAAGTTAAGCTTTTAATTCCTTTGAAAAGTTATTCGCACGTCGCTTCACCTACTGATGAGCAGTAAACTCTGTTATTTCGGTAATTATCATGTAAGTACCGTCATTAATTTGATTTACTTCATTTATCAAGCAGGAGTTAATGCCTATATAAATTGTAGTAAGACATACGTAAATTCTAAGCAAATTTATCTTAAAGTTCGGAATTACTTAGAGACAGTTAAGTGAAAGATATTAATCGTAAAGTAGAGTCGTATAGGTAAGTGTATAATATACAACATATTTTAAGAATTTATTTTGTTTTTTTTTTTAAATTATAGTTTTTGTGACGATTTGGTACATAAATATACTAACAAATTGCTCTATATCCATAATATTATTTAAATATGCGTTAAATTATAACTAAAGCTGCCTCGTTGACTTTGAAATCAACGACAAATTCCAGAGGTTGAAACAGTCCTTTGAGTAAATTTGAACATACCGCTAATGTATACATTGCACCCTACGTTTTCATTATCGATCTATGTACTCGTATATTTATATTAAAATCATAAAACTATTGAGTATAATTGAAAAAATCTTTTTGTATTTATTATGGATATTACTATTTGTGGAGTAACGTTATATTATATTACATCACTTTTAACAAAAGCGGAGGAAAATGTTGTAAAATCGGGATAGGTATAAAGAATCGAGCTTGAGACGCGTAAACGGTTACTGTTATATAAAAATCTATTTTTCCTTTTTAATTAAAAAAATAATTGAGTCCATGACAGCGTCTGACTATATTTTAAAGTTGTCTCAGTATGATCTTCCCTACACTACGATACCTTTTTTTTTACCATTCATTGATCGAATTAATAAGCCACCTAATCTACTAATTTCATTAATTATTTTTAGGATTTTTTTTCAACGCAAAACATTCATCAAATATGCAGTAACAAGTACATTCTACAGCTTCAGTAAAAATTTACAAAGAAGTTTCATTTATTCTTGATACCGACAAAGGTCCTTGTGGAGAAAAATCATACAAAGTTGTTTATACAAATGCGAAACCTGCACCTCGCGTGCACCAACGGAATACTTGAAAAATACGAATTTTACAAAAGCAAGGCTAAGAAAATAGCTAGTGACAGAAGAGTACAATGAAAAGTTTAGCGTTATGCGGCGCAAGCTACTACCTCTAGGGCATCAGTGTAGGTGCACCACCATGTATGCATAAATTAGGATTAGTTCATATATATTTTTCTCTTTTATCTTTAGTAATAAGTTACTCTTAACAGTTAGCCGTAGTGCAGTAGAGTGCCTCAATATTGGAAAAAAAAGAGAAAAAAAAAAGAATTTGGCCACTCAACATGGAATATCTCGAAAATATAGAGGTGCGTGTAGAATGGAGTGTCTTGATAGTAGGTTCTCTCTGTCTGCTTTACTATATGCTCGATACAACGTGAAGCTATAGGCTTAACCAATTGCGAATCGAAACAATATCCATTGAGTAAGACATATTTGAACAGAGTAACAAATATATATTTTTCAACTCCTTCAGTTATTATACTAAGAAAAACATTTTAGATAGTAGGAAAACTGTTTTAATGTTATATAAATTGTTTCCACAAATTGTGAAACAAGATCAAAGTATACTCCCAGTTTTACTTTCATATTTATAATATTTTTCTATAACTAGTGTTTGACTGATTTTTTTCATACTCAAAGAAAAAACATATCAATTATTTTCATGACTAGATAAAGAGCATTATATTTAATGTTATTCAAACTGGTTGGTTAAAGAAAACGTAATATTTTCAATAATTCCATCGCCGTGCAAAGTTATTTTGTTTCTGACTTATTGAATACCTCATAAGTCAGAACCTTTTTTATAAATGATATATATATTTTTGAATGCACACGTATTAGACTGAATATCAGAAGTAAGGTGGGTTACATAGAAGAGATATTTAACATGAAAAACATGTATGCTAATCATTTATTATTTAATATATTTTTTATTTACTTCAGAAAAACAAGAGAAAAAGTATCTTGTGACAAATGAATCTACTCTATATCTATATTTTTATGGAGATCAAAGTTGTCGTTGCTACGCTACGATCCATATTAAAAATTATTATTTATATTATTATTATTAAATCCTCAAAACTACAATAATATGGGCAACCTACTCAAAGCTTTCCCGACCTTGCCAAGCTGCAGTGTTCAGTGCTCAGTTCAGTTGGAATTGAAAACGTGTATTTACTAATAATATCAGTGTTACGGCCAGAGGCGAGACTTAACAACCTTTAATACGATATTTTACATTTACTCTTTTTTATTTTATATTTTTTAGTTTAGATATCATATTATATTATATAATATATTTTGTATTTACCGGTATTCTACATCTACTCTTTTTTCATTTTACTTGTAGTTTAGATATCATATATTATGATTTGTATTTACTAAAGAAAGCTGAGGCAGGCAAGAATGATACGACACTGCTCTCTGTACTTTCTGTAGTTTCTTTGACGGCCCTGTCTCCTGCCACTAATATTTGGTACATATATATGAGAAACAATTATTTTTAAATCTTTTCAAATCAAAAGTTTATCTAATCTAACCGAAAGAATAATTAGATATAATATGAATAAATATCTTCATTGCATATTTATCGAGAAATCGAGTAAAGGAACGCAGCTCTTGCCGCACTACCTAGTTTTTGAGACGTTGCCTTTTTTTTTTTTATTGAAAAGGACAAGGCAAATGAGCGTTTGGGTCACCTGATGGTAATTGATTACCGCCGTCTACGACCCCGTGCAACAGCAGCACGTACAGGTGCGTGGCCGACCTTGTTTACTGGCCCAATTCAACACCATGCTTTTAATTGTCAAGGGGTATTACCGGAAATAAAAATAATTTATTTTTTCAAGTGGGAATCGAACTCACAATCGTCTTGTATACAGTCAGACGCTGTGCCACTGCGCAAATTGAAAAAGAATAAAAGAAAAATATAATGATTATAATAAAGACTTTAATATCCTTCCATCCCTCGATAATTCTATAAAAATACAATTCTCTTTAACGGTCCCCTTATACATTGTTTGATCGTTACTGAGATTCACATAATCGTTGTAGGCAATGGCTTGTGAACCTTTCAGATATAAAATATAACGTTGAATCTATTCGGAAACTTGAGCGTATATCTGTTTGAAGATTCCAAAAAGTTTTATAAAAAACGTTATCAATTCTAGTATTTAGGTTGATCCACAACATGATACTACTGACGTTTCAATATAACATGACAATTTAAAGGTGTTTATAATATAATAATAATAATAATAATAATAGCATAATTGAATTAAGAATACTTTTATTAATGTTTTCACATCATTACATAATATAAAACGAAATAGCTTCTCATCGATAAGCAATAATCGAACAAACTGCGTAACGGATTTTAATGTGGTTTCTTCTAATAAACAATTATTCAACTTGTCGTGTTAATTAGTTTGTTAATATATGTAAAATCTTCGAAGCTCTATTTGACCGACTTCTCAGTGTCCGATTGAGTTTAAATTTGGAATACAATTTCAGGTTTGATCACAATGAAGTTATGTTTATACCCCACATGTAATATACTCATATAAAATACTATACACTATGAAAAAACTTCTATACGTATAGACTGAAGATGGAACTAACAGGACAGAGACATCTGACGTAAGAAAACTAGAAAAGTCGTGAATGGACTTGTTTCATTTGTTTCAGCGAGTACTTCAATCAAAATTTAACAGGAAAACCACCTTACAATAATGATGAATTAATAGAAACGGGAAGATTAAGAGAAAACTAAAAAGTAAAAAAAAAAATTACTCCATAAGACATTTGTTCTTATAAAAAACAGAGAATTGAATCATGCGGAATACATCATGAAGGTAAAAAAAATATACAGGCTGAAAAAGAAAGGAAATGGAATATCTTACCTACAGTGAAATTATAAAATATTTGTACAGATTTTATTTTATCGGTCTAAGTATAATATTATTTATTTAAATGTTACTATTTATATGGATGAATGACCTATCATACTATCAATTTATTTAAATTAATAATTATTGTTATTATAGTAGTTTCGTCTAAATTACATAGTCAGTGACCCCGGATGTGATCACACATTAACGAATGTTGCTCGATATTTCAAAATCACTTTTATAAAATAGATCTGTTATGCATATGTATTACTTCTTTTTCTTCTTCTTCTTTCCTTCGTCTTATCCTTGTAGTGGTAGCCACATAAAAAATAGAGGAGAAAGCGCCAAACGTGCAGGAATCAGCACTAAGTAAAAGTATATAAGGTTGTTGATAATTAAGATAAATTTGGTAGCTGTAGGTCTACGGGAAATATACTACAGGATTTAACAAATCAATAGAAATCTATTGATTGCATTGTATTAAAATCTTAACTATTGTGCCCCAAGGAAGCTCAGCCCGATCAGAAGTAAAACGGTCTTGACAAATGGACAGACGGACAACAAAGTGATGCAATAAGGTTTTCGTATTTTTCTCTTAGAGGTACAGTACCCTAAAAATGGATTAATTATTTTAGTTTGGTTATCTATGCTGTTATGCATTAAATAAAACATAATTTAAGTGTTTTAGGAATTGATTGTTGTTGCTAGCAAAAATTGCCGTATTTAATAGGAAAATGTTTAGTTATTTCACATTTGCAAACTATAATTACGCGTACACAACAAACGTAGTTTTTTCTATACAGGATGGAAGTGTCAGCACCATTTTAAATGAAACCATCGTTTTAACTACTCCATAAAAGCCTAATACAATTAATAATAATAATAATAATAATAATCTTTATTGGGAACTAAAATAACAAACATACAAAATTAAAAATGTTCGATAATGACCGCATTAGTAGGAACTGTATTGCAGTCATTAACGCCCACCTCAATATTATAAAAAAAAATCCCAAAAATAAAAAAGTAATTTTTTTAAACAAAGTAAATATCCCATTCCGCCATTTATCAAGAACGTTGTTTTAACCTTTAGTAGTATTTTTGTAGTAGTATGCGTTTACGTTATTCATCACCCATCTTTGCGTTACTGCGTCACACGAAATACAGGTATGGATAAACATCGTGAAATGAAAAAAAAATCCTACGCCTAAACTGTTGAGTTATCTTGATTAATTTCTTTAGGTATGGGTTTGAAATATTTTACCCTATATGCTGTTTTCGTAAAAGGAGCGCTGCCTCTTCCACTCTGTGTAATTTTCCGCAATAATTATGGTTAACACATAGATCATATATTGCTCCACAAATTTCTATTTTTCATTGAGAAATTGCAAGCACTACGTGGCTGCTTAAGAAGATGTCAACTTACTATGGCGAATAGGATTCTCCGTCGTAAGTTAACCTTCTTGACATCTCGGTCTATTGTAAAATTATAGAATCTCATTTTGTCTATGTCTTACTCGCATTTAGGCTTAGACCATTTTTTTTGATACTCTTCTTTCACAGTGGTGACTGACGCCTACAACTCGTATTCTGATGATGCAAAGAGCACTACATCATACAGCAGGCAATTTACACTCAAGTCACCTAAACAAGTGACATGAAAGTGAAAGTACTTTCATGTCACTTGTTTCATTCCTTTTTTTCAACTGTTATTTTGTTACTCACCTTTTTTATTGTATCAAAATACCCTTTATATCGCTCCACAACCCCCTATATCTGTCAGTGTTAGTCCCATAATAATCGGTTTAGCTGGTCCAGAGCTTACCCCGGATAAACAGGACGATAGACAGATAAAATGTTAAAATAGTTTATTTGTCTAACTGTCTTGCGTTAAATCCAAATAAAACAAAGTTTTTAATTCTCGGTTCCTACAATCAAATAAAAAAAATCTCATGCTGATCACCTCAAGTAAGAATCCAAAACGAAATAATTGAACGTGTAACCGAAGCTCGGAATCTAGGTGTGCTAATCGATAAAAACCTTCGATTTGAACAACATGTTGTCAATACGGTTCACAATTGTTTTTATAGATTGAAGGTTCTATATCGTATTAGACCATATCTAAGACCTGATTTACGAGTACACCTGTGTGAATCTTTAGTATTATAGTGTCCAAATTAAACTACGCGGATGTTATGATAGGACGTACACAACAAACGTAGACTTTTGGCTAGAACCAAACGTGTGTGCTCGTTATTGTTTCCATATACCACCGCGTATACATATAACACCGTATCTTAATAATGCCAGTATGTTGAAAATGGATCTCCGCAGACAGCTACACTTTGCTACCTTGCTGTTTGGTGTTGTGAACTATCGTACTCCTAAATATCTATTCGATAAATTGGGCTGGTCACATGATTATAGCAACTATGATAATACAGCTTCATCACACTTGATGCTCGTGCCAGTGCATCACACAGCAGCTTTCCGGGGAAGTTACAAATATATGGCTTCTAAATGTTGGAATGATCTTCCGCCGCCGTTGCGCGGATTGAAGTCCATTACCAATTTTAAATTAAAATTAAGAAACAATCTATTAAATATACAAAAAACCATGTATTTGTAAAAGGAATAATGTTTATTCTATCTTCATTTTTATTGATTTATGATGAAAGCCTAATACTGTATTATAAAAAATACGTATGTATATGTTGATAATATCTTTATTAATTTTATATTTTATTTATATTATATCTAAATAACATAAAAAGTAAAAATTGTATAGGGCAGAATAGTTTCTTTTATTGTGTTTATTAAACAGTTTCGTTCGCAGGCGCGTCTTTTTCTAGGCGGTCACTGAAAATCAGTGTTGGTATTACTGAGTATTGTTGCTCATATGCCAACATCTACCTCTACTTATTTAGAAAACGTATAAAAATTTGAACGTAGCGGGATTCGAACCCGCGCCTCCTGGAATTAATAGCCCAGGCTAACGTATGGCTTAGTGGTCAGAGCGCCTGATCGGTTTCCAGAAGGCGCAGGTTCGAGTCCCGCTACGTTCAAATTTTTATACGTTTTCTAAATAAGCATTTTTCTTTCCTAAGTGTGGAATAACACTATAAAAAATGTTTAAAAATAATTAAATTAAAAATCATTGTTTTGGGATCTATTACATTAATAAAGAAAGGTCTTCAATGTTATTGAGGACTTTTATTATTTTTTTTCTTATATATTTTCTATGTGCAGAATCTGATCCGTTACGATTTTTTTATAAGTATACATTGTATTTTATAAGCATTCAAGTTTTTTTTTAGTAACGACAATGAATGACTCAGAACGAAAAATTTGTAAACCCTACTTCCACGTTTAATTCTACTTACATTTTCACTTTTGTTAACCAAAAAAGGACATTTTTACCCAAAAACTTTAATAATGTCAGGTGTTTCTCTTTAGCTCGTAGACTACTATACAGAAGTTCATAATTAGGTGGGTGGGTAATAGCGATAAAAACTAATGAAGCGACCTCCAGCAATAAAAGACATCCGTGCCGTTACGCGCAATCCCGTTTATATCTTATTCGTGACGTTAATATTCTTTGATGTTTTCGTCTGAGAACGGGGGAAATTTTGGATTTTTTTACTCGTTTTTTCTTAGTTTATAGTGAAAACTTTAATGATACGTAGTGGAAGTTCATTATTTTGAATTTTACATCGATTGTATGATAGATAAAGCACAGGTAATAATATTTTCATTTTCTCGTTCAGTAACAAGGCAAAGCGCGGCGTTGTTTTCTGCCATTTAACACTTTCCACTTGAGAAAATCAAATATTTAATTTTTTCATTTCTTCGCTCTGGCATCGAAGCAAAGCACGGCGTTTAGTTCCTCCACACACAATGAAACATACTCCTTCTGCCTGAACTGCTACACGCGCTACAAAAAAATACTAAATTATACTTAGATCAAATACACGTTAATATAACAATTATATATATTTTTCTTTTGTGTTCATTATGGGATGTTCGGAGGAAATTTCCATATCGTTTTTAATGTGAGTGCTTTTTAACTAACATGACAAACGTTACATTATTTACATTCTGCTTTATTATTTGTTGTCAAACGTTAGTACAGTAAGCAATGTTATTTTTTAAATAGATTTCTTATATGCCAAGAAATATGTTTAGATATATAATTTATATATTAAAGAAGACAGGTAAGCGCGGCGTTGAGTTCTGCCACTCAACACGCAATACCTCCAGAATTCGGCAGAAAGTGGGGAACGGAGTGTCTTAACACAAGGTTCCCTCTGCCTACCCTGCTGTGTGCGGGATACAGCGTGAAGCTGACAGATAAAAAATATACTTTGTTGAGGCCAATCGTGGCAGGGACACAAACAAGTGACTGTAAATACGACAGCTTGAGGGTTCCAATCCCACTCGAGAAAATATTTAATATTTTTATTTCTTCGCTGTGGTGTCGAGGCAAAGCGAGGCGTTGAGCTCCACGACTCAACACGCAATCTGAAAATGAGGAGCGGAACGTTCTAACACTAGGTGCCCTTTGCCTACCCTTCTGTGAGCGAAATATAGCGCGAAGCTAAAAAAAAGAAGTTAAATGTATGTTAATGAAAGCACCTGTTCCTTATCATTATCTTAGCACGTCAGATCACGTCCGGGGATGATGTTGTGGGGTCAAAGATTAGAAGATCAAATAAACTCTAATGGGCTTATCAGTTACGTGGGCGGCTTGGTTATAGGACTTGCTTATTTATTGCCTGTCCGCCCTTGCACTATCTACTTATATGTATGTATTTGTAGTTTATCGCAGGGATGTCTTAATCGATTCACACTAGGAGCCTATAGATATGTTTATTTTGTTTTACTACTCAATGAGAAATATCTCGGATATTGGACGGTGAGTGAAGAATGAAGTGTCTTAACACTAGGTCGTCTCTATGTCCCTATCTTCAGCTATGATGCACTGTGAAGTCTACAATGTTAAAGATAAAATTTCTCCACTTAGAAATTAATTCTATATACATAACAACTACTACTACAACGTACAACTGTTTAGTTATATTAGTTTGAAAAAACTTACACTGTGATAACGTTTATGGTTATCGCACGTAAAATAAAATAAATAAAACATTTATAGAAACAGAAAAATGACTGAACGATAAATTTAAATATAAGAATAAGTGATATTGAAAACACAATCAAGTATGTACATCTAATTTCACAAAAAAAAAATTCAACATATTGAAGTAAAACTCATTACTATTTATCTTTGGTGCCGGTTAATTAAACGCTTGGATGTTTTGAATAAATATTGCGGTAGTGGCGGTGCGGCACGTCGCGTCGTCTCTAACAAATAGCGGGAGTGACTGTTGCATACCATATTGTTATTTTCCTTTGTATTTTCATATATTCTTGCTTGCTTAAACTAATTTATTTATGTGGTTTTTTTTTAATTAGTTGATTTTATAGTAATTTGTTTTTTTTTTATTTCTTGTTTTAAAACTGACCTAATTGAGGCCGTCGTGGCGGTAATTTGACTGGAAAGGTGACGATTGTATTATAAAAGTCTTTCTTTTGAAAAATTGGAAGGGCACAGGCGACCAAGAGGCACAGGTTTAAAGCCCGCCACATTAAAAATTTTATAAGTTTTCTAGTAAAATATTCTCTTTATTTCCTATATAAATGTATATTTTACTCAGAAATTATCAAAACACCACGAAATTATTCAAATAAACGACTAGGTTGTATAAAAATTCAAGCACTTCCTATCATCGATATGCGAAGTTACGGATCACTGATCGCTATTCTTAAAGGTGTAGAATATTATATACAGCGTGCTCTGCGCGCGAACGCTTCATAACGTATTTTTGTAGGGTTGCCACTCTAAGTAAAATTAAAAACAATAAAGAGACATTTTTTTTCTAATTCATTTTGTTTCGTTGTGGCTTTTACATTTTTTGGCTAGATGCCTGAAAGATAATATATTTTTAAAATATTATATAATAAATTAAAAAAATATTAACTTTTAGGCATGATATTTTCCTTAGGTACAGAATAATATAGAATAATTAATGAAAATGAATGAATTCGTATAATTTTAAATTTAAATTACTGTCTAATACTAAGTAAAGAGAAAAACTTAACCTAATTAAGGTTAAGATAAGTGCTTCTCATATAAACCAAAGGGCTCGGTGCTAGTGTATTAGGTCCGGCTTTATATCCAATATGCAATTTTTCTTTCTTACGCTACGATTAAGCCCAGAGAGAGCGAATAGTGATCAAACATATGCTTTGTCCCGCATAGCAGTGTATATATAATCATTTTCCGCATAAATTTCGAAACATTGAGAGTTGAGTAGTGGAATGTCATGCTTTATCTAATTACAAGCAGAGTGAAATGAAAATAATTAATTTAACCAGAGTGAGAATTGAATCCAAAACCACAGCATATATATACCGTCAACGTGTTCTGTTGCGCCACGGAGGTCTCTATCCTAACAGCGCATTTTTACAATACATCGTTTTTACAATACATAGTAACATTTCTAACCATGCATGTTGTTATATTTTCTTTATGACAGTTTTCTAGCCCCATAATGTGATAATATAAATCATAAATGAAAACGTTGACAGCCCTGTAAAAGATAATACTCCCGAGGTATGACCGAGGACTTATTTTTCTCGTGTCACTTTCATAAGATACATATAAAACCATAAATCCAGGTCAGAATATTATTGTATAAATCAGCGTGTGTTGAAATGACCTAAAAGCTAATTTTATGGGAAAATATGACTTGTATGCTGTATTAAATGAGGTGGTTGGGGGTTTGCTGCTCAAGGCAATGTTTTTTAAATATTTTTATTTATTTTGCTTAGGTCTCACTGTCTTTCAAAAGATGGAAGGCAGAAATTGGACTAACTTATAACTGAATTCATTCTGTCCACCCGCAAAATTCAGAGTAAATGTGAAGAAAGATGCAAATTATGACTGAGGGAGAGCAGTATATACTGTATTTACTTACATCATCTTGCCTGTTTTAAGCTAGAATCAGTTTGTAATTAGATGGTTTTGATTTACTACAATTTATTGATAGTAATGTACAGAGACCAGTTTTAGATAGTTTTAATGACCAATTATTAATTATAAATGTATTTGCAAAGTATATTTATTGAAATTATTCATAAACCAATCAGATGGGTTTTATCTAGTTTAAACTAATTTTGAATTGAAATAATATTTCACCGGAACTAATTTTGAAAGTTAGATGTTTTTCTGTATTCAGATTTAAATAAATAGAAGAGGTCAGTCAAATAAATAGAAGTGGCACAGAAACACAAATGTGTTACTGTAAACGCTACTGGTTGTGGATTCAATCCCCACTCGAGGAAATTATATATTTAATATTTTCATTTCTTCGCGCTAGTGTAAAATGTAAAGCGCGGCGTTGAGTTCCGCCACTTAACACGCAATTCCTCCAGAATTTCGTCTGCACACACACAACGTGAATAAAAGTTAAATGGAAATAGATGGTATAATATAAGGTACAATGTGCGTTCATGTGACCTTTACAAGTAAAACTCCAGATAAGTCTTGACAGGTCGAATGTGGATTTCATCTCTTGCTACAGCCTCTCCTATGGGTATATTAAGTATAGGTAGGTGAAAGCTCAAAGGTTGTATATATTTTACCTGATTAAAAAGATAGTAATATATTTTTATCAGCTTCACGCTGTATCCTGCACACAGTCAGAGAATCTAGTGTTAAGACACTCATTTCCGCCGAATTCTGGAGAGACTGCGTGTTTAGTAGCTTAGTTTAGTAGTTTAATAGCTTGGGAACATAAGGCAATTAGGCTTTGCCTCGACAGCAGATTAAAAAAATAAAAATAGAAGTTTAAATAAATATTTTTGTTCCTCGTGTGGATATGGGACTCATAACCAGTCGCGTTTACAGACAGTCAGTTTTCAGACAGTCACACACTGATGCCATTGCGCCACGCCTGCACTCAATTTAGTACATTTTAATTATCGTAAAAGCTAGTTATGGTCTTTCGTCTAATATTAGAATCCTTATGTAATCAAATTAAATTATTGATCATCTATTCCATTTTTACAAGGATACGTTTGACGTTTATTTTTTTAGTAAATTATCTTTAAAAAATTACTTCATAACGGCAAATGGAAAATAAAACAAAATCTACAAATTAGAATATAATATTTTAATTACTTGAAAATAAAAAAAATGTATAATAATAAGCGCACTATTTACTGTTTTAATTTTGTAATTTTTTTTAATGAAAATGATTCCAATATTTGACCCAAGATTTTTTTTAAATCAAATTTCAAATCGAACCGACCACTGTAGTAATAGTCTACGATTATACATTTTTTCTAAACGTGGTTTTATTATTTTCACTACCGGCCATCGTGGCCGTAAACGCGGCGGTTACGGATTCGATTCTCACTCGGGAGAATCAAATATTTATTATTTTCGTTTTCTTTGCTCTAGTTACGAGGCGAAGCGCGGTAATGAGTTCCGCCACTTAACACAATGCCTCGAAAATTCGGCGGACAGTGGGAAAGAAAGTGTCTTCATAGGGAATGGACATCTTAACACTAGGTTCCCACGTTCCCTCTACCTACCTAGCTATGTGAGAGATACAGCGTGAAGCTAAAAAAACCACAGTACTTGTAAAAATAATAACCACTAGTATTTTGTTAAAAAATAATAAGTTCTTTTTTCATCATAATTGGTTAAAATATATTATTTATCATATAAGCGATTATAAGATATCTCTCATATAATTGCCGGCATTCCGATTGGCAACACAATGTGACCGCAGTTCTGTGGATTCAAATCCTACATCATTATATTACACACGCACGATTTAAAAGGCTTTTGTCATAAAATGTTGGTTCTTTGGGTTCCGTAACCAAACTGTAAAATAGGAACCCTATTGCAAAGACTCCCCCGTCTTAATGTTTGTCACCAGGCTGTATCTCATGAACCGTGATATTTAGACAGTTGTAGTTTTCTTAGATAATATATTTCAGCTGCTGATATAACAACAAACACTAAAAGACAGGTAAATGTTTAAGAGGGGCTCCTATACTACAAACGTGATTTTTTTGCAGTCTTTTTAGATAATTGTATGGAATCCTTCGCGCGCGATTCCAACTCGCACTTGACCGGTTTTCTATTTATATTTATTATCAATTGTTGCTTAATTCTTTACATCTTGATCGATTATAGAGTAAAAAGAGATAATATGTATGAAAGGGATGACTGATTGTTTTTCCGCCTTTCAAATAAAGAACATTAAATGAAGATTTACTGTTTTGTTTAGAAGAAGAGGAAGCCGTCTATAAGCACGACGGTTGTGGATTCAATTCTCACTTGAGTGAATGAATTATTTTCATTTCCCCGCCCTGATAAAAAGAGAGAGAGAGCGGTTTTTAGTGTTGCCACTCAAAGAGCAATTTCTTGAATATTGTGCGGTGCGACGGGAAGCCTGTCTTAGCACCAGGTTCTCTCTGCTTTAAAATTTAAAAATCTAATAATATTATAAAAAAATTGCTTAAAGCTCTTCATTATTTTTTTCCCCTATTAATTTTTCTTTTACATTTTTTAGTAGTTACCTTTTTTAGCTACCTATCTTTTTAGCTTTATAAGCTAAAATTTGGCATGTAGGTTCCTCGAAAAAAATATGGCAGCTCTAAAAAAAGAATTTGAAAAGAAATAATTGAACAATGTAAAATTACGTAAAAAAGTTTTTCTTACTGGGAGGAAAAAAATAAAAGATTCCACGTTTTAAACTGTTTCGCAAACCATAACTATAGAATAGGTACATACTTCTCAAATATAAATTGTGACTTATATGACAAAAATCTAAACAGACCTTCTACGTCGTAAAAAACTAACGAAATATATTAAATTAGGATACAAAAAACAAACCCGAAAAAACACTTTATATAACAGAATTGCAAAAAATGTTGTTATTTGAGTAAAATAGTGTGTACGACCTCGCGAAGGCCGCGCGGTCAACGACGTATATAATGGACTAATTAATATATTAAAGTTCAGTGGCCGTATTAGGACGCACAATAGCTATCTACTGTACGTTAGTGTTGTCTTCTATGTATCTATATATAGGTTATTTTGCAATATCTTTTTTAATATTGTGCATAATGTGGACCGTATAGAGGAATAGACAGAGGTTTTAGTTGAAACGCTTCGTTCACGATTTGTAGGTTTTTTTTAATTGTATAAGATAATTTTTTTTGTTTAATTTTACGATTAATTCCGATTAGCACAAAAACCTAGTGTTTTAAAAGGCATTCTTTTATGTACTGGCCAACTTTCAGCTCTTTGCTTATCCAAACGTGCAAGTATGAGTAGAAAGAAAGGCACCTCGATTGACCTTCAAAAACAAAGCTACAGGCCCCCCCCGGAGGACATATGTATATGTGCATACCGTAGCGTTTAGCGCTTCTACACTCTCTCTGGCTACCTCGCTAGAATGATACAGTGATACTTATCACGTCCTTTGGGTTCATATTAACATCTAGTTTTTGTAATATTGAGGTCCATTACCCAACACGCAATTTCTATAAGAACAGCATTTAAAGAACCGATTGCGCAAATACTTGTAGAACAAAAAAAATCCGGGCATAATAACAGCGGCAATTAGGTCGGATCTCTTCAGAATTCTCATTCGTACAGCTTGTTGGAGTTCAGCTCAGCACTTTAATTGTTACGCGTCGAACGTTGTGGGATGCAAATTTCTCGATTCTTTCTATATATGGCTATGGATACCCTATTTAAAATTGATAACGCTTAGATAATGGAATCAATTGCAATTATTGTAATTAATCGACGTTTATGTGTATCGTTATCTAATTGTTGTTGAATCGATTTAGTTTAAGTGATTTAATTGGTGGACATAGTTTTGGAGACTAGAACATACTAGAAGACTTTTTACACTATTTAAGACTATTGTCACTTAAATTATAATAAATATTTGTTTTTCACAGATTCGTTTTATAATAATCAGTAATCAGCTTCACGCTGTATCCCGTACACAGCAGGGTAGGCAGAGGGAATCTAGTGTTAAGATACTTCGTTCCCCACTTTCTGCCGAATTCTGGGGGCATTGCGTGTTGAGTGGAAGAACTCAACGCCGCGCTTACCCTCGACACCAGAGCGAAGAAATGGAAATATAAATTTAAGTAAATATTTCATCTCCTCGAGTGGGGATCGAACCCACAACCAGTCGGTTTTACAGTCACACTTCGTGCCGCTGCGCCACGACTGGCCTCAATTCGCTTCGTTTTATAAGTTCGTCTTAATATATTTATATATGTATCCTAGCAAAGATTACAACAAAGATTACAGCAAAAATCACAGGATTAACCGAGTATTAGTAGAGTAACAGAGTGGAATGCGATTTCTTAGTATTACTGTCGCGATGCCGCTGTAATACTTGTAACATAAGTTAGTATTAAATTGATAAGTCTGTGTAATCCAAGCACTAACGTGTAGACTAAAAAAAATATAATCTACACTAATCTAAAGTAATATTATAAAGCAGAAGAGTTTGGTTGGTGGAAGACGCTTATCTCAGGAACTACTTACTAGTTTGAATTGAGAAATTGTTTTTGTCATTGTTAGTTTAATTATCGAGGAAGGCTATATTCTGTGCTACGACCAATATGAGTAACATAATAATAAAAAATGTTGCAAAAATCGCAAAAATCTGGAGGCATTGCGTGCAAAAATCGGTAAAAAAAAATTGTGATCAGACACTGTGTTATTTCAGGTTTTACAAATGGGTAGAATGGAAGCGGTATAAAAGAAAAATGAAAACCTTTTAAATATAAATAAAATATCTTAAGTAAAAATTAAATCCACAACTACGGCAGACTGTCAGATAGTTTCTACAAACATTTGAATTTGTTCCCACACTCTTGTATACAACGAATAATAGAACACATCATCTTGTATATATTATCTCATTTCTCATCTTCCGTTCCGCAGCATCCCAACGACTTACTTTAAAATAACTCGAGCGAGAATAAAAACACTGAGATAAAATGTTGAAAGCCAACCATTAAATGGTACAGTCCTCTAACCACTTACCGGTTGTTTAAATCTACTTACAGCGATGTTAGCTCTTAGACGCCTTTGCCGTAGCGTGTTAGCTTCGAGTGTCTGTCTGGCTCGAAAGGACTACGTTTTAGTTATGTGTGTATGAGAATAGGCTATGTTTTCAAATATGTTGAACATGTTTCTTACATAAAACATTTATATAGAAAGATTTTTTTTTCAGCTTTACGCTGTATCCCGCACACAGCAGGGTAGGCAGATGAAACCTAGTGTTAGGATACTCCGTTCCGGCGGAACTCAATATCGCGCTTTGCCTGCACACCAGAGCGAAGAAACGGAAATATAAATTTAAATAAATATTTTATTACCTCGAGTGGGGATCGAACCCACAAGCAGTTTGAAGCGCCAGAACGCCACGACTGGCCTCATTACTATGTTTAGAAAACGTATATAAAGTTGAACGGGATTTCAATCTATATAAAAAAATATTAATTTTATGGTACTAAGATTCTGATATAAGCCAGCAAGCAGCTGCACGCTTTTTTCGGCTTAGCAGGGTGGCAGATGGAACCTAGTGTTGAGGTGCTCCGTTTCCCACCCCCCCTAATCTTCTTTAGGTATATTGCGTAATGATTGGCGCAACTCAACGCCGAGTTTTGTCTTGTTATCAGAGCGAAAAAAATTAAAATAATCCCCCAGAGTGGGAAGCGCACTCGCAACCGTCGCGTTAGTAGTCAGACAACGTGCTGCTGCGCTGCAAAAGCCTCAATTTTTTTTCTATCTTTACGGTTACGTAACAGGAAAGGCAGAGGGGAATCTAGTGCTAAAACGCGCCGTTCCTTGTTAAGATATTTTCTCGCTACTAGAGCGAGGAAATTGAATTATTAAATATTTTATTCCTATGTGTGGGAATCGAATTCACAACCGTTGCGCTTTCAGTCTTACGCTTGTGGGGCACGACGGCTTTATTTACTAAATACCATATGTAAAATAGTAAGCGATGTAATACTAACATGTGCTTACAATATAAGGTTACGTGATGTCATGAGAAACTACCAAGTAGTTGGGTTGCCTAAGTTTTTTTACTATCAGTTTGTACATTTTATTATTATTGCTGTACTCGTTTTGGTAATATTTTTTAAATAGTTTAACACGCAATGGGTTTTTCATAATTTTTATACTATTCTTTTCTTTTGATAAAGAATATATCGCTTGTGGCGTAGTGTGCTCACTCTGCAATGCCTCACGCTTGAACTATTCATCAGGGTAGGGAGAGGGAACCTAGTGCTAAGACACTCCATTCTTCACTTACCGCAGAACCTTCAATACGGAAGAAGGAAGGCGGGACTAAACACCACGTTTTGTCTCATTACCAGAGCAAGAAAACGAAAATATTAAATAATTAATTCACAATTACAGTCACATGCTGTGCCGCCGCACCACCACGGCCTCGATTTCCACCAAGAAACGAATTATTATTTTCAATTCCTCACGTTGATAGATAAAGAGCTGACTTGGTTTACTCTTTTCAAAACGAAGTGATTAAAATTCCGACGGAAAGCAGAGAATGAAGTCACTTGACACTACGTTCTCTCCTCTTACCTCGCTACATAGCTTAATATAAAAAACTTTTGTTTGCAATAAAATAGTATAACAAGGTAATTTTACAAGCTAGGTCAATAAAAAATCGTAACGTGGCTTACCATACCAGTATGTATAGGGAAAGTAAACCTATATATTTCTACTGCAAAATGTGCATCGTCTTACTAAATGTCTTATAGCATAGAGATAGCACGTAAAATACGTTGCAACCTCAAAATTAATTCTGTCAAATAAATTTAAGCCTTCGGTCTATACTATTAAGGTTAGACGTGACAAATTTAATATTACTGTACGTGAAAACGAAAATTTTCTATTTTAGACTTTATTTATATGTAAACAAAGTTTTATTCTTCTTGAACAGTAGTATAGATGTGATGATCTAATATTTGTACCAATAAAGACTGTGGCACAGTCGATTTTATAATATAGCATGCCAATTTTCAGTAAGATCGATTTTTTTATAATTTTACGTGATTTTTTTTTAAATATTTTGTCTTAAGTTTACGATTAAGACAATATAAAATATTCAATAATTTGTAACACTACTGGAGCCAATGCTCCAGTAGTTTTAAAACGAGACCGTTTTTATTGTGTATATGCGAATAACATTTAAAAACATTATTCATACATTAAGATGAAGAAAAATATTAATATTCCATGTAAATATTTCAATAAAAAAATGTTTTACCTTTTCTACTGTAGCAGAAGCTGTCGCTACACGGCAGAGAAATTTTATGTTAAGGCACTGCGTTTCACTGCACTCCGTATTTAGTGACGGAACTCATCTCGCCCGAACAAGGAAAAAATATAACTATTATGTGTATAACAACCTTAACATAAAGTGGGTTATGAAAAGTAAAAGGTTGTGTAACCCAATGGAGTCTTTAATGGTTAGAACTAGTTTATAGTTGCAACCTGTTTAGATAAAAAGCGAAAGAGCTTCCTGACATCGTGTTTCATGTTGGAAAAAATATGTCACTGAACATCGATTGAGTTACTATTAACTATAAATAAATTTACTTCACGCTGTATCCCGCATATAGCAGAGCAGGCAAATGGTAGTGTAAAAATAGTGTTAAAGCACTCCGTTCTCCACTTTCCGCCTGACTTTCTTGGCTTTGCGTGATGAGTGACGAAATAATGTTTCGTTTTTTTTGTTACCCAAGCGAGAAAGTGAATATAAATCAATCAAACAAATGGAAATCGAATACATAATCTTAGCTCTTTAAAATCAGACGTTGTTGCACCACGATTGAAAATTTTGTGTCTAAACACTCCTTTTTCAACTTTCATTCAGATGTAACGTTGCACTTTGCGTTTTTGGTTACATAACTGTTTTTAAGTAGCTATAACTGAAATATTTTTTTGTGCATTCCCCTAGCAGAGATTGAATATACAGCCATCAAAGTGCAGTCGAAATGCAATGTTAAACTTTTTTATTTAATTGTAAATTGATAGTAATATGAGTATATTAAAAGATATTGTACAAAATAGCTTAATAAAAACGTATGGCTAAATGATCATAGCGCATGCACAATCACCAAGAGACGCAGGTTCGAATCCCACTATAATCAAATTTTTATACGTTTTCTAGAATATTTTTCCTTATTATGGAATAATATTTAAAAAATGTTTAAATAAAATCTGTATACAAGTGCAAATAAAGTAAAACAAATTTCATGAAAATGAATGAAAAGTTTAACGAAACAGTACGATAAGAGCACGCTGATACACAATGGGGGATTAATGATAAATGAAAAGGTAGAGCAGATTTAAATTTAAAATTTATTAAATATAATTTTCTTCATATGTACATAGTGGATATTACTTGTTATTTACTTTATGGACTGATGGAAATGCAGAGGTAAATAAAATTATGTATTTTTTTAAACTTCACGCTTTATCTCCTAGAAGGTAGGGAGAGGGAACCTGGGAACCTAGTCCTAAGATACTCCATTCCATTTAAGACATTTTTGTTCCCCACGAGCAGAAGTGTGAGCCGAATGAAAGCTTGTTTGTATCCCGCTTATAGCAGAGTGAATAGAGGGAACCTAGTGTAAAGTCACGCCATAAGAATGCGTATTGACTGGAGGAACTCGACGTTTCTTTTTTCTGTACTAGACGCCTTATTACCAGCAAGAGCTTAAACGAGTAAAAGAAAACATTTAATTCTCCTGAGTAAGAATCGAACTCTCAATCGTCGCGCTTACGGCCAGTGCCCATACGCCACGACACTCTCTAATAATGAGTTATGTTATTCATACACAGTTCATTATTAGCTATATTACTTATAACAACTTAAATTAAACTAATTAAATATTAATATTTATAAATACAAATCAAAATATGTATTTTGGTAACGCTATTTCTCACAAGGGGGACGAGTTTAAGCCCTTAAGTCAAAGGTTATCTTACTTTAGGGGATTCAAAGTAATGTAATTAAGGAACTAGGGCGATATTGCTTAGATTTGAAGCTAAAATAAGGGTGTGAACCTGCCGTTTAATCTCTATATTGTGTTTTTTATTTCTTTCAATTTGTGGGGTTTATAGAGCTTTTAGTAGTTTTAGATATTGCTGAGTGGCAGAAACCATCATGTACTAAATAATTTAAATGAGAATAGTTAAATTGAGGCCGGTCGTGGCGCAGCGGCACGAGGTGTGACTGCAAAACCGACTGGTTGTGGGTTCGATCCCCACTCGAGGAGATGAAATATTTACTTAAATTTATATTTCCATTTCTTCGCTCTGGTGTCGAGGTTAAGCGCGGCGTTGAGTTCTGCCACTCAACACGCAATGCCTCCAGAATTCGGCAGAAAGTGGGGAACGGAGTGTCTTAACACTAAGTTCCCTCTGCCTACCCTGCTGTGTGCGGGATACAGCGTGAAGCTAATTTTAATTTTTTATTATTAGTTAAATTCCGGGAACGGAGAGACTTAACACTAGTTTCCCTCTGCCTACACTGCTGTGTGCGGGATACAGCGTGAAGTTGATATGATTTAGATTTTTAGTATAATTCCTCTGTGTGTAAATAAATCTAAATAGTTTTTACGATGTCGAACGACGCGTATGTATATAACTTATATAGATATATATTTTCAAAATTATATTTTTTAATATTTATGTTAAAAAAAAATCACGTTAAAAGCCAACGCCGAATAAAATAGCGTAAAACGGAGCGCAATCGGCAAGCTATTTGTTAACGGAAATGAATTCGCGCATGAAACTCGGAGGTAACGAGACGTCGCGATGATGCGATAATAAATTAATTCTATGTATATAGAAATGTATAACTAGATCTTGTTATTATTATATTGTGAGGCCGTCGTGGCGCATGGGTACAAGCGTGCGACTGATAAAGTGACGGTTGTGGGTTCAATTTATACTCAGAGGAACGAAATATTTAATATTTTCTTTTACTCGTTCAGGTAACGCGGCAAAGCACGGCATTGAGCTCAGTCACTCAAACTTGGTGCAAAGTGGGAAACGGAGAATTGCACATTGCAAAATTGGGCGCAATGTGGGGAAGGGAGTGACTAATATATATATATGAGTCCCAAAGGTCTAAAGTAAAAGAAAGGATAAAAATGCCAAATTCATCAAAACAAGTACATGCTTTATACAAGTGGAAATGATCAGAATTCAATAAAATTAAAGATTCACATAGCGTGCGGGTAGCAGGGCATAAGGTTTAAATGAAGGAGTTGAGCGAATTAAAGCGAAACTTCCAATACATTACTAAGAAGAATTGCTTCCGAAGTTCACTTTGGTAAGTTCGTTGAAACTGTACAAAAAATAATCTGTTAATGTAATAATCTGTTAATGTTATGTGAAGATATCTAAATTTTTGAGCTAAATTCTTAATCGAAATTTACATAAAAATATAGCAACTAACAGTCCCAATTTCAATTTTCTACCCTGGTAGACAAAGCGCGGCGTTGTGTTCCGCTCCTCAAAACGCAATATTGCCAAGTAAAGACTTCCTACTCTGCTATTCGAATAAAATATATTACAACTTTTGGATCTTTGATTTTTAGATTTTCTTAACCTAGTCTTAAGGTAGAAAGATACGAACATACTAAAAGTAAACAGTTCTCTTGTAACTTACACTACCTGGTATATCGTAAAGAGTATTTCCTTATAATATGTTTATTTAGAACAACGTGGCTGATATCCTATTATTATCACAAGAAAGTGAATTATTACGATGTTATTACAATACATTATGTGTATTTAATTAAGATTCCAGGTGTTTGCTTAACTAGTTCTATATTGTTGATATTATTATTATTATATTATACTGATTAAGAAAAATAATGTTTATTTTTCATCTATACGTCTATACTAATATTATAAAACGCAAGAGTTTGTTTGGTAGAATACACTAATCTAAGGAACTACTAGCTTATTGACACCACAACTCAGAGATATTTTAATTTAACCATACATACAGGGAAGCTGCTGATAAAGCTGGTTTGGTACGAAAGGAAAAATATTGAAAGTTCTATAGCAACTTACTATGAAATAAAAATGGCTTCCTTTTAAGGAACGTGCCACAACTAAACACGAGGTATTAAAATGAAAAGTAACATTCAACATGTATAATTTTAATTCTTAGTTAGCGAACCACGCGAACTTGGTTTCGCCTAATAGTAAATTAATATATTTTTTTTTCTTTGCGCTACATTCCACACATAGCAAGGTAGGGGTATAAATGATCCAGTATCGAAACTCTCCAAACTCTTTTTATCACAATTGTAGCCATTATGTCGTTGCATTAAGTAATAGTCCGTAGAGGCCGTCGTAGCACAGTGCGCGCGCGCGTGTGTGTGCGTGTGTGTGTGTGCGTGTGTGTGTGTGTGTGTGTGTGTGTGTGTGTGTGTGTGTGTGTGTGTGTGTGTGTATGTGTATGTGTGTGTGTGTCCCTACCACTCGGGGTAGTAAATTATTTAATATTTTTATTTCTTCGCTCTGGTAACGAGGCAAATAATGTGAATTTGAATTTCAATTTGAATTTGATTTTCAATTTGAATGACTCGAGAATTCGGCGGTAAGCAGGGAAGGGAGTTTCTTAACATTAGGTTTCCCCAAACCTAGCCTGCTATATGCGGGATACAGCGTGAAGCTAATATAATGATAAGTAATAGTGAATTTAATTAAGCATTCATAAGAGCATTCTTACACTCTCTAACTTCGTCTTCTTGGTTCTCATAAGCGGGAATTAGTTCTCGCCCGGCGGTTTGTATTACACACATACATACGGTATTCCATTAGCGGAGATAACAAACAAGATGTCGGAACTTTGCAAGTTGGATTTGGAAGCGATCAAATGTTTCGATTACGAGATATGTGGATGTTGTTGAGTGAATGATCTATTTGTTGCAAAATAAACGGTTTGTTTTTTTTTTCAGCTTCACGCTGTATCCCGCACACAGCAGGGTAGGCAGAGGGAACCTAGTGTTAAGATACTCCGTTCCCCACTTTCCGCCAATTTCTGGAGGCATTGCGTGTTGAGTGGCGGAACTCAACGCCGCGCTTTTCTCCTCGACACCAGAGCGAAGAAATGAAAATATAAATGTAAATAAATATTTCATCTCCTCGAGTGGGGATCGAACCCACAACCAGTCGATTTACAGGGACACTTTGTGCCGCTGCGCCACGACTGGCCTCAGGTCGGTAAGCGGTTTGTTGGTACTGGAAAATACTTTAGAACTCATAAAGTATTTCTTTTTGTAGGAATATTTTTATCATACTTGATACTTACTTTCTTAGCCTACTAAGAAAGTAAGGGTCACCAAGTAACTAACTCTTTTTATCGTCAATGTCAATAATATTTTTAGAAAAGCCTTTCGAGAGTTTCTGTTTTTCTTTTCTTCTTTTAATACTTTCCTTTTATTTACATTCTCATAACAATGTCATTATAAGAGTGTCAGACTAAAATTATAGAATATTTGTAATCGAAAGTATCATGATGCAGCGTTTGATTGTAGACACGATGGTTTTGGGTTTGATCCAGTGTTGCCAGACATCCCGATTTTGGTAGGACGTCTGGTGGGACATCATTTTTGTTTACCTTTCTTTTATAAAAATGACTTTTAAAATAATAACAGCAAATAAACAAAGCTAGTTTAAATTAAATGCGCTCCACTCTCAATCTATTCGTGGAAGAGGAAGTAGAGTTCTACATAAGTAATTACTAACCTAGTTTGTAGTTAATGGTTTTGAATTTGAGATTAGTCTTATAATTCTTCAATATGAATTTATAAAAATAAGTTTAATAAGTTTTCTTAGCTTCACGCTGTAATACGCTTGAAGCAGGGTAGGGCAGAGGAAACCTAGTGCTTAGAAACTTCGTTCCGCCCAATCTTAACGCCGACTGAACGCCGCGCTTTGTCTTGTTAGCAGAGCAAAAAAAGAAAAAAAATTAAATTCAGCGATTGAAAATCGAATCTGCAACCATTATGTTTATCTCTAAAAGTAACAGTTCTGTGATTTGAAATCCAACATAACAATTTTAACTAATTAATATGAATTTTCTTCAACATTTTCATACTTAATCTATATCGTGATCAACAAAAGTCCATTTTTGATAGTATAACAGTATAAAAACATAATTACATACATATACATCAAACAGAAATCGAACCAAAATCTGTCACCAAATACATAAAACCGCTAATCCACAGAACAAGCACAAACCACTCCTTATATATAGGGTGATGAAAGCTCAACGATATCTCGCAAGCTCCTAAAATATTAGTTTCAATATCCAAACTGTCATTAAACAGATCATCTAAATCTTCGCTAACAACCAACTCGAATTATCAATCTACTTTATTGGTTCTTACGATAACAATGGCAGCTCAAATTACTTTATACTATAAGTTACTGTTATTGAGCTATAACGATTGTGAGTTACGTTTTGAACGCAGTTATAATAGTTAAGAGATCTTATAACAAAACATGGAAAGAAGTTAAAGTATTCATGGTTATAAGTATTTATTTGCTAATTACTATAAATTAAAATAGCGAACCTATAATTACGTTCCCTCTGCCTACCCTGCTACAATGTGGCCTGTATTGTATAGGCGTACAGGCTGTGGTTAGGATTCGCACTCGAGGAAGTATGAAATATTTTCATGTCCTCGCTCTGGTAACGAGGCACATGGCGGCGTTAAGTTCCGCCAATGTCTAAAGAATTTGATAGAAAGTGAGAAACGGAAGTATCTTAATTTGAACGGAGTGTCTAAACACACCTAGTGTCCCTCTGCCTACGTTGCTATATGCGGGATACGGCGTGAAGCTTAAACAAAATATTTTCAATATCACCCACTGTATCAGCGGTCCGAGGCACCTTCAGCTAATAAAATCCATTTAACATAAAAAAAAGTAAAGTGTCTATTAATATACTTGCTAAAGTTTTATAAGTTTTATAATATGTTTAATATATATAACTTTGATAGATAATTTTGAGTGCGAAGCGCCAACGATCTAGTCGCTGGACGCAACTGACTGGCGCAAGGACGAGGACTATGCTAATAATAATGATGATACCAAGATATTTTGTGCATTCCCCAGATACCATCGAAACGTTTGTTTCAATAGTATATTTCAATAGTAGCGGCAACAATTACCATTGCAACGGCGATGCAACTTATTGCAATCCCGCTGCCTTTTGAACTTATTACATTAAGGAATATTGTTTTTTCAAGTGTTTTTGATGTCTGAAAGATGAAATGAAACGAAGTGAATATAATCATTTTCTTGCAATCCTTTAATATAAAATAATAAGTGAAGAAATGTTACTCTTGTATCCATTATTATTTAGTCATGAATATTATTATTGTATATTCATAATATTAAACTTTTTTTAATGTGAAATAACTATATTTTGTGTATGTGTGTACATGACACATTCTAATTGCTGGTGGTGACTCTGACCGCAGGTACCTACAGGTTATTGAAACTGATTAAGGGACGAAAATAGCGTATGTAATATTAGGTACTGCTATAATCTATTAATCGTGGAAAGAGGACGACTAAATTCTGCCTTCCTCAATAAATCGACTATACAATACAAAAAAATGTTTTTCAATTCGGATCAGTAGTTCCGGAGATTATCACGTTCAACCAAACTCTTCAGCTATATAATATTAGTATACATATAGATATAGATCACTTATTAATAAATAAAATAAAAAAATAATAATAAACATTTTATTTCTGTAATTAACTGTAGGTAAATATCGGAGTGTAAAGTGTACTACTTTTAACACCCTATCTTCATTAAGTCATGGACCTAAGTAGGTTGCGCTTTAGACCCCTCAAATGAGAGACCTTGCATACATAGTTGGATAATAAACCTAGCAAATTCTCGCACTCACTTAGTTATGAGCTTTAAATCATTTAAAATGAATATTTAATAATTTACAGTTCGCATATTTTTCTAACTAATCACATATTAACACATTTTTTTGTTTGTAATTTGTACTTACATATCTTCAAAAGCAGAGAGAGCTTAGTGATAAAACACTAATTTTCTTTTAGAGGCTTTCACTAATCAGACTTGAGACTGTGTATGTTTCTGACTGTGTAATCTGTGACGACTTGATTAGTTTATGTATTTTTTTGTGTTTTATGTAACATTTTTTGTTTTATAAGTTAATAATTACTATACTGTTTGATTACCTTAGGAAAAAAATAAGTAAATAAAAAAAACGTTTTAGTAATTAATCAGGTAGAATTTGGCCAACTGCAATGAAACAGCATATATTTGAAGTTTATTAAAACAATTAAGAATAGTCGATGTGAGTTGAAGTATAACAAATGGCCGGTCGTATGTGGCGAAATTGCTTCGGACTCCAGAATAGCTGTCATTGTCCGTTAATAATGAAAGTTCCATTTCGAACTCCAAGTTTCTCATCTCGTTTGGTTGTAATTATGTAGTGTTCGTTGGTGGCGCCCTCTTGGTGGAATTGGAATATGTATAATTAATAATTAAGGTTACGTAGGTAGTAGGTTCTAATTTGAAATTAAATAATGAGGTAGATAGGTCTAAAAAAATCAAGAAACGAGAAGTCAAGAACGGGGGAAACAGAACAAACAATTGAAAAATATATCGACGTACTCGTATGTAATAGCTTTTAGGTCAAAACCAAAAAGAAACATCAAAATTTTAAAACAAAACAATGCAACAAAAACAATTTAAAAAAAAAACTTAAATTAATTCAATTCTATGCAGATTCAATATGTTATGTAGCTGCAGTTATTTATATCAATGCTGAAATAATAATAACAAAAAAAATATTATTATAAAACAAATATAAACATGAATCCATACAAAATTTTACATAGGCAGTTAAAATTTCGATTCAAATGCTATTCACATCGACCTGTGACGCAGCAGTTCGAGACTTTTGATGCGAAATTTTGGCATGACAATGGCTCTATTGTTCCAATTTTTTTCCGACAAAACGTATCAGTATAGTCCAGACGTACTATTATGAAGGATGTCCAATTTTATCAATTTAACAATCGTATAGATTACCTTTATAATAAATACTATTATACTTCAGAGTTTAGATTAACTTTTGGTAATTTTAATGATAAGTTAAGACTTAAATACGAAAAATGTTTAGTTATTGTTTCTAAGATCCTACTGAATGAAATTTGATAATAGAGAAATTACTTATTCGTACCGTAAATATATAAAATGTTGTTGGCAGTCGGTGCGCAGGGCACAAGGGAGTGACTGTAACGGATGATTGTGGGTGCGATCCCCACTCGACGAAATGAAATATTTATTTAAATTTATATTTCCATTGCTGCGCTCTGTATTCGAAGCAAAGAGCGGCGTTGCCGTTCGCCACTCAACACAAAGCCTCCAAAACTCGGTGGAAAGTAGGGAACGGAGTTACTTAACACTCCCTCTACATACCCTGCCGTGTGCGGGATACAGCGTAAAACTGATTTTAATTTATTTTAAAGATGGAGAAATCAGGAACAGGTTAATCTGTTAACCATATTTGACTATTTCTACTAATTACAAGATATATAATGTTAGACATTCCTTATATAATGTTCTTAATATGTAAATATAAAAAGGTATAATTTTTTTTTTCGAATTTTCTTAATGCTGTTGACCTGGACTGGTCTTGACAGCGTCACCAGGCTCAGAGTGGCGAGTGTAGCTCGCTGCTGAAGAAAATAATTTTTATCTAAAATTCGATTTCAACCGGAGCCCATAATTTGAACTTAACCATCCAAATCCAACCAAATAATCGAAATTGGCTGGCGTGATAATAAGTTATTCGTCCATTGGTCTCAAATTTAAGGCTTCTGTAATTATCTCATGAATAACATTGTAGAAATGGACCACACGGTAAGCACCAGCTTTCAAATAAAAAATCATTAAAATCGGTTCACCCAGTCAAAAATTCTAAGGTATCAAACAAAAAAATACAGTCGAATTGATAACCTCCTACTGTTATAGAAGACAGTTAAAAAAGTAACATGAGGATCAACCAAAGGGAAAAATTGATTTGATGTACATTATGTTTACATGAAACTTATCACAAAGTGTATATAACGTAAGACTTGACGTAAAATTTTGTCATATACGTATATTATCATATATAATATTCTATAACATGCATAATACATTGTAGTACCTGCCCATATACGTTTATTCAGCATTGAAATGCATCCACATAAATTCAGCATCAAAATTCTTCATAACAACCCACAAACTTTTCAAGAAACCATCCCGAACTTTGAGAACAGCTGACCGCAAACTTAAGTAGTCATCCAGCCTATCAATTCCCACGTAACAAGAGAACTTGCTAACTAATTAAGATATACTCAAAACTTTGATGCACTACCCCGTTCCTGTACCCTTGAGTTGGTAATTCGTATGAAGTGCAACTTACATGTACAGATAGGTCTAATTACTTCTAAAGTTGACCTGAACTACCTGACGTGGTTAGTTCAACGATTTTACACTTTGTGTTGCACTTGCAATTTGAACGTAATGTATAAATTCAACAAGATGCTAAAAGTCGCATGTAGCTTTGAGGTTTTTGCTACGTTGAAATACATTTAGTCGATTTATTTGGAATGTTATGTTACTGAGTGCACATGATTATTCTTAAAATTACCTGATCTTCCAGTTTCTGTCACCTAGAATTTATTATTCCTAATTAACCGTAAAACACGTAACGTAGAGCCTAACCTTTTCCACAAAAATGGAAGAGATGAATGAAAAAAAATCCATAATCAAGTTACGACACCGCCTACGATCACATCAGTATTACCAAATAGGTTTGGCTCCCTTTTTTATTTGCGGATAGATGGCGGATCGTGTTCAATGAGATGCAGATTTTGATCCTTGGTAGATCCCATATTACATGGAAACAGGATGTACTCAGATCAAAAGAAATCTTTTTATTTTTATCTTCCATCTCAATATTACGTGTTAGTTCATTAGAATTTCTTTATGCTGATTGATATGAGAGTTTTTTTCATTATTTATTTTTTTAATATAATCATTTGTTTTATTAATGTTTTGAGGGTGTTTTGAATGTTATCAAATCGATGGTTCTAGGTTCGATAATTTGAAATTGAAATCTAATTTCACTCTGGTAAGACAAAACGTTTGGTTCCACTACCACTAATGAGTTCTTCATTCTTGTAATTCGAGAGAAAAATTAAGAACAGAGTATCTTTACACTAGGTTATCTCTGCCAACTTGCCACATTCAATTACTTATACATTAAAATATTTTTATGATGTCGGCAACACATACATTTTAAATTTGTAAATATAAAAAAAACCGGTCAAGGGCGAGTCCGTTAACAATTGGAGGTCTTGAGCTTTTTCCGAAATTCAGGCTTAGCTTAGCTAGAGTCCTCTCATTAGATACCTCACTTGAACTAGCGGCTTTAACAGAAAATTTTGTCCCCTTTTTAAGGCTATTAGTTTTTAGGATTTAACAACAAATGTATAATTTTCAGATTTTTTCCTGAACTAGTACTACTTATAGATGCTAGCTGCCAATGTTCTAGGTCTACTGGAAGTACCCTATGAATTTTGATATTCTTGATAGAGTCGAAATACGCGTTTCTTGCGATATAAATGGCCGTATCTTTTTTCTAAGTAAATATAGAAATACATTTTTTATCAGGAAATAATGGAGCTTTAGAGATCTACAGTCGATTTGAAATAATACTATCGAGTTTTTGAAACTCGATAGTATAATTTCAAATCGACTGTAGAGTTGAAATTCAAACCATACACTCATGTATAGTATATGGTTTGAATTTCAACTCGATATATTTAAGTGTTCCTGAGATAAAGGGTCTTGACAGACAGACATACAGAAGGACAACAAAGTGATCTTAATAGGGGTTCCTTGTCCCCGTTAAAAGGTAGGAAACCCTAAAAGGGCATGTGGAGTTTCCCTATCCAATAAATATATTCAACAGTATGCAAGCAAAAACACTGTATTACTTTTACTAATCCGCTAGGAGTCAAAAAATAAATAAATTACTAAAATTAAATATATTAAATAATTAAAATAATACATTAATGACATTACGATTAAGAATATATTTGTTAATAATTTGAAATGGTTACTTATTATTGGTCTCATTTTCTTATTTCCGGTATAACTATATAAATTCCTTATTACCTTTCCAAAAATCTCTTTGTCCAAATATTCTAGTTAATATATCAACAATGCTATGTAATGAAAATATTAGAATGTGTGTGATGTCTGTTCTAATTAAGAAGCTTTCCTGATCGAATGTCAGATTTCGTAACATGCCGTTAATTAGATACATTTTATACGTTACTTAGTAAGAGAGAGAGACGCAATTATTTCTTTGGGTACAAGAAATTTCAAGATTGACACATGAGAATTAGTTTTCGAGATATTTAGTTGGAATTGGGTGAAACTTTTATTACAAAGCTTTGATTGGATAACATTTTTCCTGAAATTGTTGATATGTAAGTTTTTTCCTTTTGTAAAGGAATTGCTTTAACACGAATAGTTTCTTTAAGTTTTACTCGTACTAACAACCTGTTGCAAGATTAAATAATACTACCAATAAAATCTATAGTTCTAAATGAGCAGGCATCAGTGTAACAACTTATTTTGTCATTCACCTTTTATGTGAATGCGAAATGATCTTAATTGACTGTAAATTACTATTAAGAAAACGTATAAAATTAGAACGTATGGTTTAGTTGGTCAGGGCGCTTGGATGGTTTCCAAAGAGGCCCGGGATCAAATCCCACTACTTTTAAATTTTTATATGTTTTCTTAAAGTATTTTTCTGTCCTAGGTGTGCAGTAAAACTTTAAAAATGTTAAAAATATTTTTTTCTATTTAATAGATCTTTCACCCAAATATGAAACGAATGTTATTCACTGACCCATTTCGTATCTCATCTGCATATCTTCATAGTTTAATTAGACGCTTGTCTCCATGTCTCCGCTTGCAAATTGTACGGCGGTGATAAATTAATTGGATTGTTTTGTACTATTGTGCTGTATACGTTCTACTTTCATGATTTTAGTATGAAAAAAGAAGTACTGGGACTTTGTAATGTGTGCTAGATCTAGATTTTATGTAATATAACAGAGGGTTTGTGTATCGGAGCTAAATACAAAATAATTGGCCTTATAGAGAATGAATCAATCGATGTTAGTTCAGGTCTAATTTACGTATCTATTAATTTATATATATATATATATATATATATATATATATATATATATATATATATATATATATATATATTTGATTATCTAGAAATATCGACATGCATATTTATTATTTAACTTTTCGGTTACTGTATGCCGACACTACATGTAGAGCTCAGAAATTTGGTAGATTCCTTAAGGAGCGAAGGGTAGCACTAAGATAAGATTTCTCCTACGGAAACGAGAAAATTTCTAAGGTAAAGGGGAAAAAATGCGATTTTATAGTTTAGTATAATAATATTTAAACTTGGAAAGAAAAAAAATCTTTTTACACATCACTTTATAAGGATATAACAATAGTATCGTAATAATTTACATTTATGATTAAAAAAATAATATACTTCAAGTTTTTCTTCATATTCAGTTACATTAGTACAATGATATCAAATTAAATTAGCTTCACGCCATATCCCACGAACAGTAGAGGGAACCTAGTGTTGTTAAGACACTCCGTTTCCGATGAGTTGCAGAACTCAACACCGCGCTTTACCACGATACTATAGCCAAGAAATAAAAATATAAATTCTAATAAATATTTTATTTTCTCGAGTGGGAATGAAACCCATAATCAGTTGATGTTACAGTCACAATTTGTGCCCCATATAATTGTCCTACACAATTTGTGTCATAAGAATTGTGTCACAAATTGTGTAGGACAGAAGCCCGAAATTAAACGAAATTCCTTAACTAAGAAAGTTGGAATTTGGCGTTTAGGTAGGGTAGGTATAAGGAAACACTTACACGATTTTTCGTAATTCTTACTTACTAGGCCACTCGAGGAGATGAAATATTTACCTAAATTTATATTTCCATTTCTTCGCTCTGGTGTCAAAGCAAAGCTCTGCGTTGAGTTCTGCCACTCAACACGCAATGCCTCCAGAATTCGGCTGAAAGTGCGGAACGGAGTGTCTTAACACTAGGTACCCTTTGGCTACCCTGCTGTGTGCGGGATACAGCGTGAAGCTGATTTTTTACTGAAAAATCTGTTCCATTTTACATCTTGAGCAAAGTTTACCGGATAGAATCTATAATAGTTATTTGATCTCACATATTATAACAACGTAAAGACAACGTCAGCTGTATAACACAGCGTTCCTTCCTATAACATCACGTGCAAGGTGCAGGTAACAAGCAATTAATTAGACGATGTCGACGACAGGATTAACATATACTATATAATATATATTTACCCATAGTAGTCGTATGTATAGAGAAATATATTAATACTGTTTATTCGTATCCACCACTAATGGTACAACGTTGTTTTGGAAGACAGATCAGTGATTTAGTAAACTTATTTAGGGATGTTACCCACAAATACGCTTATAGACTAAAGGTTTTAAGGGAGTATTTCCATTTGAAATGTTTATTGTAATGGGAAATAGGACTTCTACATTTCAGTTACTATTTAAAATGATTTACTAGAATAATTATAATCGAGACAGTGGTCGTGCAGCAATGTCTGCCCGTAAACGCGACGGTCGCGAGTTTGATTACCATACAGGGAATTAATTATTTTCATTTTCTACGCTCTGACAATAAGACAAGGTGCAACATTAAGTTCCGCATCTCAGCACACTATATCTCGATATCTCTTGGAAGACAGATTTGGAAAAGTGGGGAACGAAGTGTCTTAACATTTAGTTCTTTATGTCTGCCCTGCGTGAGTCTAAAAATAAATTATAATAGTATTGCAGTTATACTTGAAATTGGTTGTTAAATATTGTATTGGAGTATTTCGTCTGACGATAATAATTGATGGACCGATCCACATTGAATATCATGAAATTTATAACTTTATTTCAAGAAATGTTTAGAGAAATGTTGGCCTTGGTTATAATTTTCCTTCGGGCATCTCTATAGAAAATCTATTAACATTAAACAGTATCAACTGATATGATGTTAACAAAAACCCATTAGCAGACACAGGATGGCGGAACTACTCGTATATCGAATAAGTATATAAAATATACTCAATCATATAAATGATCTATAATATATGTATATAACTTCAAATATACATGAGGTACTGGCAACCCTGAACGTGACGAAATTATTGATTAAGCCGTGGTCATCATAATGCGGTTTCTAGATTTGCAGCGATTAAACTGTTCCAAATTGATTGCAAATTAATAATTGATTGGATTAATTATTAGAATAAGAGTAATCTGGATTCTGAATACTTGTGCCTGTTACATGACATAATTCTACTGTGAGTTGTTATTAGTATTAAAATTATTATCTAAATACATTTTAGCAATATTTTATATAATATTTTTAGGGTTTCGTACCTTAATAGGAAAAAATGGACCCTTGTAGATCAATTTATTGTCCGTCTGTTCATCTATGAAGATCATTTAATCATTTATCTCGAGATCATATTTAAGTCTACTTTGGAGCACAAAAAAATTCAAACTTGTAAGTTAGGCAATCAAACATTTTTACTATATTTTGCATGAAATTCGCCGCGTAATCAAAACTTACATGGTACTGCAGGGATCTACAGTTCTGAAATTTGACGCGAAGTAACAATTTACAACACTAATATAGGAAAAAATCTGACAAATGAAAATGTTTTGGCCGTGTGATCCCGGCCTAGAATAGGATCATCTTGGTACTGGTCGTGTCGTAAGAGGCGACTAAAATACGTGTGGTAGAGTCACGTCGCCAGCAATGGCAACACGCATGGACAGACTCGGCCGGATCATTACCACCCCTGGCATTTAAAACCGGCGTGAAGTAGTGGCTTTATGCCACTGTGTTTCGCATCAGGTAATGCCGGGCTCCGGAGCCCAACCCACCTTACAGACAGGCAACGCACCTCCAGCTCCTCTGGTGCTGCACGGGGTCGTGGGCGTTTGCCTTGTCTTTTCCATAAAAAAAATGAATAGATGTTTCAAAGAAAAATATTACAAACTTATACACATTTGCTACGTTTCATATGAAATGATTTCATATGCTCGCAAACTTAAGATCTTGAAATTAGTACCGAACAAGTCAATATTTTTTTAGTTTAACTATACGAATACGAGACTACGGATTGCGTGGCGAAATTCAACGCCATATTTTTTTACCAAATGGAAATGAAAATTATTCATTCCTACGAAAGGAAATCCAGCGATCCCACTGCTTTTAGATGGTCTCAACAGATATTTTATCTTTTTTTATGACAAAAAGTAGCCTTCGTCGGGCAGGGGCACAGTATATGATTTTAAGCGCGATATGCGATTTTGGGTTCGATTCCCATTTTTGGGTGGGAATTATTTTCTTTTCCTGGCATTGGTAACATGACAATATGCAGCGTTTAGTTCCGCTACTTAACATACAAAGTATGAATCATAAAAAGGAGTGTCTTAACTCTACCAACTGCCTACGCTGCTAAATGCAGGACACAGCAATAAACTCAAAAAAATCAAACTACAAAGAACTGTAACGATAATTTTGTACCTAGTCCTGGTCCACAGCCTTCTTTCCGAAATCCATTAAATACATAAATACAAAAAAATATATATGTATAAAAAATTTAAATGGGGGAAAACTACCGCATCAGGTGTGTAAATGATACGGAATATCATCGTTGGCAACCCTCCAATACCAGGGTTGCGCTGAATTAACAACGAGATGCCGAGTGCTTCCAAACTTCAAGATCAGCTCGGTTACATATTCGTATCTATCTTAACAACTGAATACTTAAGTAAATGCTTAATTATTTTTTTAAATATGTAATGTATTTCTATGTCTTATTTCGATATACAAATTTAATTGTTTCGATTATAAAGCTGTGCTTTTATTGTGCTTGAAAAGTGATGGTGGAATTAATTATTTTCCTTTCTTTGTCTTCCTAAAAGGAGACATTTCGGCGTTGAATTTCGCCATTGAACATGCAATGTCTTGAAAATTTGTCGATGTAAGGGAAACGGAGTATCTTAACCTTAGATTAGACCTTTGATTTGTTTTTCCTGCCATACGGGAAAAAGCGTGAATTGACACAAAAATATGAATATAATTCACATTAATTGTTGGCAATATCTGCATTGCAATCTATCAGCGTGTCCGCCTTTTGTCGTACAGGTGTATAAGAATATCATGTTTTGGCAAGTATCCAGCATGAGAGAGGAATACGAGAGTAGCTGAACACCCCCAAACTTGTAGATCAGCTTAATAATGCACATCGTTAATGTAAGTTTGGATCTGCTCTTAGGATATTGTTACTGGTATTTGGTGTAGGCTTTGTTTGCACTCTATGTTGTACAATTTTTTACCTGTGGCTTTGCTCGTGTGAAAAGAAGAAATTAAGTTTTGTGTTTACGCGTGACACATATTAAAGGAGGTCAATCGTGGCGCAGGAGCACAATACGCGACTGTAAGCTCGACAGGTTGTGGGTTCGAATTCTGTTCAAGGAAATTAAATATTAGATAGTTTAATTTCCTTACTCTGGCAACGAGGCAAAGTGCGGCGTTGACTTCCGCCACTCAATACGAAATTGCTCCAGAATTCCGAGGAAAGTGCGAAACAGTGTCTTAAAAGGAACAAAGTGTGTTGCCATGCAGGATACTGTGTACAGCTAAAAACAAAAAAAAAACATTTTGAATATCTGAAATATGTCTTATCTCAGGCATTGTGTGGTACTGTAATAAACTATTTAATTAACTTGCTGTAATAGCCTATAATCGGCTTTAATTGGTGGACTATCCAAAACAAAGAAAAGTTTTCAATTCGGATCAGTAGTTCCTGAGATTAGTGTGATTGAAAACGATAGATATTGTAGGTTTATTTTATTTTTGGACGAATATCATATTTTTTAATAAACATAGGTAAATACCTATGTAAGACAAATGTCTTTCATAGACGAAATGTATTGTTTAGTTCATTATTGTCCACAATCTTAGTGCTAACGTAATATTTCTTAAATAGATATAAGAATGAAAAACAGAGTGTATTTAGTATTTACCCTGGAAAAATAAAAAAAATGGATACAAAAAAAATAACGCCTATAACCTGTAACGGTTTATCTAGGCCAAGTTAGAGTGGAAGAAAAATATACTAACTGAAAAATTTCAATTTTAAACACACTTTTAGACGTGCTTATTACAATCACCATAAAGTTGAAAATATAACAAATATTCCACACGACCACTGTGCAAATTGAATGAATGTCATTCCTCTGGGTATTTCACTTTACAGCGTTTTCTTTGCAATATCTCATGAAAAATATTGAAAGATTTCTGGAATGACGTTGAAGCTATTTGTATGGACGGCGGGTTAGTAAATACTCGTCTTTATAAAACGTATATTTCACATGGGAATATACATATCTAACGTTTTAAAAATCTTTTCAGCTTCAGGCTGATACAAAAATTGGAGTAACTAAAAGAATTGGGCCCAGCAAATGGAAATATATGAAGAAATTCAAGTATTTAATATTTGTATATTTAATATATTTTTTAATTTATAAATATTTTTTCTAATTTGTGTTTTGAATCTAAGTTTTTAATCGATGAAAAATATTTAATATGCGGAGGTGTTTGTGGCGCAATAGTATAGCCTCTGACAAAGCGCGGCATTTAGTTTCGCTATTCAACGCACAATGTCTTGAAACTTGGGAAACGGAGAGTCCTAACTCCGCATTCTCTTTACCGAAACAATGCTAGAATTTAAATTATTATTTTTTTAGCTTCACGCTGAATCAGAGGGAAACTTGAGAACCTAATGTTAAGTCACTCTATTTCCCATTAAGACACTAGCATTCCCCACTTCGCACTGATTTCTTAAGGCATGGCGTGTCGAGTGGTGGAACTCAACGCCGCGCTTTGTCTAGTTACCAGAGCCAGAAAATGAAAATATTAAATATTTCATACCTCTGAATGCAAATTAAATCGACAGCTGTCGCGTTTACAGTCACTTGTACTTCTGCGTTACGACGGCTACAAATAACTAAGAATTAGACCACAAAATCTATATTCTGTATACATTCCTTATAAAGGAAAAAAAAACAGCTTCACGCTGTATCCAGCACAGCAAGGCAGAGGGAACCTAGTGTTAAGACACTCCGTTCCACACTTTCCGCCGTATTCTAAATAAATACTTCATTTCATCAAGGGGGATCGAACCCACAACCAGTCGATTTCACAGTCACACTTTGTCTCACTGCGCCACCACTGGCTTCATTATTTTGATTATTCTCCCATTCTATAGGAGACAGTTAAAATAATTTTACTTGATTTACTACAAAAAAAAAGTTAAAGTGGCATTGAAACTATTTACGTATATGGAAGGTACGTCAGCGAAAACAGATTTTTATAAACTGTACATTTCACTCGGGAACATGTACATGTATTTCGATGGTTTTTCATTAACTTTGTGTGAGAGTAACAATTTGCAACGTTTTTTAGCTGCAGGCTGATGGTAAAATTGGAGCATGATTTTTTGAGGGAAGTCAAATTTCATTTGAAATCGTGTTTACGAATTTTTACTTGCAGCTTAATATTAATTGGTGGCCTAGATTCTTGACAAACAATCCGATCTGGATTTGGAATCTTACCTAACGTTTACTTTCTGTATTTTTTGGTATGAGTTATAATAGCAGGTAGGCAGAGTGTGAGAGGCTCTATTTTTTTGACCAAACAGAGATTACTTAAAGTGGGAATCGAACTTACAACCAACGGTTATAATTATAATTACTTTAACAAAATTATAGTTGATAGTAAATGGCAGAGGAGATGAGCAACTTTAGGTGCACTAACTAGGTGTTTATATTGTTTTTTAATTTACGTTTTGGCACCGACTTCAAACCTCTGGTAGATTGTACATATTAATAATGTCTAGTATTTATATTAAAATTAAAAGTAAGGTTTGCATAAGATTTTTTTTAAATTAAATCTTCATTAAGTTATTTTATGCTTTTTAGTTCTTCAAGTAGGATATTTTTAAAGTAATTCTTTTGAATATTTTATTCTATTATTACAGTGGTTATAAAAAAAAGAGAAAATACAGCAGGGCAGCCAATTGCTGAGACACTGCCTTCTCTCTTTTAGAGATAGCTAGTCAATTCAATTTCAAGGTAGCTCTGTCTTAAAGCTCTGTCTTAAAACAATTCACTGTGATGAAAATCGAACTCACAAACAGCTAGCTCTCGTTAACTCTCCTCAAGACCTCTTTTCGTTTTTATTCTAAAAGGAAAAATAAATATAATACATACCTAATATGTGTAACTGGGTTTTGTAACGTTGTTTGAAACTTGCGTAATAACGTCAAGGATTATGTTGTGTAATCGCAATGGCAAATCTTATCGCGATTTACATACATACATACAGTGTAGGCGTTAAAAAGATTTTCTCATACATTTTTACTTGGTTGTAAAAAATTATGTGAATATAAAAAGATGTTTCTCTATTTTTAAGCGACTTTTCAAACTAATGTCAATGTTAATACAATAATGGTTAATGGTTAAAGTCAGTGATATAAAAATGTATACTAATATTCACTTCAGCTTTATAAGCTGCAGTGTTCGATTGGTTCAACGCGCTAACCTCAGGAACTGCTTTGGTTGAACTTGGTTCAAATATTTCGCCGAGTGGGCATCGAACCTACAATCTATCGCGGTTACAGTCACACGCCTTAAAATGAAAAACGGAGAGTAAAACTCTCCGTTTTTTTACACTTATTTTTTTATTATATTTTTTTTTATAAACGCGTTGGGATGCTAAATTTTTTTTTAAATACTTATAAATAGACTTACTCTAAAGATCTCAGTCACTGAGCTTTACGTAACAACTTGGCTTGTTGCGTAGTCTAGGTTATATCACTCGACGTCTAGATTTACGCAGGGGACTCATTTTAAATTCCTATTATGTATCTTGTGTTTCCCGTTAAGTCAGTTAAGGTACGTTTTTGTCAATAATATATATTAATTAAACTTTCTTATTTCTTTGTATTATAAATATGTGTTGGTATTTTCTTATTAAATATATTTTATACGATACATCAGGTGGCCACTTTTCGCCGAATTCTGGAAGCGTGCGTGTTGAGTACTAAGAGCGCCGCGCGCTAAATCATCATTTTTAAGTTTATAAAGTGAGAAAATGAAAATATTCAATATTTCATTTCCTCGAAAGGGAATCGAACACGTCGCAACAGTCCCACGTCTATGGCCTTGTGCCACTACTGGCCTTATATATACCTCCATACATATACTTATATTATAAATACGAAAGTAACCTTTTCTGTCTGTCCGTCTGTCTGTCTGTGACGAAATCAGAGCCAAAGCGTTGATCCAATTATGATAAAATTTCATAAAGAGATACTTGAAGTTCTTGGGATGGACATAAGATACCTTTTTTTTTCTCATATTTGAAATAAATATTCTAGATATAGAGTAATTTATTAAAATACCTTTTAATTTGACATGCAATTTATTCTACCATGTTAATTACAACCGTCGCTAAGCAATAAGAAATTTAGTTTTTTTTAAGAAAACCTCATCCAAAATGAGCTTCCTGAACGCCTACATGGCGTGCGCTGACTCAACATTATGTGACACATAAAACAATGTCAATGTCGACAGTCATGTGACTTGTTTATAAGAGATATGGTGTCACCAGCGTTGCCAGACTTTCTTGCGGTGAAAAGTGGGAGATTTGAAAATTTTAAGTAATAAACTGGTATTTTTTCGACAAGAGCGAGACAATTTTTTTTAATTAATGAGGATTTGCTTTATGATCTATTTTTAATGGTGAAAAATATCAATATAGAATGTTGATTATTAAAGCTTATATCTACTTACTAATTCTATAGAAAATTGAAAATAATTTTATAAATATATTTAATAAATGTTAGTATAGTTCAAGCGGGCAAAGCCGCGTGCGTCCGCTAATATTGATATATTTTCTTATTTGAATATGGTTTGAGTAAGGTCGTGTAGTTGTTTGGTAAATCTATAAAAATACATAATATTTTAAAATTATTTGATTTTATTTTTTGTAATTTTATTCTGAGCGATTTTCCTGAGTTCAAATATTAATTTTATTTGCACAATAATTTACAAATGGACTATATTTTAAGACATTTCTCAGGAAGATGGAATATAACGATTAAAGCAAGCCATTAAGTTTATTAATATTTAAATTGCAAAATCCCGTTTTTACCGTTTCCATAGAAATTATTATACGAGAAATGCTTTGTTATCTCTCTCTCTCTTTCTCCTAATGGGATTTCTATGCACAGTAGTTTTGGCTGTTCCTCTTTTAACTAAGTTCGTAACGAAAGATTATTTTATATATAAAAGATCTTCTGTCTTAAGATACCACTTTGTCTTACAAAACCCAGAAAACGTCGACAATACCATTCTGGGATTTAAAGCCTCAACTACCACTGATAATAAGATACGTCAAAGCGCAACCACATCCTATTAATATTACCCCTAAAATATTAATATAATAATGTCCAATTATAAAATCATATTTAAATTAAAACCCATTTCATTGAAATAGGTTCATTTAAATGAATAAAGCAAATCTATATTAACATACTAATATTATAGAGCTGAAGAGTTCATTTGTTCGTCAAGCTAGTTTGTCGAATTAAAAAAAATATGTTTGTTTTCATCACTATAGTCTATAGACTATATTATATATCATTAATCGTTTTGTAACTGACTGTATCCGGTCTGAGTTATCTCGGGTATTAAGAATGTGGGTTGTGTTATACACAACTCCTAGTTATTTCCATTTAACCACTCTGTCGATGTCGCAGGTTAAAGTTAGTATAGAATGAAACGAATGAGTTATATAATTACTTTAAATAATTTAAAGGTTTAGGTTTATTATACGTTGTTATCTGTTGTTATCTGTCTGTAAAATCACATTGCATATATGAATATTACTGCGAATATTTGATCTCTTTCATAATGCTGAAACAATATCAATTTAGCAAGGATCAACTGGTGTTTGTTGAAAACTGAAGTATACTCGTATACTAACGACTCCTCGCGGCTTCGCCCGCTCGAAATATACAATCATTTATTTACTAATTTGAATTACTTTCATGTTCTAAGACAGACATGACAAGACAGCCATAAGTACATTGAAAACTAAAGTTTAAGCCAATTCAATAAAACAGTTATTTTGTAGAATATTTGTCGAATGAAATAATTTATGGTCATATAACCTTTTTAAAAGTTTCCCAAAATATAACAGTGATAACTGCATTAAATCGATTAAGCCGTTTCTGGGATTAGCATGCATAAAGGCAGAGGTAAACAGTAAAATCTGCAAACAGAAGAAAACTTTGTTTTGTTCCCAAAAAGATATTTTCTCATAAATCTTCCATGTACAGACAGCGATCATTTACAATTTTATTACATGTATAGATTAGTGAGACCATGATGGCCCAGTGTGATAGTGTCCGAACTGAACTGTGAATTTAATAGTTGTGAGTTCGGTTCTCACTCGGGAAAATTACTATATTTTAATTATTTTCATTTACCCGGTAGGTAAAGCGCGACGTTGAGTTCCGCCATTCAACACGCGATTTCTTGAAAATTGGGCGCAAGGTTTTATATTCCAGAATTCACCATTTTATAAACATTTCTTTCTATAAAAAGGAAAAAGCATTCAAGTTTTGTAGTTTAGTTGAAATCAATTGACCTAAAATGCTTGTTCTTTTATTCAAAGTAATTGAGATTTTGAACAAAGGAAATATTAAATTCTTAGTTTATGTCGGTTTAATTTTTAATTGTGAAAAGTTTGAATGTATTATTTGATTTTTTTTGATTTTTTATTTTCTCGCACGGCACAAAACGGGGTGTCTTAATACTAAGTTATCGATGCCTACCCTGATATATGCGCCTATCCAGCTGTAAGGTACAGAAATCAGCTTCACGCTGTATCTCGCACACAGCAGGGTAGGCAGGGGGAATCTAGTGTTAAGACACTCCGTTTCCCACTTTCTGCCGAATTCTGGAGGGATTGCGTGTTGAGTGGCAGAACTCAACGCCGCAGGTACAGCTTATGGTTAAAAAAAGGATAATAATAATAATAAAAGAAATTTTCTTATGGGACGTTGACTAGTTTGTACCCACCGCATTGTACCTACCCAAGGTTTACACGAACATATCAGTTCAAAGCTAAAGTCTAGGCCTCCCAGAAAATATCTTTAGATACACACATGATTACATCACGTTAGCGGTTTCGATGTAACCTGCTTCTAGAGTTGCAAGTAAAAACTCAGCTTCACGCTGTATCCCGCATGGAGTAGGGGTAGAGGAAGTTTAGTGTTAAAACACTCCGCTCCCACATCCAGCCAAATTCATTCCGCATAGCGTAGCGTTGAGTGGCGACCCTCAACCCCGCGCCATTAGCCGCCGCAAAAAAATGTTAAATAAATATTTTATTTTCTCCAGTGTTCCTGGAACCCACAACCTGCTCTTACAAACACACGCTTGAGACCCTGTGCCACGACTGGCCTCCAGCAAGTAAAAGCTAATTGTAGATATAAAATCATAAGAACAACTGGCTTGTTAACAACATAATATAAATGAAAAGATTATTTTTAATCGCTCGAGCACATCGCATACGACTACAGTTTCTCGTTCTGTTATTTCTTTTCTAAACACTAGAAATTGTAAGTATTTTAAATTTGAATACTTAAGAGATTTTAACGTAGACGGGGTATTTCGCTAATGGAGCCACATGGAGCTGGGTTTTATGAAATTACGTAGCTTATTCTAAATAAAAACATTTAAACTGGCTTTGTATGTGTGTATATTTAATGCTAAAAAGTATAAAGTGGGAAAAGTGTTTGACTGTTAATGCGTTTGTTGTAGGTTCCATTGCCACTTGGGGGGAGTGAATTTATATTATTTTAATTTTGACACTCAGGTATTATAGATGAAACTTGGCATTGGGCAACTCCCAATGGATATGGAAATGGTCGGGAAGTGGTTTATAATTTTAACACTGTGCTCTAAGAAATTGTCCTAATAGTAGAAATAAAATAAATAGAAGTTCACACTTATTCCCGCATAACGAGGTAGGCTGAGGAGATCTAGTGTTAGGACACTCCATTTAACGTTTTCCGCTCAATTATCGATACATCGTTGTTGTTCCTGAGTGGCGGCCCTTACGTAAATATTATTTTCATTTAATAATTTAAAAAAAAGGATTAAACCAATTACCAACGAGTGTACTATAAGATTGTGTAAATGAATCATGATAGCGTTAACGAATGTGCAAAAAAAATATGTTTGTTTAGCTTCACGTCATATCCTGCACAAAGCAAGGCAGAGAGAACTTGGGAACTTAGTGTTAAGGCACTCTATTACCATTAGGACACTTCCGGTGCCCACATTTTGCTGAATTCGCATGTTCAATAGTGGAACTCAACGCCGCAATTTGCCTTGGTACCAAAGCGAACAAATTATGATATTAAATATTTAATTTCTCCGAGTGGGAATCGAAACCACAACCGTCGTATTTGCAGAAGCGCGCTTGTGCCAGACGTAACATATATAAATGTATAATTTATACTTTAAAATAGAAAACACTTAACATTAAAACAGATTTACTAATTTGTATTAAATAAAAACAGATTAGCCTCCGTAATTGATAGGCCAGGACAGAATTTATTATCGAATTAAATAGATTACGCGAGATCGATGGCTTTTCTGGATTTATTTACAGCACGTAAATAGTTATTTTGTATTAGGGTTTAGCTAAAATTTTATTACATTTCGTGTACATAAATAAATATTTAAACTGTAGTTAGTTTTTAGAACTTTATTGTAGAAACTAATTGTATTTAGTAGCTGTTTAAGTAGTATTTGAATAAATATAATTTGTTGAAACGTCAATGTGATATAAAATGATATTTCTGTTTTCTCTGTAAAACAGTGTAGCCCTATCCTACATTCCGGCAAATTTTCATTTTCAAATTTAACAGCAGAACTCAACGTCGCTCTCTCTCCGATTTGATGGAAATGGAAATACCTTCAATATTCTCGTTTCTATAGCGAAGAACTAACCCACAACCATGTTGTTTACAGTCACACTCCGTGTACTGCCACTGATTCACGATAGCCAATACATTACACAATTCTTACAAATGCCCAAGACTGAAAGAAAAATTGACAAAGAAAAACAATAAGAATTAAAAACGAAGCGAAGAGAATTTTCCCGATTCTTCAATAACGAATCGCCTCAACTTTTAATGGCACGAAACTATTAACAACGGGAAAAGTTTACAATCATTCGAAACACGAAAGGTCTCGATCACCTCTAATTTGATATTGGTTCGTTTGAAAGACAGAATTTGTATTTAACTTTGTAAATTATTTATTTTATGTTTGTTTTTTTATTTTATATCAAACCTAAGGCCGTCGTGACACAGCGGCACAGTGTCTCACTATGGACGAAAACGAGACATTTCCCCGCTCCGGTAAGAAGATGAAGCACATCGCTAAGCTCCGCTACTTAATACGTAATATCTCGGAAATAGTGCGGAAAGTGGGAAATATAATGTCTAGATTCCCCATACCTACTCTGATATATGCGGGATACAGCGTGAATTAAATAAATGTATAATTTTACACACAGTACAGGTTAATATAGGTCTATAGAGTAATATCGTAAGTTGATTTTTTTTTAATTTTTATATTTGTATTTCCCGTATTAATAAAACGTGGCTTTGAGTTTCGATACAAAGCATATGATGTCTGTTATTGGAGAACTTAAATTTGGTGACATGCCACTATGTGAACTAGCGACACAAACGCGACTTCGCCTGCTTACAAAAGTTATGTTTATATTATACTCAATTAATAGAAAATCTTTACGTAATTTGTAGCTTATGTGTTATTTTGATACAAAAGCTATATTACAGTAAAGTTTCATCTTTTCTCTTCGTTCAATAGTTTTTATGTGAAAATGAAATAAACATCCATTGTCACAAACTTTCACATTTAATATGTTAGTAAAATAGTTCCATATCCCAGTTGAACCTTACTACTTCATCTAATTACTAGTTTTAATGGTCGTGGATACCATTTTTATGAGGAAAGGAAACACACAGTATAAACTTCCACTAAACATTATGCAGTTATTTTAGTACAAACAAACATACATTACAAAGTTTTATATACTAATAATACATGGTAATAACTATCATTGAGCGTTATTACGGACTGTTATTGGTATCATAGGAGATATGTAACGTTGCTTTGCTTTTACAGCTGCATACATTATAAATGCGGCTATAAAGTCCACTTCGTATGCAAAATCTAAAGATTTTTAGTATTAAACACAGTTTTATCTTAATTTTATTTTGATTTGAAAAGCAGCATCTTTATTATCATCTTAAATAAAGCCCGGTTTCCACCGAGAAAGAGAAATGAGTGGGTATTGTTTAAGCGGAATGGACTTCTTTTAAGTAAAAAAAAATCCCTCCGCTTGCTAGAACTGAGAGAGTTCTTTTTAACTCTTTTTGCTCGCTTAGTCCTTTCCGCCCAACTTTCTATTGGTGGACATACAAGTATGTATAATAGTTTACACATGTGAGTTCAACGTAGTCCTTAATGGGTCCGCTCCGCTCGCGGTGAAAACCCGAATTAATTCGTTCAAGATGATATTATACAAAAAACTGAACGTTAATATAAAACAACTTTTTGCAAAAACTAAATGGAGAAATAATTAAAAATGAAGCAGATTTTATAATAAATCTATTTAATATCAATAATCCTTATACAGAACAAACCTTTATTTTGAAGACGTCACAGTGTAGTCATTGAAGACGGGACTAACCTGCAACAATGATATTAAGAGTTAAATATTTTTATGCTACATATATATTCGTCTCCTCACATTCATTTATAAAGTGGGCTTTTATTTATTTTATTTATTTATAAAAATTCAAGCTTTAATATTTTTAAGTTTTTCAATATTTTACAATACAATCATTTCCCGTTGGAGAAATCGAACCTACAACCATCGCGTTTACAATCGATGTTCCACTGGGCCACGAAAAAATGTGTGGAAAGTGATCTACGAACTAATATAAGTGTGGTGGTGTTATTTGACATCTACACATTGTGTATTCAAAATCTGTTTTTATTAGTTTTCATAAGTAATAAATATTTATTATATTTTTTTATTTACTCTTAACTTAACAAATTTGACAGTGGACGAGGCGAAAGAGGTATGTAGAGACCGTAGCGTTTGGCGCTCAGTTCTCTCTGACTACCCCGCTAGGGATAAAGCGTAAAGCTAGTTTAGTTTAGTTTTAACTTAACAAATGGTTGTTACCTGAGGGAAAATATTGTTATAAGTGTTTTCCGTCCCGATTTCAGCAAATATTTAAAAAAAAGACGTGTACCTTCTAATTAAATTAATTTATTTTAGAATTTAAATATTTCGAAACTACCAGATCCAGCATCATATTAAAAAAATATTTGGGTTTTGGTGTTTTATATTAAGGTATCTATGAATTTTCAGTGGCTCATAGACCAATTTCACCCAGTCCCTTTATTGTCCGTCTTTTTGTCTATTTGTCCACCTCTATTTTCGTCATCGTAAGACCACTTTTAATTTTTAAACGCATTTACCGACACAAATTTGAACCAATTTTACCTAATATAAATATGATTTATTTTTCTTTTTTTTCAGATTTATACTGTACTGCATACCGCATACCCATGAACCCAGGGTAAGCAGAGGTAGCCTAGTGTTAAGACAATTTCCGCTGAATTCTGGAGGCATTGGGCGTTGAGTGGCGGAACTTAACGCCGCACTTTGCCTCGAGACCAAAATGAAGATATGAAAAAAATAAATATACCTCGAGTGGCAATTGAACTAACAACTTATCACATTTACAGATACACCCTAGCGCCACCGTGCCACGAGTGGCCTCAATAAATATAAATATGAGGATAAATGAATATTTATGTGCCTTAAAAATCCCATTTCATTTTTGCCTTCAGGGACGCTCGATACTGGATTTTACGTTATAAAGTGAATTACGTCTGTAAATCTTATTACCTGGGTTTTATAAAAATTCTTGACAAAAAGTTCCGAAACAAAAGTGTAAATAATTATGTTATAATATAGTTTTGGGGTCGTTTCTACGAAATAATCCTATTTTTATTTGTTTATATGGTCTCGACCTTCTTTCATTATAGTTAGTATGTTAACTTGTTTGATAGAGACTTTTGATAACATGAAGTTTTGTAATAATACGGGGTCACAAATTCGATTTTTTATATTATAACAATCTAAAACATTACTAACTTTTACCTGCAGCTATAGTTATACTTATGTATAACTTATGAAGCACGTATTTATAAAAAAATAATCATCTATATTTTCATCTGATTTGAAGCGCTACGCGCTACGGTTATCGGTTCGATTTCCTCCAGGGGGAACGAATTATATCCATTTCCTAACTCTATTAACAAGAAACACGGAGGAATTGATATTCAATATGCATCTTGAAAATATAGACGGAGTGTTGAAGTGTTGAAACGGACTGACTCAACATTAAGTTTTCTCTGCCCATATTACTATATGCGGTATGAGGCATACCGCTAAAAATAAGAAAAAAAAAAGAGAAAACAGCCACAATTAAAAAAAAAACAATTAAATATAAACTTTTCTTACATAAAGTGACATTTTACTTAAAATATTTCAGGTGTACCAACTTCATCCTTAATAGACGCCGCGGAATGCTTTCACAAGCGTCTATCCACAATTTGTTGGTGAGAATGCGTAATCGCGCTTTGACTCATTTAACCGGATATTGTACTTACTAGTACTTGCGGGTTCCTTGATTCTATTTTATTTTTTTCACTTTTGGGTTGTTTAGAATTTATGTTTGTTGAAGATTAATGTTGAGTTATTAATTTATATTTACATTTCTCCGCTCTGGTGTCGAGGTTAAGCGCGGCGTTGAGTTCTACCACTCAACACGCATTGCCTCCAGAATTCGGCAGAAAGTGGGGAACAGAGTGTCTTAACACTAGGTTCCCTCGGCCTACTCTGCTGTGTGCGGGATACAGCTTGAAGCTGATTATTAATTTTGTTTTTCTTGTTTCGTGTTAAAATGATTTTATGTTCATTTAATTTCTTTGTTTATTTTAATTTGTTGTTACATAGTAAACGTAATTAAATACTTTAACATTTTTATGTTATAATCTTATTTAATAGTTTTAGGTTAGAATGTTTTAATTAGAAAACGAAAACTTTAACGTAGTGGGATTTGAACTTAGCATTTATGTACCGAGATTTCTATATTTTTTTCTCTCCTAAGTGTGGAATACCACTTTAATTTTTTTAAACAGTTAATAAATACCATTCTCTATCGCCAAATGTTAATCATACGCAATTATTTTTGGGTAGTGAAAGTTTGTAATAATCTACATGGATGATAACAGCATAATTAAGTTGAAAAAAACATATAAGAATTTCGACATAGCTTGACAAGAACGAATCACTTAGTAATCAAAACGCTTGGACGGTTCTTGGAAACTGTGGTGTGGGTTCAAATCCCGTACCTCTTGAAAACACACCGTGGCGCAGAGGCACAAACTGTGAATGTAAATGCTACTGATTGTGGGTTCAATCTCCACTCAAGGAAATGAAATATTTATTTAGATTTATATTTCTATTTTTTCGCTCTGGTGTCGAGGCACTGCGCGGCGTAGAGTCCCACCACTCAACACGCAATGCCTCCAAAATTCGGCGGTAAGTGGAAAACAGAATGTCATAACACTAGCCTCCCTTTGCCTTTCCTGCTGCTTGCGGGGTACAGCGTGAAATCTCGCTACGTTAAATTATATACGGTTTTTAGAAATAATAAATTTAACAATAACCTAATTCGAACAGAAAACCAACAACGGAGTGTCTTTACACTTTTAATCGATTCTCTCTACCTATTCAGTTATATGCGGGATACAGCGTGAAACTAAAACCAGAAAGACAAACTTACACAGAAAGTGAACGTCGTCATTAAATCTCAGTTAACGTGAATTTCAACACCGTTGCCCAATAATGACTGGTTGCTGACAAACCTCAATAGCAAAGCGGGGTTGAATAAAGGACTATAATTCATACTATTGTGATAGATTTGCAAGCAATATTGTGCAACTTTGCGAACAAAAGGCTTAATATATGATTTCACACATTCTATTAAGTGCTATTCTATAACGAAGTGTGCTAAGAATTAATGATTGGACTGTTTAGTGGTTTATTGTTGTAGTATATTTTATTTTAAATTATTTAATACTAGTCCTCGCTCGCTACGTGGTTTGCGTAGACTTTAAGACTTAAATGAAGAAGTAAAATGGAAAATTCTGGCTTTTTCCGTTCCCGTAGGAATTTCTATATGCTTTTCATTTCTATTGAGGCCATTCGTGGCCCAGGGTGGGCAGAGTGTGATTGTAAGCGCGACAGGTTGTGGGTTCCGCTCCCACACGAGGAAATATTTAATACTTTTTTCTCCTGCTCTGGTATCGCGGTAAGCGCGGCGTTAAGTTCCGTCACTTAACACGCAATGCCTCCAGAAAATGAGGAATGGAATTGTGCGTTGTTACATCGTGAAGCCAAAAATGAAAAATGAATAAAAAAACTAAACATTCGTATTCACTCAACGTTACTACACGGAAACTTCTATGAATCATAAGATAAACTACTTTAATCTCAAAACATTTATCTCTTGTGTAGAAGTAAATTTTAAATATTATAACTTTAAAAGCTTATCGTGTTAGCTACGGCTGTGGTTGGTTTATAATGGTTCATGCAATTAGTATGTATAAGAGTTGGAGTAATGTAGGAGATTACTTATTTTTACATGTTGGTAAATTATGATTTTATCCGACTGCGGCAAACCCCAAAAGGAGGATTATGTTTCTCGTGCGTATATTTGTATGCATGTATGGATGTATGTCCGTTCTTTTGATTCCCTTGTAACTATAAAATCAGTGATCCGATTTTGATAAATGATACGTCGTTGGATTTGTTGATGGCGTGAATGTTACTGAATATATTAATATAGATAATGCAATTGGGCTCTTTGTTTTGTTTATAGTTTATTTTATTTAATTATATGACGAGTTTGCTTGGATTCGATGCAAAACAGTGCTTATAATATCTTAATTATCAATAACAAGACAACGCGCGGTTAAGTTCCCAATAGATTTAAAAACTGTGAACTCGATATCTTAATATCGAGTTCACTACCATTGTGAGTACAGTCAAATTTTTTCGAAATACATTATGACTACAATTATATGATAGATGCTATTAATTAAATTTTTGACTTATAAGCATAGAAATTAATACATTTTGTATGTCAAAAATGATTCATAATTACTTAAATGTTATATTTTTTTTTTATTTTATTCACACTCTTAACATATGAAAAAAAATATATTTTTCATTAATAATACTAAATAATCTTTGTTTTATAATATAACAAAATCCACAGGCTCTCAGATGCTTGTGCCATTTTTAGTGGTGTTTGTATTTTTTGTTGGTATTCACTTTTTTTTTCGTTTTAAGATAATGTATTTCTAATCTAGTAGGGAATAATGAGTAAACATTTAATGCCATAATCTATGACTAGTGCAGCTTATTAACAAATATTACATTTATTCTCTTTTAATAAGCACTACTAATTTCACTTGGTTAGGTTTTAAAGTTCTAAGTTCAAATACTGGTAAAAAACGCTTCTATAAGGACACGGATATTAAAAGGCAATTCTTTAGTTTGAAATATCCTTAACTATTAAAGCTTCAATAATCTTTCCAAAAACAATATAAAATAATTAGTTTAAGAAAACAAACAAACATTTTTTGAAAGTTTTCAAACTTAACTTAGCGTTACTTTACTTAACTTAGCGTCAAAACTACGATACAATCAAAACGGAGTGCTTTAGGTAATTTGTCGGTAGGCGTGGACGTGACCTATCGCGTTTAATAAACTTGTGCATTTCTGTACACGACCCGTTTGTAGAGGTGGAGCGGAATTTTATGTAAGAACATACAATATACGTATGTGCTTCCTGAAATTTGATGTTTGAATTTTTTTAGTGTTCCGTACCTCAAAAGAAAGCAACGAAATCCTTATAGGATAACTTTTTGTTTGTCTGACTGTCTGTTGAGATCATTTCTTACAGTAAAAATAAAAGGAATAAATCTGAAACTTGGAAAATTGGTATGCCACAGAAAAAAATGCAAATTAAACAATCGCTTAATCACAATCGAGGAAGTAATTTATAATATGTTCATTCCCTTATTTTGACGCAAAGCGCGGCGTTGATCTCAGTCACTCGACACAGCGTTTTACAGCGTAAAGCTTAAATAATAATTTAATTGAAAGAGGCCGGTCGTGGCGCAGCGGCACGAGGTGTGACTGCAAAATCGACTGGTTGTGGGTTCGATCCCCACTCGAGGAGATGAAATATTTACTTAAATTTATATTTCCATTTTCTTCGCTCTGCTGTCGAGGTTAAGCGCGGCGTTGAGTTCTGCCCCTCAACATGCAATGCCTCCAGAATACGGCAGAAAGTGGGGAACGGAGTGTCTTAACACTAGGTTCCCTCTGCCTACCCTGCTGTGTGCGGGATACAGAGTGAAGCTGATTTGAAATTATTCATTTATTTAAACATTCTTTAATTTATGTTAACATTGTTCTCACATAGGGCGAAGTAGCTAGAAAAACTAGAGTCGTTCCAGTCTCCAGTTTCTGCATTAATTATTTCCCTGATTCTTTTTTTGTTTCCCTTTCTTTAGCACATAAAACGTGAAGTTATGTCAGCAGCGGGGTATCCAGACATTCAAGTTCCAGATAGTAGATGAGTACCAGTGGCCAGGGCCAAACGCTACGAAAATCTTTTTCTTTAGATCACTATTAGACAAAGTTTTAATTTTATAGTATTAGTGAAATTCCAAGCTAAAGTAAATTAAAAATATAATTTAAAAAAGCTTATCGGTCTAAGTAAGTGTACGTACAAGCATAATAGTTTGTGAAATTAGTATGTATGAGCGCAGAACTACATTTTTTAAAAGCAGGGATAAATTACAATATTAAAAAGATGATATATTTTGTTTTATAAAAGAAGATAAAGTTGTATTATTTGATAAATTTATGTTAAAAGATATTATAATTTTTTTTCGACAATCCGCCTTATATTGAGAAGCTGAACAATTTGTTTGGTTGAACGCGCTAATCTCAGCAACTGCTGGTCCGTTTTGTTTTACATACATACATATATAGTATAAACATTTATCGAGGAAGACTGTAGGCTATATAAGATGACTTTAACTGTTAACGATGTAGGTAACTGCAGTCAGTTATTTACAATGTATCATGTGTCATATAGAACTTTTAGTTATTTCGCAGAAGACGAAGCAGTCATGGCGCGCTGTGGATTCGATTTCCATTGTCTTCAAAGGGAAAAAAAAAATAATATTTCATATTTTCGTATCCTTGTTGTAGTACTGAGGCAAAGCGCGGCGATGATCACTTAACTACAGAATTCAGCGAAAAATGGCGAACGGAACTGTCTTAATGGGAAGTGCCAGAATACTAGTGTCCTACATCCTCTCTCCCTGCCCTGCGATATGCTAAAAAAAGAAGTCGCAGGTAAATCTATTTGCTATAATGTAAAACTGCTGTAAAGGCAAACTTCATCTTCAACTATACGAGGCACAAACACATTTTGGGCTTTTTATGCCCAATGAATTTGAATTAAATTCAATTTAGATGAATATTAGCGGTAAGAAAAGGTGCAAGTGTTGTTAGTGGACCGCTTTTAACACTTATTTCAATCTCTAAAAGAGATCATCGTAGCTTGGTATAAACGCAACGGGTTCGACCCTCACTCAAGCGAATTATTACATTTCAATTATTTTGATTTGATAGATAGAACGCGGCGTTGGGTTCCGCTATTCAATTCGAAAATTAAGCGAAAAGTGAAAATCGCTTCCTCTTATTACTTACATCCTATAAGTAATTTGTATCCACTTTGTTACATCCAATATCAATCAACATCAATATTAAATATAAAAAATACGGTTCGTGCCGACTAATAAATGTTTTCTATTTAATAATTTCCTCTACATAATTGAATAGGTTTGTCAAGATACTATTTTCAAAGTTTCAGTGTAAAAGTTTTACAGATATTAAGTATTTGAGGCTGTCGTGGTGCCGTGGCATAAGGACTGACTGTAAATGCGACGGTCGTCAAAAAACATGGGAAATGAAGAGTCTTAACACTTGTTTTCCTTTACCTGATACATAATTTATAGATTTATAGACGTATTATGACTGTGTATCGCATTGTTATGGGTGAGCTTTCCCTACCAGAAGAACGAATTATTTTCATATCACGGTTTATGTTCAAGCAAAGCTTGGACGAAACGCATATATCATTGAAATAAATCAACATACTTAAAGTTATTAGTCTTAAATCTTATTTCTATTACAGAGTAGTGAAAGGTGTCTGTAGTTTATAATTAGTAGCTACTAACTTCCACTTATCTGACAAAGGGGTGAATTTAGTATGGACATTGTCTATAGTATACTGGCTTTTATTTATAAGTGATTTTCTATTTCGCTCATCCTTATTAATGTTATCGTTTGTGAAAATAGGCAGCTTTATAGGAGAGTACTTAAAAGTTTATATTATTGATATAATTTTTTTATGTATCGATGATTAACAAAATAGGCTTATTATAAACGCATCGGTTGCGTGTTCGATTCCTACTCGAGGAAATGGATTATTATATAGTCTTGCACTGCTGTAACTGAATGAAGCCTGGTGTTGATTTCTACTGGTCAAACGAAAATGTTAAAATTATACAGATTTGTGATGACTTTTCCAAAATGTTATAATATTTTAACCAACGAAACTTTTAATACATACAATTAAGGTTTTATTATAGGTTTTTTTTTTATATAAAGCAATGTAAATTTTGATTTCAAATCTTTTAATAAATATTTAAAACAGTATCTTAATCTGGATAAATACAAAGCGTACTTATCTCTTAGGACGGTATTAGAAGTAATCTGAGCAACCGTCCGTAGAAAATCATTTCGAATTCACAAGACATTAATTTTTGGATTTTGCTAAGCATTTATTTAAGCCACGGTGGCGCATTGGTTTAGTGAATCACAGTACACGTGATGATCGTGAGTTCAATTAATTTTTTTTACATCTTCACACCGTATACAGCAGGGTAGGCAAAGAAAAACTTGTATTAAAACACTCCATCTCTTCTTGAAATAATTCACTCCTCTCTTTTCCCATATTTTCAATGTTAAAGTCAACTACGTTATAACTGCGTTCAACATCATATATATAAATCATAATAAAAACCCATAGTCGTTCGAAGACTAAAACTTAAATAGTATGGTAGCATTAAAGTAACTACTATATAACATTGTCTGTCTGTACGACTTCATACACTTCTTCCTAGCAATCTCCTATAAAATGAGCATTGTCACGGACCGTAAATAAGTCGTTAAACACCACTTGAATTTATCACAACATTGTATCTTTCCATCAAAGTTTATACTTTATCAAATCAAGTAGACAACTATATATATNATATATATACATAAGGAGGGTAGGTAGAGAGAACCTAGTGCTAAGACATTTCCCCACTTTTTGCCCAATTTTTGATACATTAAGTGAGTGGTGGAATTTAACTACGCATTCTTACCAAAGAAATAAAATAAAATAGTCCATATCCCCGAGCGAAATATTTATGTAATATAACGAGTATAAAGTGTATTTTTGTAAAGAAGTAGTATTTATAAAAACGAAGTGATAATAATTCTTTGAAATTTGTACTACAAAACATTTTATTCATGTTTTAACGAGTTCTTCGAGTAGCTGAATATATTTTATTTAACGAAATATTATAGGGCGATCTTGTCATATTTTATATTGTGATAAAATCAGGTTTTTATTAAAGTTTCTGTTTCAAAATTAGACTTCATCGTAAGATTGAGTTGCACTTTAACAAGTGCTCGTTCAGCCGGGGTACTTACTTTAAACTTAGCAGAGTAGAACGCTGTATATATTATATGGACTATATATATGGAGGTTCCTTAGGGAGTATAAGGTAGCACTAAGAAAGAATTTCTCAAATTTACTGTTTGGCCAAAATATACAGTAGAATTCCTACATTCAATACTTTATAGGGAATTCAAAAGATAGCGAGAACGTAGTGTCCAATCACTAGATTCATTACCTACCTACCTAATACTCCTAAAGGTAAAAACGTAAAAAAATATTTTTTTTCTAGTCCAGGGGGAGGGAGATAAAACTTTATGAGGGTAATAAAGGCGGTAAACATACTTAGTCAAAGTGGCGTGCGTGATCGGAATACAGGCAGTGTCGTGTTATTTTGATACATAACGTATTACTTTGTCGAGAGGAGTGCTTTCCGTGTTTTTATGGACCTAATGCATTAATGAGAAAAATCAAATTATCTTCTACCAGCTTGCCTTGCTCTGGTAAAATTTACGGCTTGGAGTTCCGACATTCAATATGATAGATTTCGAATTCAGACAGAAAGTGTAGAACGGAGTGTCCTAGCACCAGGTTCCCTCTGCCTACGTTCCTAAGTATATAAGCTTGAAAGTACAAAAAAAAGAACAAAAAATACATATAAAAAAACTTAATCTGAAGAATAGGACCTTGTTGAGTTCATCCACAATAGCGAGTCAGAAGCCCAAATTGCCCGATTCAAAGTATGAATGGAGAAATCACGACAAACGAATTTATTTAAGACATTATGTTACGTTATACGTATATTAGTCGTTTTCAAATGGAAATATGATTTACTTTATTTTAAGATTTCTTACTTGATGTTGATAAAAAATAATCTTTAAGTATATTTATCGTAATAAATAATGATTTAAGCTATTTAAACACATTTTGTATGTCTATTTTAGTGTATCGACTCAATATTTCTTTTTTTTTATTTGGCAAGTGTATAAATATGTATTATAATGTAGGCAAGTTGTGGATGTTATCTCCTCTCGAGACAACGTATACGTAAAAATGCTGAGACAAGATGTTTACAGTAAAGCATTTAAATTCAAGCAACTTTAAATTCAATAAAATTTTAAAATGAGTATCTCAGCATTATTTAATGTTTAGTAATGTTAAGTTTATTTACTTTGCATTGTCTTAGAAATATATAATATGCACATTTAAACATATGTTTACAAGTGTCAATTTGAATTAAAAGCTTAATAATAATATAGGCCCATATATTATATGAGATATCTACTTATGCCAATTCCATACACTCGATACTTCGATGTCATTGGAAAAAATTTCGTTTTGCTTAATTGGCTTTGTTAGTAATGTTAGGGCCATTTTTTTTACCGTACAACCTTTTTCGTGTGTTTTCCAGACACGTGATATTGGTGAAGTGATAAGGTAATCAATTGACACTTTCGGAACACCATAATAGAGATGAATAACAATCTTGTCACGATTCAACTAATAGATTTAGTAAAATTATTATTATAATACATTATAATAAACTAGTGGGCGCGCGCAGCTTCGCCCGCTAATTTGCACACTTAGGGGTGAATTCTAAAAAAACTACGAAACGTGTCCAATAAAATATTTTTAACAGTCTGAATTTAAATTTTTATAAAAATCGGTGGCGGTTTAAAGATTTTTCCATATAAACTTTCAACCCTTTATTTGAACCGTTAGGGGGTGAATTCTAAAAAAACCATGAAACACGTGTACAATTAAATATTTTTAAGAGTCTGAATTTCAAATTTTATAAAAATCGGTGCCAATTTAAATATTTTTTCATACAAACTTTCAAACCCTATTTCATCCCTTTAGGGTTAAAATTTTTCAAAATCACTTCTTAGTGGATGTCCAGATTATGAAACTAAAATCTGTTGAAATTTCACGTTTCTACGCACAGCGGTTACGGCTGTGCGTGCGTATTACCTCAGTCAATCAGGTACATGCCCTTTTATAGAGTGAAGAAATGGAAATATAAATTTAAGTAAATATTTCATCTCCTCGAGTGGGGATCGAACCCACAACCAGTCGGTTTTACATTCACACTTTGTGCCCTTACGCCACGACTGGCCTCTCTCTATATTAGTTAATTTATATATTTTTTTATTAAAATACGGTTTACTGTAGCTTACCGTTTAAATATTTTTTTTCCTTTTCGATTAAATTTTCATGGCTTTTCCCCACATAACAGAGACATAGAGCACCTAGTCATAAGACATTCTGCACTACACTTTCCTTCTAAATTCTAGACATTGAGCGTAACTAAGTACCGCAAGTCTATAGATATCTAGAAGCGTAATACAGCAAAATTCTCTTAACTTTAATCAACACGAACACGAGTAGAGACAAATTGCATGCTTCAATGCACCCGGTATGCATAAAGCGTACAGCAGCTCGTAAACCATCCTCCATAAAACTGTACATGACCAATATAACACTGGAGTTTAAATGAAAACATTATTATGAGGAAAAACGTAAAATATATATGTACAAATGGTGGCATTTCCGGTGATATTTGTTTATGATATTAATTTTTTTTAGCTTCAAGTTGTATGCCATTCCAAGCAAGGTAGGGAACCTAGGAACCCAGAGAGTACTTCCAATCCTCACTTTCCGCCGAATCCTCAAAGCATTGCGTGTTAAATGGCGGAACCCAACGCCGGGCTTTGCCTTGATACCAGAACAAGGAAATGAATTATTTCATTTTCTCGAATGGGAATTAAACCCACAAGCGCAGTTGAGCTCTGCCATTCAACAGGCAATATCTCGAGAATTTGGTGGAAATTCGGGAAACGGAAGTGTCTTCATGGGAACCGAGTGTCTTGCTTTTAGGTTATAGAACATTAGGTTCCCAAGTTTCTTCTGCCTACTATGTGCGAGGTCCAGCATGTAACTAGAAAAGAAAATATAAAGTAGTCAGTGGTACATCGTCGACTGTAAACACGACGGTAAAAAGAGTGATAATGAATAATTTTCATTTCATCGGTTTGATAATAAACCAAAGTGCGGCTTTGAGTTCCGCCGCACGAAATTGGGCGGAGCTTGGGGAAGTTTATTAGCGCTAGGTTCCCAATTTCCCTTAAATAAATATGTAAGAATAAAAGAAAAATATAAACAAAAATATACCTCAAAACGACTTCCCAGTTCACTTGACTTTGACTCTTATCTCAGAAGCGGGGCAACTGAAAATTTATTACCACCAGCATTGTATATGGCAGTTAATTTAACTTGCGTTTGTTTCGACAGATAAAAAGTTGTGTGAAAACTGACTCGCTGTATTTAATTCGCTTTAAAGATTAAAGTTTCATATGATATTTTAAGTTTGAGTGTTGGATTATCATCTCTATATATAATAAGACAGTAAAAATATTTTGTCTGTACATTTAGTAATTTTGACTGAATTGGATAGAGGGACACTTAAAAAGAATAATAGAAAGCAAAAAGATTTTTTTTGAATTTCTTGTCTGTCTCTCTGTCTGTCTGTCTGTCTGTCGACATATTTCTGTCCGCATTTTTCTCTGAAAGTACTGAACCGATTTACTTGAAAATTTCACCAATTGCTTTGTTTTAACTCAACTTAAGTACTAAAGTTTAGTTCATCAAAATCGGTTCATTAAAAAAAAAGTTATCGTCATTTGAATGAACTCAAGGCATTAGTTTGCCTGCGAATATTATATAGCAATCGCGCTGGTAAGATTCTTGGCTAAAGAATGACATTCGAAACGTCTGGGTTATATGACTGTTGATAAAAATATATATTTTTGAAGCACTATTATATAATATTTTATACAATAAAGTAAACAAAATTGAATTGTTAGTGGAGATTACCTTCATAAATCATAACAGTTAAGTTTAAGTCGTAATTAATTCAACACAGAGATAAAGAACGATCTTGAAAGAAATATCAAGTAAATACAAAGATTTTTTGGTTGGTTCGTTCATATAATATATGTAACTAATTTAAAAACTGTACAGGAGTTAATATGCAATTATTACAGTTATTTTACAAAGAATATTATGAATCCTTCAAATCAATAATTTAACATTTAAGGCTGTTTCTGAATGAGTAAATTAAATTATTCACTGACATCAGCACATTTAACAGAGTATTTTATATAGGTAAAAAGAACATAAAGTTACAAAAATATATACGTGTAATAAATAATTAGCTTTATGTATATTTTATAAATATCAAAAATGGTCGTATTTTTTATTTAAAACAATCAAATATTCTTTGACGATAATGTCGTAAAAAAATCATATTAGAAGTCATTATAGTTGTCAATCAATTCTGCTTATTAAATCAATACTCATGTATTTTAAGCGGGCGAAGCCGTGGGCGAGCCGCTAGTATTTCATAATACCGTAGTAATGGTTGTGTGTTCGAATCTCACTAGGGGTATAACGATGTTTTTCTTTCTTCGTTCTGGTAATAAGACTCGAGGAACGAAGTGACTTAACTCTATGTTTTCACTGCCGACCCTAAACTAATAAAATCATGAATGATCAGGTTTTCATTTTATTAATTATTGTTTAGTTTATACTGCCAAAATTATTTTTTGAAACTTCGACTATCGATTTATACTGTAGTTTAAAAAAGTAGAACAAAGCACACTATAAATGTTTTAGTTTAGAAATTTGTCACGCTGTATAAAGTATCTATGTTATAAATTTTCTTCAAAATGATATTCTGACTTGTCTAAGTCATTCGTTTTTTAATTGTATCTAAAATTGTATAGATTTTTAGTTTTTTCTATTAAATAAATGGGACATCCACAAAAATCTATCCTGTATACAGGACACCGTTTTCTGTTTTCCGTTGCCTACCCCGCTATATATACCGGGGTAGGCAACGGAAACCTAGTGTTAATACAATCCGTTCAAAACTTTCCGCTGAATTTTCGGGGCAAAGCGTGATTAGAGGCGGAACTCAACGTCACGCTTCTCCGTTAGTATCAGAGCGAAGAAATGAAAATATTAATAAATACTATCGATGAATCGAATGGGATCGAACCCACATCTGTGGCGTTACAGCCACACGCTTGTGCCCCTGAGCCACGACGGTTTCGAAACTTATAATCACAAAATATATCTATATAGCAAAACCGTAACTACATCTAGTAAGAATATAGTAAAATTGGCAGTAAGTATTATGTTTTCGCAAACACAGTGCTAATAGCTTTTCTAAAATAATACGCCGTAAGTCATTTCCCTTTACCAGAACTATTACGGTCACCATAAAGTGTACTGTATACCGTAACTAACTTACTGTACACTTTTGAGGTAAGCGATATCGTTGCTTACAAATTTACTGACAGTACTGATATTTTTAATGTTAGTTGACTAAGTGACTATTTTAGTATTGGATACTTTTTTTTAACAAAAGACAGTTTTTTAGAAAAAAAATATGGTTATAGTTTCATTATGTAATGCACTTATTGAAAAACAACGAAGTTAGTAGGCCTCGTTTTCTATGATTTTCTTTTTGTAATGATTTCATTCAAAACAAACAAAAACTTTTCTATTTCTCTCTTTTTTTATCAAAAACAAATTCATTTAAAAAAAAATGATTTTAAATGCATTCGAAATTGGAAACGAATCCACAACACTGTGTTTAGACGTTTTACAGTCGCCGTTCCAGTGGGCCATGTTCAAATCAAGTTGATTTAACTACGCTGTATCGCATATAGCTATAGTAGGCAAAATAGGGGAAACTTAGTGTTTGGACACTTCAATACCATGCACCGCCTATATGTGTGTTTATATATGTGGTGTAGCGGTTTTGTTACAAGAGCGAAGAAATGAAAACTATTCATTCCCCAAATGGAAACCGAACCCATAACTTTGCTCTTACAGTTAGATTCTACGCCACGACAGCTACAAATTTAAATTTTAATTACCTTAAAATGTAATACCGAACTTAAAGGTTCCGCGTGATTCAATTACATCGGTCTATTACGTCATCGCTAATTCAGCTAGCACTCTGGGGGCTATATATAATGTACTGACATAATTTATTATATTACTACTAATACAATACGAAGAACGGAGTGCTTTGTTTTATTATTCTGATAATTTTATATGAAAATTTATTTCAGTTTATCTATAAAATACATTCAATATTAACAGTAATAAAAATATGTTTGTTTGTCACTTATGCGAAATCTTCTAAATTAATACAAAAATTTTAACTTTATTTACACTTGTAAATAAAGTTCTAATTTTTATTGCTTACGTACAGCAGGATAGGTACATAGCCTTTTATATACGCTAATATATTTTCTGAATGGCGGAACTCAACACCCTACTTTATCAGACGAACAAAATAATTTCTAAAACAATCGCGTGTCAGATTCTCGCATAACCAAAAAGAATAACGAAAAGGTATAAAACTACTAAAAACTTTTCCTATCAAAAACTAACTTCCAGTCTCTCATATGTAACTGTAAGTAACTCAATATTTCAGTACATTAAAAGTTTTGATAATGTTAGTAATTGTGTCATCTCGGTTGATTCACTTGAAGAGTGAGACAGAGATGTATTGTTCGCGGCAGTATGAATTATTTGTGTAAGTAACAGTTATATTAGAGTTGTTGATAACTAATATGGTTGTGGTTTGCTTATGAGTTATGTTAGTTACTCTGATTTCGGTTACGTTAAGATTTATGTTTTTATTTTGATTAGATTTATGTTTTAAGTAAACACAAACATGTTTAAAGTTTGAACGTAGCAAGATTTGAACTCGAACCCGCGCTTTTTGGGCACTGTTCTAGTCCAAATTTCGATCCGCCAAGTCATAAGGTCAAGCTACGTTGAAATTTTTATGCCCTTATCACAATTTATTTATGTTGGTCTCTCTGTATGGAGGGAACATTTTATGAAATTACCTAAGATTTCTTAATCTTCGGTAGTTTGATCTAGAATGATGATCTAAAATGACGATCAAGAGAGAATTGTTTCTAAAAATATGTAAGATTGATTTTGTGAAAGAAATAATATTATCAAAATCCTGTCATTTAATAAAATAAATTTGTTTGTTTTTTCAAATTTTTTGTATAATATGTTATACTGTACTCTCCAGAGTACCTATAGAGGAACTTCCGTCACCTGATTCGGCGTAATCGCATATTAATAAATAAATTTGATTCGCTGAGGCCAGTCGTGGCGCAGCGGCACGAGGTGTGACTGAAAAATCGACTGGTTGTGGGTTCGATCCCCACTCGAGGAGATGAAATATTTACTTAAATTTATATTTGCATTTCTTCGCTCTGGTGTCGAGGTTAAGCGCGGCGTTGAGTTCTGCCACTCAACACGCAATGCCTCCAGAATTCGGCAGAAAATGGGGAACAGAGTGTCTTAACACTAGGTTCCTTCTGCCTACCCTGCTGTGTGCGGGATACAGCGGGAAGCTGAAAAAAAAGTTTGATTCGAAAAATTCTAAGATCTAATAATCTCTTATGTTAGTTATAACTAGTAAATATGCAGCAGGTATTCAAACTGACTATCGTCGTATTCCTGTGAAATTTTTCAAAATCATATCTCTAGATGGCTTATACAATATTATTTTTAACTACAGCTCGCTTACAAAGCAACTAACATTTAAATTAACAAGTTAAATCATAAGTCAAGTTAACTATTTATGAAATTTCCGCGTTTCTAAAAGGGTGTGGAAACAAACTGTTAAAAGATTGAATCTAGGAATTTATGATAGGGCGTTGAGAACATAATGGTATAAGATGAAAATAAATATTTACTGGCTCACTTAGCTAAGAGATAAAAGCGGACTGCACGGCTTAGTTTACCCAAGAATCTGCATTTAGTTACGAGAGACCAGCGAAAATATTTGGAAGGGTTTTATGACATTTTTTTTTGATGAGACCAGAGTCTGTTATTGAAAGAATAATTTTCGCTCTGGTAACAAGACATAGCGCGGCGTTGAGTTCTGCCACTCGACACGCAATGTCTTGAAATTTGGGCGATCCGTCCGGAATGAAGTGTGTTGACTCTAGGTTCTTTGCTATATTCAGAATAAGGAGTAAAGGTGAAAAAATATCCCCAGTTTGAATTCGATCTTGAATTAATCATATATGGACACACAGTCACAATAATTTATATTGGTTATTTAAAGTTATACCTATTAACTCAACCCTAAAGATGTCTATCATTTAATGTGAAATAAAGTAATTTATTCAATTGCCAGCAATTGCAATAGCAATTATATTAAAAGCTTAGATCGTAGCTTTATGTGGTATAATGACATAATAATATAAGTTTAAAACACCACCGTATGTGTGCATACAGTTAAATCGACCAAAACTAAATAATTTGGTTTTTATTATTTTATAAATATTATTTTATTTTGTAAAATATATAAAAAACATAGTATATTTTAGAAGGCAACATTGAAAACAGAAATTCAATAAAAAATAATAAAAATAAAAGAAATTCAATAATTTTTAGTTCTTCTATTTTTTTAATTTTAAATTAATTTAATAAATAAAAATTATTGTATTTTAAAAGGAGCATATATAAATAAACATTTTAAGATTTCAAATTGTAAGTAGGCATCATTCTATAAGCAAGATTGTAAATGGAAATCCATTAGTAGTGGTATTATTTACTTATATATTATGATATAGTACATTTACTTTATCGTACGCCTATCATATGTCGGAGTCAAAATATTATAAATTTTATTATTTTTTTAGCTTCACGTTATATCCCGCACGAAGAAGAAAAAGCAAAGGAGAGAAGGGTAGGCAGAGGAATCTTGGGAACCCAATGTTAAGGCACTCGTTTAAGACACTGTCCTCACTTTCTGCCGAGTACTTGAGACGTTGTGCGTTGAGAAGTGGAACTCAACTTGATTGAGCGATGATATGAAAATATTAAATATTTCATTCCCCCAAAAGGGAATCGCACCTACAACCATCACACTTACGGTCGGGTATTTTTGTATTTACAGCAGGCTAAGTACATTTGACAGCAGGTAAACAGGTCGTCAAATAAACAAAAAAATGTATATAATTAACTTTCAATAGTTTTAGTCTTAAGCATATATTAAAATATTTTTTACCAAGTCACCACTTATCGCTGAATTCTCAAGAACATTGTGTTCTGATCAGCGGAATACAACATCGTGCTTTATTTTTCAGAAATATAGTAGCGGGAATCGAACTCAGAGTCTTTGCGTATACAGACGCTATCCCACTGCGCCACGAACTCGTGAAGTTATTAACAACAGTTTAAAAGCTCTACATTCGTAAAACAATCTATTACGCGATAACAACTTGGACATTTCGAGAGAATGGATGTAACTAGTACATATAAATCTTCATTGCAAGCAATTACTAAAGTCGTTTTACATTCAAATTCAATTTGCTCCAATTTCCAATGAAGATAGTAATCATCTGCCAATCAAAAGTTGTGTGTGTTGTGAATAGTCTAGTTTATGTCCAATTATAGCAATCAAGAAGTGAAGTTCCAAAACTTCACTTCTTGATTGCTTACTCAGTTTCTATTCTATTAATTTTAAATATTGTGAGGCAAGTCGTGGCGCAGGGGCACAAAGTGTGACTGTAAACGCGGCTGATTGTGGGTTCGATCCCCACTCGAGGAAATTTATATATTTATTTAAATTTATATTTTCATATCTTCGCTCTGGTGTCGGTCCACCACTCAACACGCAATGTATCCAGAATTCGGCTGAAAGTGGGGATCGGTGTATCTTAAAACTAGGTTCCCTCTGCCTATCCTGCTGTGAGCGGGAAATAGCGTGAAGCTGATTTTTCTTAAACACATTATTCTCCTTTCCGTCGCGCAGTCGGGTAAAATTTAAATATGACCAAAAATTTTGAAAATATTGAAAAAAATACTTCACAGTGCTACAACTACTATTACTAAATAGTTATAGATTCAAGATATCTTTGTGCCAAACTTTATCTTAAACTGCCCATTTTTATTCTGCTTTTTAACTTTTTAATGAAAAACCTCAGCATCATCATCATATCCCGCATATAGTATGGTAGACAGATGCAACCTAGTCTTAAGACACTACGCTTCCCACGCACCATGACCATGAATTTCCGAGATATTGCGATTTGACTGCGCAACTCAACGCCAAGCTTAATGTTGTTACCATTTAATTCATTCCCCGAGTAAGAATGGAACCCACAACCGTCGCGTTCACAGTCAGACGCTATACCACTGCGTTACTAGGGCCTCTTAAGTCTAAATATCTAAACATTCAAATTTACATATCCACTATACAAGCAATATGATAGTGGTATAGTATAGTATTCTATTTCCTACCGAATACAGAGGCTTAGTTTCACTTCTATCACGATATGGTTGGGTTAAGCAACACTGGCTGCGTTCAAACGTGGATGGGTGAAATGATGGTTCCCTTTGCTTCCGACACATACAGACAGTCTCTACGGAATGTCAATCTAAATAATCTAGAACAATTGTTACTGGGAGCCTACGTTGGACAACTGGTCTAACCAAAACATAGTTGAAATATGGGTAGTGTATCTGATAGTTTCATTAATGGCTGTCTTTTTGTGGTAGACTAAAGTTCAGAGTATAATGTATAATAGTAGTATAATACAATATAATAAGGTATTTTTGAATAAAATGCAAATGTATTATAATTCAATGTATACTATAATAGGAAGTAAATTTAAAAATGTATTAACTTATATGATTTAATAAAACATATAGTCGGATCTCAATAGAACATAAATCGAGTCATGATCCAATGAAAAATAAAATAATGAATAGAAAAAAATCACAAATCATCCTTAAAATTTTTATTGGACAATATAATATTAAAATAAATGCAATATTATATATTTCATTTCATAAAGTGAGAATCGAACTCACATCCTGTCGCGTTTTCTTTCCTTTTATTCAAATAATTATGACGTCAAATTTTTAAATATAATTTAGTAAACATTTTTTCTTACAATCATCTTATCAAGCTATTACATATTTTTTACTATTATACTCATGTAAAGATATAAAGATTAAATCTAATTCTATTATATTAGAAGCAAATAAAAAAAACGCGAAACAATACAACGGATACAGCACAAAAAAAATCATGTCAATAACATTTCCACCAGTTTTTTGTATCCATTTATTCATATCCGGTACTCTACCGAGTTCCATTCACTTGCTTTTTGAACTCTGTGTAATTTACAAACATTATAAAACCTTGCAGGATATTTAAATTTGATTGTTATATTTGGATTTGTATGGATTTTGGTATTAATGAATGGCTTCCAATGAATTTATGGAATAGATATTTATTGTCTTTTTAGATTCTTTTTCTTTTATTCTTCGCAATAAGAGAAATATTAAAAAAAAAAGAAAAAGAATTTTCGATAACTTTGCAGGTTTATTCGTACCTAATACATCTTGGTAGTACAATAACGATTTCGTTTTGGTTACTTCTACAGATTCATTTTAACAATTTCTCTTCGTTTGAGAAAAGTCAGATTAGTTTGCACAGTATTGTCTATACTCTGTTTGTATAAATTCTTTGATTTGGAAAAAACAAAAAATATTATAAGAACAAAAGTATAAAATATTCCACTTCGAAAATAATACTTTACAAATTAGTAGTTGTTGTCTAGAACTCCGTTTGCGTACAACACATAAAATCTGTTTTTTTTTTTGCGTTTTTGTTAGAATTTAGGTAAATCGTCGTGGCGCAGGGATACAAGCTTGCGACTAAAAATGCGACAGTTGTGGGTCCGATGCCCAAAAAGAAAAAAAATTGTTGGCGGAAAGAAATATTTAATGTTTTCATTTCTTCGCTTAAATTTTGCCATTCAATATGGCATGCCTTGGAATCCGGCGGAAAATGGGAAACGAAAGTGTCTTAACACGAGGTGCCCAAGTTTCCTCTGCCTACCCTGCTAAGTAAGGGAGTACAACACACAACACTCTCCAAGGAACATGCCGAATTTCAGTGTTGTGCACCGCGTAGTTTCGTCTGAGCGTTGCTTATCAGCCGTTTAGTAACGAATTATTTTTTATATATAGATAATTCCTTGAAAAGATAAATAAGATCTATCTATGTTATTCGACACGTGTATATAAGGCAATGACTTCTGATCAGCGGAGTTCAAGGATCATTATAATTTTTATATGGGTACTTCCTTATAACAAATAAAAGTATAGCAACACTAAACAACATTTCAATTCAACATTGGTAATTTTATCTTTATGTCAATAAACTAAGGCTTATAATAAAATGGTTATAACCAAACCGAAACATTTGGTGAATTTTCGCATTCGTTCACCTCTAGTCGTTACGAGATATTTACTGTGGAAATTTTTGTATTATTAGTTGGATGATTTTTATATATAAAATATTAGTGGGCGCGCGCAGCTTCGCCCGCTTATTTGCACCCTCAGGGGTGAATTCTAATAAAACCACGAAACACGTGTTCAATAAAATATTTTTAATAATCTGAATTTAATTTTTTATAAAATTCGGTGGCGATTTAAAGATTCCATACAACCTTTCAACTCCTTATTTGAACCCTTAGGGGGTGAATTCTGAAAAACCATGAAACACGTTCAATGAAATATTTTTAAGAGTCCGAATTTCAAATTTTGTAAAAATCGGTACCGATTTAATTTTTTTTTTCATACAAACTTTCAACCCCTATTTCATCCCTTTAGGGTTAAATTTTTTTAAAATCCCTTCTTCGTGGATGTCCACATTATGGAAATAAACATCTGTCCAAGTTTCACGTTTCTACGCACAGCGGTTACGGCTGTGCGTAGAAACCGTAACGTAGAAACCTTAGTATATATGCGTTAAGTCGTTACGTTGTGTTGTTGGAATAGCAAGAAAATGTAATTCAACTGTTGTGGTTACGATCGAACATTATTTCACTATGCCATTATGACGTCATATGCTGCATATGAATGTAGGTTACTTTGGTGGTATAGTACTAATGATAAATAATAATAATAAATAGTTTATTAATAAATAATTTATTAAGCTTATTATTTTAATAAACTATTTATTATTATTATGATGATGTCGTCATATGCTACAAATGAATGAAGGTTACTTTGGTGTTATAATACGATATGATATGATATGATGACAACGCCCTGGGGACGCGCTTTAGATGTGGCTTCGATTCCTATTCGGGTGAATGTATATATTGTAGATATTTTTATTTCTCCATTTGATGAACAAAACGCTGTCTTAAATTTAGAAACATGATTTAAAAAAACAGAGCACAGTGGAGACTATTTTGGCTGATTTTTTAATTTTAAATAACGGGTTTAATCAATTCTATTATATACATACTACATACGTACAAATTTAGTGCAAAATATATAATACAATCAACAGTATAAGCCGTCGAGATCCTTCAAACAGATCGCTTCCAATTATAAATTGTTGTAAACCCCCGGTATTATCTGACCACAACAGCAAATCTAATTCCGTCTCATACATAATTATCGGCTCATCCCTTGTCGCGTTTAATTAAGGGTAGGAACCTCTTACATATGTATACATTGAAGTACTATAAATTTACTATTTTAAGTTATTTCGGTTTAGTTTTTTAATAGCTTCATCCTGTATCCCCAACCTAGTGCTATGACTCTGCGTGCGCCACGCACCGTACAATTTTCGAAACTATTTATTAAGAAACGCATAAAAATTTGGACAAAGCGGGATTTGAACCCGAGACGTTTTGAAAACCGTCCAAACGCTCTGACCAACTAAGCCATACGTCAATGAAAAAAATAAACAAATAGCTTATTTGGTCAAAGCGCTTCGACGGTTTCCAAAAAGTATTTTTCTTTTCTAATTGTGGAATAACAGTTTATAAATTGTTAAAAATATAAAAAAAAATCGAAACATTATGTGGATGAAGTCGGAAATTAATACAGCGCTTTGTGTAACCAGAATGTATGAGGAGTTGATAATAATTTATACCCATAAATGGGAATAAAACCCATAACTATCGAAGTAGTGACTGTAACTACTACTCGTTTGACAATCAAGAATTAAAGTAGATGGACCTTGCTAATAAACATTTTTCGTTTGTCTAATAAATTAAAAACTAGAGTTCATATTTCAAATCCGTGAAAAGCTAAAAAGTTTCATTTCATTTCATTACTGAAATATAGAAAATGTGTAAGAAGTAATAAAATGTAAACATTAAATATTGCTTAACTAAAGTGAAATTAACTTGCTGTTTCTTATATTCGCTACACGCTGTATCCCGCACACAGGGTAGGCAGAGGGAACCTAGTGTTAAAATATTCCGTTCCACAATTTCCGCCGGGTTCTGGAGGCATTGCGTGTTGAATGGCGGAACTCAACACCGCGTGTTGCCTCATCACCAGAGCGACGAAATGACCATATAAATGTAAATAAATATTTCATTGGTCGAGTGGGGATCGAACCCACAACCAGTCGATTTTTTTTACAGTCCCACTTTGTGCCCTTGCGCCACAACTGGCCTCTATATTTTCTTAGTATATTAAGTACACTAACTAATTTGCATAATCAATTTTGTAAGAGACCCGTTTATCTACAGTAGCTACTTTTAAATAAATGTAAATATCCCATCCCTCAATTAACTAAGACAAGGGATGCGGCCAATAACTAAATGATGGAATACTTACATCATCTGTAGGTATATTTACATATGAGTATATATAAAAACCTTGATTAACCTTCTAACACAGTATTAAAGATACTGGAGGAAGGTCACGTAAAAAGCTTAAGGAAACAGGAGGATGGAGGAGGAGGATGTATTAAGAGGTTGATGACAGTGGACGTGGTGAAAGAGGTATATAGAGGCCGTAGCGTTTGGCGCTCCGTTCTTTCTGACTACCCTACTAGGGATAAAGTGTGAAGCTAGGTTAAGCTAAGTATAAAACCCTTTCGTTTAAGTGACTGACAGACAACGCAACTACGCAGCCTAAAAAAATGTTTTTGTCATCAACATCCTTTGAGAAGTGTAGGGGAGATTAAGGGATGATTTCCCAAAATTCCTACGACAACGTGAAAAAGTAGAATTTCATGTTTTACGTCATAAACTTTAAAGTTTAAGGTGTGGGCGGCAGCTAATTTTACTATCAAGACAATACGGACGTATTTATTTGTACGTGGTAGGTGTATGGAAATATATTTCATTCGTAAATACAGAAAATAAATGTGTTGGATCGACGTTATTGTAGAATCTTTTGTTGGACATCTTCAGTGTTCACGTTTTTCGTGCTATATTCCGTATAAAATAATCTCTCTCTTTCTCCCTTTCTCTCTCTCTCTCTCTCTCTCTCTCTCTGTCTAACTTGGTGCGGGAAAAAGAGGGAAATTACCTTTTTTCGTTATTGATAGTACCAGAGACGTATATAGTAATACCGAAGTAGTACCTGAAAAGAACAAAACATATCATTTATAATTGTTAAGTATAAATAAGTTTTAAAGAAAAATGTAAGCACATTTTATATGTACATTGGTGATTTTTAAATATAAAATTTTAATAAATGTTTTCTTTAAAGTAAGAGCAATTCTCACTTATTAGAGGATCAAGAATTCAATTCTTATACTTAAAAAAGATTACCTCAATGTTAAACAAAAAAATATATCTACATGTATTACAGAAAAAAAATAATAAATCAATTTACTACGTTAATTTTCTCCGCAAAAATGGAGTTTGGATTCAAAAATGTCCATAAATAAACTCAATTTACTTTCGCTTGCAAATTTTGTTTCAATAAAATGGATAAACAGAAAATTTCGTTAGCATACGTCGTGTAATAAGTTAAAGCATTTTGTAATTTCATAACAGCCAAGTGTTGTGTATTGGAGGAAACGTTGAGAATTTTCCATACAATAATGTACGGAGAAAACTCAATTTCGTTACGCGTTATTGAATAATGTTACTTTCGCTTTATAGGGAGCGGTACTTATGTTGTGTGTGTTTTAAAAGTTATACCAAAAATATGGATAAACAAGATAAATAAGGATAGGTGTTGATGTGGTATATCCCGAACGTATCAGGGTAGGCAGAGGAAGAAACGTGTGAACCTAATGATAAAATACTTCGCTCCCATTGAAACCATTTTTTAATGCTTTCGATTGGGAATCAAACCTAGAACCATCGCGTTTACAAACGCATGCTAGTTCCCCAGTACCACGGCCACCCCCATATGATTTGTGATTTATTATAAATTATGATTCTAGTTTCCAATTCAAATATTAATGGATATTTATTTAAAATGTAGACAGTGATTGAATTAAGCTCAGTTTAAGAAAGCCACTCAGCGTACTACTCACAAGCGAACAAGAGCAAACCCACACGCGGAAAGCAAGTATGAAATGGAATCTATTTAAAAAAGTTCCTGTTTTTTATCCATACGTAAAAATAATTAAATGCATCTATTATTACTTCATTTATTTACAATCGTGTAAAATACTAAATACAATTTATTCAGACCATTTGTTTATAGGTTAAAGAGTTACTCACGTTCTTAACCTAAAAACGAAGGAAACGCAAGAAAAGCATATATTTGTATCCATAATATATAGTGAAATGGATCGTACTAAAATAACTATGATCGTATAAAATCGTTTTAATAAACTTAGTGTGTTGGGTGTAGAAATATTTTGTAAACGGGACCTAATAATGTAGTTAATAGCTTTGGTAGAGTACACTGGTACAGTAATCAGCTTCACGCTATATCCCGCACACAGCAGTGTAGGCAGAGGGAACCTAGTGTTAGGACAGTTCGTGCCCTACTTTCCGCTGAATATGAAAATACTTATTAATGAATAGTATAATCCTTCGAGTGGGGATCGAGCTCACACTCCAACTGTGCTGGCACAGTAGATTAATAATATTAGGTGATAAATAAAAGTTGTCAGTCCTTTTTAACTATAAATAGAGAATTATTGTAGTTTTGGATAATTTATTCCATAGAGAGGTCCCAATAATAATCTCATATAATCTCTTATAAGCATTATTTGCTCGAATTTTTAGCAGCAGCAGAAAAAATAATAATGTATGCACAAAATAAACCCTTTTTTTCGTATTTCTCTGAGAAATATTAGGAAATTAGTGATCAGTAATTTCGACTGTGCGTTGTATGTCAGTCAGTAAGTTCAATATAATATATTGATTTAAAATTTCCAATTTGTGAGATAAGGAGCCACTTCATCTCAACCACGTCATAAAAATGACATAATTTTGTGTAACGAAGAGCAGAGTGTTTTAACATTAACTCTGCCATCACTGCTATATACACGGGATAAAGCGTGAAAATGACATATTATAATATTATTATAATATATGTAATACATTTTAAATGATTATTTCAATATTCATATAATAAAATTCAAATTTAATTATGTGCTTCCAACAATAGAAGTAAGCCGTTGCATACAAAAGGGGAATCGTGACGCACGAGTTTCATTATCGAATTCACACTCACTGTATAAAGTATATGTACGATATGATTTTAAATGATTATTAATAATTTATTTGATTATTATAGAGGTTCTGAGGTCATAGTGTCTGACTGTATTATAAATGCGATGGTTGTGAATTCGATTTCCGTTCGTGGCTATGAACTATATACTTTTGCTCTGGTAACAAGACAAAGAGTGGCGTTGATTTCTGCCAACATGCAATGTCTTAAAAAGAAGTTGAGCGGAAACACACAGGAACGGGGTGTGTTAGTTGTACGTTCCCTCTATCTACCCTGTTATATGCGGGATACAGCATAAAGTTAAAAAAATATATGTATTTATATTAATTTTATATTACCTAATATTCTTAAGCTTTATTGGTTTATTTTATCATATCTTACGACCGAGAAGTGATAGTATTCCTTTTTTATGCAGATTAGCGCTATATTTCAGATATATTTAGTAGTAGGCAGGGAGTTACTAGTGTCAAGACACTCCAATCTCTACTTTCCGCTATCATTCAAATTATTGCGTGCTCAGTATCAGATTCAACGCAGCACTTCCATCTTGTCTTTTTTTGTCTCTATCTTTTCTTTTTCCCTTTTAATTTGTCGAAAAGTGGGTAATAGAAGTATTTGAATAAGGAACGCAGTGTATTAACACTAGAGTGATGTGTGGGATACTTAAAATATGTGCGAAGCTATAATAAAAAAATGTTTATTTTGTTAGAGAAGGAAAAAAAATAAGAGTAATTTCCCCTAATAGGAATCGAACAGCCGTCTCTGTCAGATCCTATATCACTAAACTACGATTACTTTTTAAAATTAAAATAAATACATGTATTTTGCCGAAAGAAGCAAGTAACTTACAGTTCCATGTAACAAGTTTCTTATTAAGATGATGTATGACTTACAAACTACTACTTCTTGTTCAGTTTTACTCCAGGTGTGGTTTCAAGTTTAGTTTAATAGTTATAATTATGAATTTTTCTCTATTTACATATAAATTTTGAGGCCTTCGTGGCGCAGTGGCACAAGCGTGTGACTGTAAGCGCGGCGGTTGTGGCTTCGATTTCCTCTTAGAGAAACGAATTATTATTTTTTCCGCCGATTTTTCGAGGCATTGCGTTTTGAGTGGCGGAACACAATACCGCGCTTTGGTTTGTTAGTAGAGTAAGGAAAAAAATAAAAATTATTCATACCCCCGTGGCAATCGAACTCAAAACCGTCGCCCTTACAATAGCATGCTTAAGAACCTGTGCCACGATAGGTGGCCTCAGATAGATTTGTAATTTTCAATAACCCTAATTTTACTCTGTTAAAAATCACTCAAACATTTTTTTATTACAGAAGGATATACCCATATTTACATGAGGTTTGTTACGATATTATTAATCAGGAATTACATTTAAAGGACAGGGTAAGCGAGAGAAGGAGGGTAAACAAACAGAACCTAGTGTCAAGACACTTTGTTCTCTTCTATCAGGAATTCAAGACATGACGGGTCGAGTGGAGAATCTCTCTTGTCGTTGATTCCCCAAAGTGGAGTTTGAACCCATTCCACACTGCGTTACAATGGCCTCAATAACTCAACTATTCATATAATTAATAACTACAACAAAAACAATATAGATATAGATATTTCAAGTCAGTTTCAGCTTATTACATTAATATTCGGTACGTTGTACCCGAACACTTTGATACATTCAATCGCAATCTGACAAGACAGGCCGAGTAAATATTACAGATAGGCAGCGAGGAAGGCTCCTCTATTCTCATATAAATGTTCTATTTTAGCTGTGGTGTGTGTGATTTTAGTGAAACGTTTTGGGATATTTTTATAACAGATGTCATGTTTTCAGCGGTAAATATAAAAAATAGTAATTTTCTGATTCATTTGCCGTTGCCCATTGTCGCAGATGTTAAAACAATTTAAATTTTCCTTACACAAAATAAAAAAAAAAACATTGTATACGAATTAATTTTATATCGGTATTTTCCTCATGATCACATTGCATTGTATGTGGGTTCAAATTCCAATTTTAGTATTTTATGTTCGAAATCTTATTATAAGGGCAGAATGATAAAAAAAATTAAAAAAATATTTTGTTTAGCTTCGCGCTGCACTGCGTCCCGTAGATAGATAGCGAGATAATAGTGGTGAGTCACTTAATTCCCTACGTATCACAACATTAGTTTGACATTGACTGTTGAGTTGCGGATTACAAAGGCGGGTGGTAAATGAAAATAATTCATTACCTTGAGTGGTAATCGAATCCACAACTGCGCAGATACGCCACGACGACCTCCATTATAATATTATTTGTCTATCGCTAAACCATTGTCACTCTACAAGAAGTCCTCAATCTTTGATGTTCGAGGAAAAAGGTCGAACAAAGGTGAGATAAAGTAATGTTCCGAGATGTGAATTGTAGATTTTTTCTTACTTTTGTCGTTTAAGAAATTTGTAACTTACGTCAGGTACGTCCGACTAAAAAGGTCCGTGGCTGTTTACCTTTCAGGCTTAACTAGCAGTTCTTTTTGTATAGTATCTTAGCGAAACAGCTATCAGATGGCATTATTTCTTCTTTTACTTTGGAAATCTTATTTCTTTTATATGTATAGAAAGACAATTTAATATAGAAACTGATATATTTTCGTTTCAAACGTCTGGAAATACAAAGATGTTTCGAAAATATAAATGGTGAAAAAGGTGTGTAATCTCTCAGGTACAACTTGTATGATACGGAAAGATAAAGGAAACTTATAGGTGTGAAATAACTGATAATAATAGTTACGTAAGTTCAATTACGTACATTATATTTGATAAATCTTTCTTTTTTTTTAGCTTCACGCTGTATCCCGCGCACACGCAGGGTAAGCAAAGGGAACCTAGTGTTAAGACACTCCGTTCCCCACTTTCTGCCGAATTCTGAAGGCATTGCGTGTTGGGTGGCAGAACTCAACGCCGCGCTTTGCCTCGACACCAAAGCGAAGAAATGGAAATATAAATTTAAATAAATATTTCATCTCCTCGAGTGGGGATCGAACCCACAACCAGTCGGTTTTACAGTCACACTTTGTGCCCCTGTGACACGACTGGTCTCAACTTTATCCTAAAATTTATTTTAAAAGTCTTATTGCTTTATATGAACAGCTTATTTTATTTTAAGACATATTTTGTACTCCGACGGTATCCGAGTCCAGTAAAACCTTAGATTTCTAGTTTTAAGACGAGACATCAAGTAATTAGTTACTTACGACTAATAATCGCATACAAACCAGTATACTAAGAAAAATAAACACACTAAGCGAGCTATTTAAATAAATGGAGATATTTTATATTACTGTTAATGAAACCCACCGCATCAAGATATAGAAGTTTAATCATAATAACACAAAATATATTATTATTTTTACTAAAGAAAATGTTAAAGATAACCTTCCTAGGGCGTCTGACCGTGAACTCGCATCGGGTGATCCGTATAGTAACAAACTGTTTAAGATGCGGCCCGTTCCCCAGTCTCTGTATGAACTAGCTGATTGGGCGCTGTAAAGGTTTTTTCTGTTCTGTTAATATAAAAACTAGATTTTTGGTATGAGAATATTTTTATTATGGTTATTTTGTATTTTTATACTCTTGGCTTTGCCTGCGTGGATTACGTCGATATAGCTATCTCAATACTTTCTGTTTTTGGATACTAAAGTAGGAAAAAACGAAAATATAAACGATCTGTTTACGACATTACACTACGTATTTTTTATATTTTGCTTATGTTGTTTATATTTTTTTATGTTTGCTTAAATATTATGTAATATACATTTATTACACTTATACATTATTGTTGAATCGCTGCGTCTACCAATAAGAACGCATTCAAATCCTTTGCATAATTTAAAAATTTGGAAGAATATATTGTTTTAGCAACTTTTTATATGAAATAAACAACATATTGGAGACAGACATGACAAACTGATATATTATATAATTGTTCATCATTTAAGTATAATGATTCATTATACTTAAATATATTGTGGATTTGGTATAAAGAATCCAACGCAATGATTTATCTAAATCAGCTAAAAAAATATTAAAGTTTGAAGTCACGACTACATTTTTTCTGATTCGTACGAAAGAGATTTTTTTTAAATATATTTATTAATAAAATGAAATTAAAATATCTATCTCCATTTAATAGAAATATTACATAATATTCAGAGCATAAGAATATTTTTTTAATAATTTCCTCCGTTCCTCACTTTTCGCACATGTCTAGAGGCAACGATACGATAACGGCGAAATACAACGACGCACTTTGACTCTTCACCGAAAATATTAAACTTTTCATTTCCCTAAGTGAGAATCGAACTCACAACCGTCGCCACAGCGCCCCTCCTCCACGACTCCACGACGTCTTTAACTAACTTTCATAGAATTGAAAGATTTTTATAGCACTTACTGGTTTTTAATTTTCATAAATGTATATCGAATTTTAGACTTGGATATATTTTGAAGTTCTGGTCTAGGCTTTAGATTAATGCTAGTACTGCGTCACTCACAAAATTATGCACGACAAACCTACAATCTAATATTAGTATGAAATAAGTTCGTCGTCCTCGTCGTCTCAATGTTGCACGCAGGTCGCGGAGATTTACTTACGAGTTATAGTTTAAAATAGGGGTCGTTCACGCTGCATCCCGCTCACAGCAGAGTAGGCAGAGGAAACCTCGTGTTAAGACACTCCGTTCCCCACTTTTCGCCGAATTCTGGACGCATTGCGTGCGTGCTGCGTGCGTGAGTGGCGGAACTCAACGCCACGCTTTTACACGTCTAGACGAGTTAGAGTTTGAGACGTCTGTTATAGACACGTCTCTTGGAAAATATCAAATATCTTGGACAGGTCCAAGAGGCTCGGGTTCAAATTTTAAAAATATAAAAAAATATTTCCTAATTGTGGAATAACAGTGTAAAAATGATATAATAAAAATATTAAATTATAATCCTTACTAAAAATATATAAAATTTATTAAAATTGAGACCGGTGTTGTTATTAGGTTCTCTTTGCCTACTCTTTAAGTAAAATAAGCCCTTGATATAGGTACAAATCGTATTGTCTATCACATTTTAACGTGTTTTTTTTAAGATGAAAGTACTTTCAGTAGTATTTATTTTCAGTAATTTAAAAAGTGAACTGTACAAATTGCTTGTATTTCAAATTACATTTTTTTATCATCACACTGTATCCCGCATACAGCAGGGAAGTCAGAGGAAACCTATAGTTAAAACACTCTGTTTCCCCTTGTTTCTGGCGAATTCTGGAGGCATTGCATATATGTCGGAACTCAACGCTGCGCTTTGCATCGATACCCAACAATAATTTTCATTGACCATTCAGAGTTGAACCTGGACACCTAATTTAAATTAACATAACAACCACTGTACCACATTACTGTCGTTACTTTTAAGTACATTAATAAATTTCAAGTTGCGTACTTACAAGGTCGGACGGGAGTAATTTATAAATTATTACTGTAACACTGCGCAGCCCACTCATTGTGAGCAACTTGGATTATTACATCAGATTATGAGAAGTGATGGCCGTTGTTTCTCAGGAGGTGGTTTTGGATTCGTATTTTGATAGCCAAATATTTTTAAAAAATCTGCTTCACGCTGTATCCCGCAGTAGGCAGAAAGAACCTAGTGTTAAAACACTCCCTTACCCACTTTCAATTCTGGAAACATTGCAGTGCATACAGTGGTGGAATTCAACGCTGCGCTTTGCTTCGACACCAGAGCGAAGAAGTGGAAATATGCATTTTAAACAAATATATTATACTTATATTGTTTATTATTTATATTTTAGTCAAATATGTATAATTTTTTTATGTAATTCCACCAATGGAAAAAAGAGTCTTTCTAGATTTTATTATTATTTACATGCGTAAGTATAATAAAAAACTAAACACGATAATTGTGCAGAAAATGGACGTCGGAATATCTTATATTATATCAATGTAGGTTCCCTCTGCTTACTCCGCTATGTGGGAAAAGCGAGAACTACTTTGATTTAAGGTTTTTATGTATATATGTAAAAAAAAAATTAATAATTTTACTATAGTGTAATACATACTCGTATTCATCAATCAATATCCAATGGACGCGTTTGAATCGGCGCCAACTGTTTGTTTTCCTGTGAATTGTCAACAAAGCTTTTTTTCTTTTTTCAGAAACTTTTTATAGCCTAAAGTTACTCGATAAATACACAACCGAACACAAAAATAATTAATATTTCAATTTGAATCAGTAGTAAACTTGGTTGGAGGTTTAATTAAATATTTTTCAGCTTTATAATATTACTATAGGCCAGTCGTGGCGCAGGGGCACAAAGTGTGACTGTAAAATCGTCTGGTTGTGGGTTCGATCCCCACTCGAGGAGATCAAATATTTTTACATTTATATTTTCATTTCTTAGCTCTGATATCGAAGCAAAGCGCGGCGTTGAGTTCCGCCACTCGACACGCAATGCCTCCAGAACTCGGCGGAAAGTAGGCAACGGAGTGTCTTAACACTAGATTCCCTGTGCCTACCCTGCTGTGTGCGGGGTACAGCTTGAAGCTTATTTATAATATTACTATACTATATGAATATTTAAAAACTGTCTAAGACCAACTAAAATTGACTCTGAAGGCGAGGATTGTAAATTCAATCCCCATCATCTTTTTTAGGGATATGTATCCAAAGCAATTAATAAATGATGGGACCTTATTTCTAAGACTTTGCTGTCTGTCTGTCTGTCCATCAGTTGCAGTGGCAAGCTGTATGTCAGGAACCGTGATAGTTGGCCAGTAAAAAAATTTTACAGATGAGCTATTTAATATGTAATGCTATAACAATAAATACCTACAAAAAAAATATAAAATAAATATTTTAGAGGGCTCCCATACAACAAAAATGATTTTATTTCCGTTTTTATAGATGATACGGAACTCTTTGTGTGCAAGCCCGACTCGCGCTTGGCCGGTTTAAATATTATTTTAAAGACACGACAATGAGTGTAAGTAATTAAGTAATTGTCGTACGAAAAAAAAATGCTTGTTACGAGCTCGTATATATTCGATTTTAATTTTGTAGGAGTATTTGTATAAAAAAATACTTTGATTTCCCTGAATTATTTAATGTGTTGTATGTGTGGCATTGTCAATCTATTAAAATTGATAATAATCATTTAACTAAATAATTTATTATTAGAATTTCTGTAGAATATTTTTTGGCAGCTTCTTCTTCACCATCGTATTCGAGACACATGGCGACATTGCTGAGTGGCGGAACTCAACACCGCGCTTTATCTTAATTTAAAAACATCACATACCACATAAAATATTTTTCATAAAATATTAATGACTTTGCGATTATATAAGGTAATGTTGTACTGACCCCGATTGTAAAACAGTTTGAGTCACATCGAGTGACCTAATTATTTACAATAACATGCATGTTACTACGTGATATTTAAATTACGTTGCATACATGCATATGTATGTATGTATGTATGTATGTTTGAATCATCTACAAAACTAAACTAATTTACTGTTGTACTAATAATTAGAGTGGATTTGTGTTTGTTTTTAATTTTATTTTATTTATAATATGAAAATATTTCTTTTAATTTTAAAGTAGATTCGCTAATGTAATTTTTTGTTGACTTTATACTTATTACAGACATCGTTTGTTCGTTAGGTAATAGTATCGCTGTCGAAGATCAGACTGCAGACGCGGTGGTTGTGGATTCGATATCCTTTTTGGGGAAATTCTTATCATTTATCCGCTTTTTAGACACTATCCGGAGTTTAGTTGCGGCGTAAAGCAATGGACATATTTTCTTAAAACTGTATATTTTTTCTGCCTCCCCTGCTATGTGGTAAAAAAAAGGGAGCTGCTAGTAATATCAAAACTAACACTGTAAACATGATGAGGTAATGAGTTCGATTTCCACTTGAGCAAACAAAATATTTAATATATTTTTTCCTCGCTCTGGTAATGAAGTAAAGCACGGTGTTGAGTTCCGCCATCTCAACAGAGGGAGAACGGAATGTCTTCATACTAAGTTCCCAGGTCCCGCTGCGTATCCTACTATGTGCGTTGTACACATAAAAAAAAGCTTCAATAAAGTGTCAAAAACGAAAAACATTATTATTGCTCTTAAAGCAGGTACTTTTCTATAAAAATCGGTAGTTGGAAAGGTCATTTACAACTGCTTTTTATCATAGAATGATAAAAATCATTTGAATGTATCTGTGGTTACGATAATTCAAACTAAAAGTGTATATCTAGGTAATACCCAAAGAGAGAGATACCCAATTCTAATTGACAAGTGTTCGTTTGTTATCATATTGAAGTTAGGGCATATTAGGTATTACCCATATCTAGATTTGAACTCACAACTGTTGTTTTATTAAGGAGTATTTCATCGTGTTACAATCTTATTAGAAAAAGAGATAAGAAAAATTATTGGTCAGAATAACGGAGTGTCTTAACTTATCAGAAACCAAAAATATTAAATATTTCATTCTTTCGATTGGGAATCGAAACCACAACCATCGTCGTTTAAAGTCGCGCTAATAAACCAGGGGGCACGACGGCCTCGACAGACGTATTTAACTTGTTTTTTTTTTATTCAATTATGTCATTGTTGCTCCAAATAGTAGTATAACATTTATTTTCCGCTGATGACACACCCACCCTTATAACGCCGGATAGTGTGACAGTGCCATTAAGTTAAAAAGAATGGACACCATTAGTCACACGTACATATATATAGATATATAGTATACGTATAGTGTTTGTGAAATAAACTTTTATGCTTAATATGATACTTTACATGTTTTGTTTTGTTAATATACAACTTCCATGTAGATATAGAAAAGTAGTGACCAGCCACTAGGTTGTTCAAGTTTCACTCATTTAGGGTTTTCTTTATAAACCGCTCTCAAGTATGAGTTCGAACTTGAGATGCAGATTTTAATCATATATTTGTAATTTATGGAATTTTGAAGCCAGTTGTGGCGCAGCGGCACTAAGTGTAACAAACTGGTCGTGGATTCGCTCCACACTCGAGGAAATGATATATTTGATATTTTCATTTTTCTTGCTCTGACCTCGAGGCGTGGCGTTGAGGCAAATCGCAACGTTAAACACGCAGTGCTGCCAGAATTCTTAACACTAGATTCCCTCAGCTTTTTCTTCCAATTTTTGGAAGGAAAAAGCGTGTCGATTTAATTCGGAAAGCAATTAAGGAATCTTAACACACTATTTTTCCTCTGTCTACCCAGCTATACTTGTGAAGAAAAAATATAAAAATGAGGACGGAACAATATTGTATATGCAAGCTGTATCATCGCATATATAAGTGTTATGATGACCTATGAGTAAACTATGATAACTAAATAGAACACATAACGTTTTGCTTGCTCCCTCAACGAGGGTGCAAGCAGCTAGTCACGCCACTCGATCACCTTTCACCTAACACCCTGTCAGTCTTAACTAGGTATTTTTTCATGAGCTTCTTTTTCGTATGGTCCAAAGTATAATAAAATATTTTTCTTAGTTATTTTTAAAAATAGTATGTTCATGATATTATTGCAAAGCCTTGGTTAAAGTCTCGCACAGCAGAAAGTAAAGGGGACCAATTGCAAAGACAGTCCGCTAGTCAATGATTTAATATAGCGTTATTTTTGCTACTGCAACTACTACTATTTCTTACTAAACAAAAATCAATTATAAGGTAGCAATTATACAGCATAGTACAGGTTCAAATCCCATCTGTTTGACATATTAATAAGAAATTTTAATTAAAAAATTAAGCAACATTAATATATTTTTTAATTTAGACCACAAATTCGAGACTTTGCTTCGTAAATTATTTCTTTATGCGAGAAACGTAAATATCAGTTGTAATTTCGCGATAAGCTCCCGCGTGCCACGTCGAGATACAGCGGGATGATGGAATGGAAAATGTTGCGTTATTTATAATGCCACCCATTATTTATCATTATCACATTATTATATTATATTTGGGGGTTTTTTCCGGATATTTTTTAAGGAGGAACGTGTTTTTAATAATATCTTAATTTGGCAGGCGGATTAAATTATTTTTACGTTTCGGTAGCGGTTTCGCATCTGTCTGTGAACGTGTAGGTTCGATTCCTATTCGAGGATATTATTTATTTTCATTTCCTCGCTTTGGTAATAGGGCAAAGAGCGGTGTTGAGTTCCACCATTCAACATGCACATCTAGAAAATTGGGTGGAATGTGTGAAACGGAGTGACCTAACATTAGGTTCCCTCTGCCTACCCCTAGCCTAGCTACAGCTTTTTTTGTTTTTGACCTTATTCTCGTAAACTAAGCTGTAATTTCTTAGATGATTACGACTCTAAGTCTATAATATCTCAAACGTCACCCAAATCTAGGAGAAAATCTGCATGTTTTATGTATGTTATAATTAAAAACTAGTATGCATGACCTTGTAACCAACCAATAGTTAGACATACATAACCTTTTCAAATATCGTGAAAAATAAAGAAATATATTCTCAGTAAGTAACTAGAATATCTAGAACAACTACAAGACCTTCAACTAAAAATCGGTATCAATCACCAATATGGGACAAGTAAAAGTAAGTTTTAATAAAAAATATGTTACATTTAGAATTCTTTAATCAACTGGTCGTTACGGCGTGTATGTTATAAATATAATATAGGTAACGCGAGCTAATGCGTATGTAGGTTTAAATCAGCTTCACGCTGTATCCCGCACTCAGCAGGGTAGGCAGAGGGAGCCTAGTGTTAAGACACGCCGTTGTCCACTTTCCGCCGAGTTCTAGAGGCATTGGGTGGTGAGTGGCGGAGCTCAACGTCGCGCTTTGCCTCAACACCAGGAGAATGAAGGTATGAAGGTAATTATAAGTATTAAATACTTTTGTAATTAAAATAAAATATATAACGCCACTTAGGTGGGAGATTTTAACACAACTTATTGTCTAATCGAATAAATGAACGAAATATCTTTCGGGGAACGTATCTGGTTGGATATGCGGCAGTTGTGGGTTGGTTTTCCACTCACAAGAATTAATTATTTAGTGCTTATAATATTTGATTATATTCTTTTTTATTGCAAAGACATAGAAAACCAGCGTTCAGGTGACCTGATGTTAAGTGATCACCAAGTGGAGATAGACGCGTCTTTTGAAGGTACCCGTATCGCCCTGGAAAGTCTGTTGCAGATAGGCCATTCCTAAAGTATTTTTTTACCAGGGGGGCAGAGGGAACCTGGGAATCTAGTGATAAAATACTCCACTCCTCCATAAGACTTTAAAGTGTGAATCCACTTTTCACTGAACTCTTGAAGTATTGCGTATTGAGAGGACAAAAATTCAGCGCAAGCGAGTAACAGAGTGTCTAACACCCTCTACCTGCAATGTATCCCGCGTATAGCAATATATGGGATGCAACGTGAAGCTGAAAAAAAAAATGTATAATTAACAACATGGCGTTGTCAGTAGAAGAGCTCAAAGAGATGCCTGGCATTTAAGATGGTGAAGTTAATATAGGTCTATTTAGAATGAGCATTAACGCTGACCACTGTCTGAACTCTTTTCATAATCCTTAATGATTGTTGTTCTAAATACGTTAAAAACAAATAATTTTGAAAGAATTTGACTGGAAACGTGACAGTCGTGAGTTCGATTTCCGCTCAGGGGAATTAATTATGTTCAATTTCTCGCTCTGGTAATACGACAAAGTGCAACGTTGAATTCTGCCACTTAACATGCAATGTCTCGAAAATAGCCCTATTTTTTTGTTTGATGCAGGATATGCCCCGCAAACAAAAAAAAATACCCTATTATATACAGTATACAACATGAAAAACATATATATTTTTCGTCTGAAAGAAAATAACGTTAAAGATAAGTTAAGCATGTTTTATAAAAATTAAGTACAATAACAAAAATACTCGTATATGTAAAATTGTATAATTAAGAACATACGTAATTAAACTCTATACTAAAACAAACCTAAAATTCATAATCTATGACCATTAATTATAATTATGTTCATTAATTATAAAACAATAATATAACCTATAAAATATTAGAAATGTATCCAAAATTCCCAATGTTAGAATATTCAGCAAATTAATGATGCAAAACTGAAAATGAAATGTATAAATGACATGCATATGGCTGTAGCTGGTTTCATTATTTTAGTGAAATAATTACGATATGATATTGTCAAAATAGTCGCAGTCGGTACTAACTATCATATATTTAATGTTTTAGTTCATTATATTATAATTTAATTTATATTTTACTATTTCAGTAGATGTGTACCTATGTGTTATTATTTTGATTTTTGGAGTTTAAATCTATCTGTTTTCTAACTGGCTGACTTTCGATCTCATGACGGTTATGGGGTTCGATTCCTACTCAAGAAATATTTTATTTATTTTCCTTTCCTTTTTCTGCTCCGGTAGAAACAGCGCGGCGTTGTGATCTGACATTTAACACGCAATGGCTTCAAAGTTGGGCGGAAAGCGGGGAACAGAGTGTCTTAACAATAGACTCGCAATGCCTATCCTGCTTTGCGGGAAAAAGCACGAAGCTGTGTAAACGAATATATGTAAAACGTATTATTGATACTGTTATGGCGCAGTGGGTAAAATCGGTCTGTACCCAATAACCACACACCACAGTAACCGCCTAGTTCTCGAGAAATTGCGTGTGAGTAGCAGAACACAATACTGCGCTTTGTCTTATTATTAAAGATATAACGAAAATAATTCAATACCCAAAGTAAGATCGAATCCACGACCGTCGCGTTTACAATCAGACATACAGCCGCTGCACCACGACGTGACAGCCTGCGACGTCTAATAAGCTAAGAAAAAACAAGATCCACTATAAATAATTTAATTACCTCATAAACTTCCTTATTTGTTATCGTAATTGTTTGACATTTCTATATATAGAGGCATCGAATCAGTGACTTTCAGACGACTTTGCAAGGACGCGATAACAATTTAACAATTATAGGTTAATGTATAAAATAAAAGCCATGTTTTTCTTTTCATTTTTCTTTTGTTAAAAACTAGTTGTTTTTCTTCAATTGAATAAATTGTTTAAGTTGGGGGTCCAAGATGGAAGGCTTGCTCGCAGCGACCCCTGCCAGCCCTTACGAGGGCTGCAACGTTCCATCCGCCACGTGCACCTCGAGAGAGCGCACTGATAGGGCGTCCCCCCAAGGCGACGCGCACCAGTGCGTCCCCGCTGGTGTGTCAAGTGGCGACGAATGCGGCGTTGGGGACCGCCACCCAACACGCCATGTCCGGAACGGCGGGAGGTGGAGGACGGAGCTACAAATAGCTACGTGGAATGTAAGAGGAGGGATGGAAGAAAAGATGAATGAATTATTAGATGTGATGGATGATAGAGATTTGGATGTCGTTTGTGTGACAGAGACCAAGCGAAAGGGCAATGACACGACCGATTTGCCGGGCAGTCGGGTCGCTTTCTGGGCCGGCGTACCAGAGAGCGAGCGGGGCTGTCAAGGTGTAGGTGTGTTATTGTCCTCTCGATTGGTTAGTGCAGCGGTTGAATACAAGGCGATCAACCCGAGACTGCTTTGGGTTCGCTTCAAGCTGGGGTTAACAAGAGTATTCTTGTTAGTGGCGTATGCGCCAGTATCCTCAGCTCTATTAAGCGAACTCGAGGAGTTTTGGGAGAGTGTCAGGGATGTTCTAGGTAGCGTTAGAGGGAATGAAAAATTAATAATATGTGGCGATTTGAACGGATGGGTCGGAACTGCGCGAAGCGGTTACGAGGGAGTGCTAGGTCAGTATGGTGACAAGAGAATAAATGAGGCTGGAAAGCTTATATTGGAAATTTGCAAGGAAAGGAATTTGTTTGTGGCAAACACTATGTTTGACCACAAACAAATTCACATGTATACATGGGAGCGAACGGAAGGGAAAAGTATGATTGATTTATTCCTAGTGGATCAGCGTATTCGAAGCCAAGT